>VDFB02000363.1:13744171-13836712 GCA_007258455.2 Sequoia sempervirens | reverse complement strand
CATTGCTTTAATTTTTCCTAAGTTGGGCTAGGTATTTCCCATTTAAAATTTAAGTCATCTTTTCCATGGGAATTATCTCGTTGTCCTAATCGGGTTCCTTTTAAAGATTAACAATTTTGGCATGTGCAGATATTAGGACCCTTGACTACCATTTGATTGCTGCAAACAAATCTCCACCATTCCTCGGGCACCCATTCCATTTTATTGCTTCTTATTTTATTCCCATGGCTCACGGGAAAAGGCCATGTGTCATGTATGTTGGTGGGCCCGATGTATTTAATAAGGCATGTAGATGGTTGCTAGGAGGAGATCAACGGTGGGAAATGAATGATGTGGCCACATCTAAACCATTCCCCATGTGCCTATTTGTTTTTCTTATCTATTAAAATAATCACATGGGCTAGCGGGTAGATGTGTGTCTAGTCTAAACAGTGGGCCTAGTGGTATGAAGTTGTTTGTCGCAAAATTTTCAAGTATATCAACGGTCGATAGCTAGTGACATGAATTAATCTTGACCGCTCCCTGCTATCCCATATGGGTCTCACTTCTACTGACATATTCTCAACGGGGTAGCAGATATTTTCCACGTGGAGTGATCTAGAGGACGTGGAAGCATTAGCACATGAGGAAATATTAATCAAATATTTTAACATGAGGCATGGGAAATAAACTGTGCGTTACTAATGCAGATCTATTGCATGTGTTTAAAGATATTTTAATCTGGGTCATGGATGTTATACGAAGGATAAAGATGTGGGTAATTAAGAAATGTGTATGAAGAAATTGAGAGATTTAATCTTGACCTCTCCACATCTCCCTGTTCATGAAAGTTGTGCACGAGTTATGACTCATGGGGGCAAGGGAAAGAAGACACATGGATCTGGGCTACAACAACAAAGGAATGGTGGGACCTACATATTATTGGAAAGTGGTTCCATGTGGCCTTCTATCATTTGGTAAATATTGCAGCTATGTACATTCAGATCTTTCATAATAAGCTAGTCAAATTTGGATCGTCAATCAATTAACACTCCAAAAAGATCAATGATTGGCAATCAAACTCACTTGAAGGAAAGTGAGCCATTCTGGTTCATACAAGCGAGGCTTAATAGCTGAAAGGAAATTGAGCTAACAAAGTAAGGAATTGCATAATTATTAATATATATCTTAAACACATAATTCAACATTGTGAAGTATACTCTGCACACTTCAAGAAGCTCATGTTGTGGTTTTTTAATATTTTTCGACATTGGAACGAAGGTTGTCAACCTATGAAGAAAAATAGTAATTGAATTCTTTCCCTCCCATCAAAATTATTTCTAATTTTTGGTTTTTCCAACTCTTGAAGTCTCTTGGGGTTTTCTTGGTTTAGCTTTTTTAAGGTTTGACATTCATAAAAGGAATTTGTTAAATTTTTCACTGCGTAATTTGTGTTAAACCCTTACAAAAAGCCATAGGCCTTGTGCAAATAAATTAAAAACCCTGCCTTGTATTACCTCTTGTTTTATGGCTCCTAGAGTAAAAGCATCTTTGTGTAAAGGGGAATCTTCTACTCCCAAAAGGCCTTTAAATAAAGACCTCATGGACCAGTTACCACCCTCGACCATTGATAAACCAAAGGGCCAACTTCTTCTCATAGTTCTGCAAGTTGTAGAGGGTTTAATCAACAAGAATTACTTTATCAAGGATGCCAAGTTGCCTTATACTAGATGGGAACTGTTGTTCCCCTAACATACAAGCCTCGTTCAGAACGGGGACCCTCTCTTTTCGTTTCTTTAGGGCGCTTTTTCCTTCGCCTCATTTTGCTTGCCCCTATTTTGAGTTCCAGATGGTAAAGGATTCTTAAGGATGTCATCTCAGGAAGTAGGTCCCCCTTGTCTTTTTTTTGTCCTTGGTGTTTTGTTTGGGGTCTTAGGAGTTGTTCTTTTCCTCCTAAGACATTGTTTCCTTTACCTTGCGGGTTTGGGGCGTGGGATGAAACTGAACTTAGAACCTTCACAAAGTTCTTGATTCGGTTTCCATTATGGTTCCGACTCCGCTTCTTGTCTTCTTGTTTTATTTGTTGTTTTACTTGTGTTCAGCCTTTGGGTTGGTTTCCTCCCTTAGGTCTTCTTTGGTTTTTCATTTTCCTTTGTTTCCTTTCCTTTCGCCAAAAGTGGAACCAGAGTGGAAACTGAACTCAAAACTTTGCAAATGTTTCCAAGTCTCTTTTGGTTCAACCTCCGCTATTGTTTGGTCCCACCTCCGCTCTGGTTTTGGTTTGACCTCTACTTTGTTTTGGTTCTTCCTCTGCTCTGTTCTGGTCTCGCCTTCACTCTATTTTGGCTTTGTGTCTGCTCTGGTTCCGCCTCTGTGCTTGTTGTGTTTCGCTTCCTTTCTCATTTTGTTTCACCTCTGTATCCACTCTAGTTTTGGTTTCACCTCTACTCTTGTTGCATTATGCCTCCAGTCTCGTTGTGTTTTCCCTCTGCTCGCACCTGGTTCTGCCTATACTCTCACTTTTCTCCTTTGTGTTGTGTCCTCATTTGGTGTCTTTCTGAGTCTAGTTTTAGCCTTGGTTATGTCTCCCTTTGCTTTTCTTTGCCCCTTCCCATTTTTTTTGGTCATGTTGTTTGTGTTTGGGGGATCTTTTTTGTTCTAATGTGTGTGGATCTTCTTGACGACGTGCTTGATGTTGATGATGGATCAGCAGGGCTGGAGTGGGGGATGAACTTGGGATCATTAGATGGTTCGAGGTTCAGTTTCCATTCTAGTTCAAGGTCCCATTCTGAACCCAACCCTACCTATGTTAAGAAGCTTCCTATTCTTGATTCTCTCCTAGCTCCACTTCTGATAAGTGCAAAATCTGACTATGGAGAGCTACCCTGAAGGAGTAAAGAATGATGTGAGTAGACCCCAATGCTTGCCTTGCCCCCCCTCATGAATTGAAAACTACTAAGTAAAGGGAGGAAGCATGCAGACATTCCAGTGTGGATGGACGCTTGTGGGTTGTCATCTTGCCTTCACCGCTCCTAACTCCGGACCTGAGCCTCCCCGTCGCCACCCAAAAAACATCAAAACTAAAGCAATTTTGGAATGACAAAAAAATGACTCCCCGGACCTCTAACTCTAGATTTCCTTGCCCTGCTCACCATTGGGACTTGTAAACTCAAAAAAATTTGGCCTCCGTTCATGACTCCTAGGCCTGCTCCAGCGAGATTCCTTCCCTGGGATACTACGTGGTTTTCGTCATTTCAAAAAGCATACTCGCCACATCTTCCTGTGCCTCAGGCCTCGTCATGCCATTTCTTGCCCAGGATAAACAAGCAAAATGCAACTTCCCTAGCATCATCCAGGCCTCACCTTTGGGAGTTTCGTCTGTGGACTTCTGCATGGAGGTCACCATTCCAAATGGCCAAATGACCCTTTTTTTCCGCCTCTGAGGCCTCAAGCATCGATTTTCCATCAGGTGACTCCTTGCAAGTTGCCGCCATGACTGCACCATTTCCTAAAGGCATTCTAACTGTAGCTTTTCACCTTCTTTGGTCCGACGGTAGCTAGCCATGTAGGTTTTGGTGCCTCTGGGGACGTTCCCTCCTAATTGAGAATATAGTTGAATATCATGATGAGGGATATCCTTTCACTCTTAAGGAATATTGTAGTGGCTCCTAGGCTATTTAATAATGGGTTAGCATGAAGTCATTCTAGGGAAAAGAGGGGAAATGTACAATCTGGCCACTTTGTGAGCAACCTGTGAGATACGATTAGCTTCTATAATTGAATTCTAAGGCTTTCTCTTGATCCTAATTTTCTCTATGTGTAGGAAGGTAATATACACCTAGGCTAATTCAGATGACCTGCATATGGAAGCTCACCGGGTGGGACGAGGTTAATAGGTCCTATATCATGAAGATTCGCATATGAAGAAGGGAGTAAGGATATCAAAGGAACTTGTCTAGTATGCCAAAGAAGGCCCAATTTCCATAAGAAAGAAAAGAATTATATCGTCAGCACCAGAAGGCTAATGCTAAGAAGATAATGAGTCGTCTATCATGAATTAGAGGCAAGGAGGGACTGTGTTGTTTCTTATCAATGATCATGATTCATCAGGTCTGACACCGTCAAATTAGGAGGTGATAAACCATCCCACAATGATGCAAATCTGTAAAAGGAGCCCGCTTGATCCAATGAACAATGTTACAAGTCCATCAAGCAAGGGGGGGCTTCAAACAGTTTCAGCTATAGTGAAAAGGGAAATCTGCAAGATGACAAAATTGCTACAACATCTGAGCACAAGATGACGAAATAGGGAAAAGACAAAGATGTATTTTAAATTGTTGAATATTGAAGGGTAGGTTAAACCCTAATGTAAGCAAATCTAAGCCACTCATTGTGAATCGATCCTATCCATCCATTTGGGCTTTAGAGAACTATAAATAGGGGTCTTCCCCTCATTTGTAGGAGGTTGGAGAGCTGTTGTAAAAAGAATTTGCAGCAATAGAAGAAAACATTGCATGATTTTATGGATGTTCTCTTTGATTTTTCTCATCTTGCATGCATGGTTCTACTTCCCTTTTTAGTTTAGTTGTTAATTTCTTGAATGGAAGTGGTTATGGTGATTGTTGTTTTAGTATTTTATGAATTTCTAGCTCATGCTTTTTTTGGTTCATTGATGATGAATCACTTTGCAAAGCTAGTTTAAGCTTCTATCCTTTATTACTACAACTTAGTTTGATTACATGTGCATGATGTGTATGTGCAATCTGAAAATTTGCAGTCTTTGGAAGATTGCACTGGTTTTGTGTAACTGTAGGATCCTCTTGGCCAAGCAAAACCCAGTTTAGGGAGTTTGTCTACTGTAATAGCCTCCATGATCACTGTTCATTCATAGTTTCAGATCCAAGAACTTCCTCTCTTCCTTTCCTTTTTTCCTTTTTTTTAAATAGTGACCTTAGGCAAGGTTCATTGCACATTGTAAAGCTAAATCCAATGATAAAATGGAGTTCAAGACTATTATTTGAACCTACAACAAACGTACAACTCTCCCATCCTAAGAACTCCATTTGTAGATCCAACTTCCCCACTTTGTGACTCATCCATAAGACTGCCTTGTGATTCTAGCAAATCACATAAAACAACTGAGATATTCCAAGCACTTTCAAGACCTGACATTAGAGACCTTGGGATAGTGTTGTACAATCTGATTGTGGAAGATTGTCTTTCAAGAGAGGTGATGCACCTATGCATTACCTGTGTTGAGAAGTGCATAAAAACACATCAACAGAACTATCCCTAGAGATATCTAAGGTAGAGGGATCACTTTTAATGCTGAAACATAAAATCAGAAAATTCAGAAGGCAAAAGAAGTTGAGTCAAAATGGAGCAACATTTGCAAATTGACATCACTCAGCTACATGAAGATTTAAATAGAAGACTTAGGAAACCATTGCAGCAATTCACATCGGCAGACAAGTGCAGGATCCATTGCACTCACAGGCACAATGAGTTGGGATGTCTCACATTCTTGAGCAGAATTGAAAGATTCTTGCAAGGAGAAATTCCCTTTTGGGAAATATATTAGCCCTTGGCTCTTGTAGACCCACAGGAAGAATTGCAAACCATAGTAGCTAAGGCATTCAAGGAGCTAATCCAAGAATGCTTGGGCAACAAAGATGGACCAAGATTGGAGGAAGTACTAATGGCTAGCTGTTGCAAATTTCACAATGCACCACATTCAAAATTTACATGTCCATCATGTGACAATATCATCACTCAAGTCAAGGGTTGTTTGGGAAAGTTAGAGCAACCAACTCCTAATGAAGAGAAGTCATCCCACGAGGCCAAAGAGCTGTCAACGTCTGGAGGATAGCACATCATAGAGGAACCAAGGGATTTGACACAAACTAGTGCGGGGACAACGAACATTAAGGCTGAAAAAGAAAAGGAAGGAGCTAATTCCCTTGGGATAGAAAATAGTCTTGATGGAAACTCAGCTAGAAAGGAATTAGAGAGCCTTTCCTCTATCAGAAAAGAGCATTCCTCTAGTCTAGAAGAGGAACCATTGGCAGTTGAGGATAGATCATCAAAGTCTACAATAGTGTACATTGGGGCAGCCAGTGAAGATGCTAAAAATCAAGAAGAAAAAAAGGTTGATAGCCTTGTCACAGTAGAAAACGATGATGAAGGCATTAGTAAAATCTGATTAGAGGACCTCTCCATCTACAATGACAGTGACCAAGAATCTGAAGATGCAGATTTGGAGGAGAGGGAACAACTACAACTCATGGATTTTCGCCATCCAACTTCCCTCCCAAGTGATGACGAGGACTTGATCAGGGATATATATAAAGAGCTAGACTCCATGATTCATCACACTCTAAATTTGTGTGTGAGTTATGCCAAGAAGATGTCCAACAAGCTAGAGGACAAGCGGAGCATCCAAGCACCCGACCTCCTCTACTTGTTGCCCAGATCGAAGAAGAAGACCAAAAGCCTGAATTGAATGATAACCCAGTTGAAAGCAGTCCTCAAGAAGGCATTAGGACAACAAAGGAAGAAGGACAACAAAGTAGTCCCGAGCTTCTGAACGACAGAGTGGAGTAGATGGGAATGTTGTCCAATAGTCATCCAAGGTCCTTTTGCTCTATATAGCACTTGTACGCGATGGATGATGGGATTTGTAGAATAATTTCAGGGGTGGATCGTTCAACGTACATTGATCCCCTTGATGGACCAATGTCTCTTCATTTTTTCCTCCCACTTGGAACCATGCCACAAGGGTATATCACCATACCAGAGGAGTACATCCCAGATGTTAGCGGCAATGAAGACATACTCCTTGAGCCTCTGAAAGGTGATGCACTAGAGTTTCCAGATTGGGAGAGGGGTTCCTTATCCATCTATAGTGATAGTGGACAAGGGGAAATGAGTGAACGCCATGATGAGATACATGAATAGAAAAGAGAAGAAGACAAAGGTTGAGGTGCTGAGATAGCTTCCAATAGAGATGAAGCACTCGACCAACTAGAAGATGCAATGTGGAGTCCTTCCACAATGATCATTGTTGATCCTCCTCCACCTCCAAATGGATACAATGGGAAAAATTCATGCATGTCATTTTCCCACGACATTGAACACCACATAAATAAGGACAACGCTTGGGAAAGGAAGTTGGATAGTGTGCTGCCTTTTGAGGACAATAATCAAGTGGACACCAGGTTTGTGAAAGATCAATGAGATGAAGTCTATCTCCTCAAGGAATAGCCGATAGGTAGTGCCAATACCACATAGGGATTAAAAGGGGTGTTTGCTGCCCCATTTTCCCAACCATATGCAAACCTAATGCTTGAAGTGCCACACCACCCAGTGCCTCCATTTGAGGCTACCAATGCACCTATCGACGATGGAGTGCTCACTCTCAACTATCAAACGCTACCACGTCTACATGATGACATCTAGGTTCTATCCTTCCTTAATCCTATGAATACTTATAGTTGCATGTTTCATTTTGATTATGGTAATGAGGGAAGGACAACATGTTTATGGATTAACCATGAGTTTAGCGAAACTGTTGAATTGTTGATTTTCCCTGACTATGTGACTGAACTTGAGTACTGCAAAGTTGAATTTCTTCTTTCAGAATATAAAGATAAATGTGCATGGTTAAGAACTACAACAATCACCCATTTTCTTGTGCATGCACTGCAAAATCCAATGAATGTTGATGTCAGCTCACCTTTCCTCAACATAGTTCTTTGTAAATCTCTTTGTACATAGCCTGTTTTGAGTAGTGTAGGTTTCCTGTAAATACTCGAATTTCCTGATTTCCTTAGGTTAGTTGGTTTCTTGTAGGTTAGCTACTTTAGATGAGTTTCTTTGTTATTTTCTTTCGCTATCTTGCTTTGGTTAGTTTAGTGGTTTTCTTTTCTTTAGCTTCCATTTTATTTTTGTTTGTTGTCGCTTTGTTGCTGCTGCTTTGCCCTGGGTCCCTCTACTTTTAGCTAGGCACATTTGTGCACACAAAAACCATACTTATCACTTGGGGTTGTTTCATGTGTTTCTTTGTTAAAATCTAATCAAGCTTTTAGAGTGGATGGTGAGGATCGTTCGTTAGCATCAAGTGGTATGGGTGTTTTATTCAAAGAGGATGAGTCCTTGGTTGATCTTATTCCTAGCGTATTCTAAAATATTATGTCTTTTACACATCTTAAGAATCTGGAGGTCACTGTAGAGCCTTTGTGAAGTCTAGTTAAGTGAAAAATATAAAATTTTGCTTTAGTGCCATTGTGATTCTCAGCCCTGAGCGCAAGCTTCATTTCTTGCGGGTTGAAATAAAGAATTGAAAAAGGGTATGTGCAGGATCATCATGGAAAAAATAGGCCCTTAAGTGGCAAAAAATTCAAAAAAAATAGAGTTAGGAAACTTGACGTAAATTTTTTAATAAGTTATCTATATTGTTTCAAAAATATGTAATAATAGAATATGTAGAAAATTGAATGTAGTTTCTAAACTAATAGGTTTATTTAAAAGAAAAAAAAATCTATTTGGTGAAAATTCAAAATTTCAATGTAGTAGCACTTAAATTTTAGGGAAAAATAAGAAGTAGGTGTCTATTTGACCACCCTAACCACAATAAAATGATAATATTTTTTATAACATTTTAGATATAAGTAGAGGACTCATGTCCCAATGTGATGTATATTTTTTTGTAATTTTTTCCAAGTAAATAATTAATTATGAATTTTTTATTACAAATTTTAAAAAATATAAAAAATCGGTTGTCTAACCACCTTAACTTGGTCAAAACTTCATGAAATTCAATTTTTTCTTTTTTAATCCTATAATATGTGAAGGATAGAATGTGACGCATTTTTTGGATTCAAAAATTGTGATACCGTTTGAAAGTTATAGATGTTTTTCAATCAGCCTATCAATTAGGACTTTAGTCATAATTCAAATAGAGAATTCATAATAATTACTTATTAAATTCAAAGTAAAGCATAATTTATATTGATGGAAAGTTGAGAATCTCCTTTAGAAACCCTTTTCATTTCATCAATTTTGGGTAAAAAAAATTTGTTAGCCACATACCCTACAAATACCCATCATATCGCCACTTTTTGGCCCATCATGATCCTGCACATACCCAAAAGAAAAATCAAAAGAAAATAAATTTGGCTTTTCAGGGTATCCGAGCAACTATACCGGGGCTATGGATGCCTAACCGACAGTAGAGTAATGTTTGGGAGAATCATAGCGACAACCTCGTCAGGGCTATGGATGCTTGACTAGTAGTGAGGCAATGTCCCAGATGCTTTTGGAGTTAGAATAAATTACATAACTTAACTTAACGAAGATTGGTTCCTATAGCAACTGAAGGATGGGTATTAATTCATATGCACACACTTGGGTTTTCAACATACTATAGGATGGGTTGACTAGTGGTTTTGATCCTTTGGTCAAGCATCTGGTTTTTTCCCTAGTGTGAAGATCGAAACCAGAGATTTTGGGTTCGTGATTCCAGTTTGTCATCAAAATGCTCTGGAGCATTTCCCCAGTGATTCACCATTTTTTGTGCCCCTAGCACACATGCCACATTTGCAACGAGGACCCTCCCTTTTCGCTTCTCTGGGGCACTTTTTCCTTTGCTTCATTTTGTGTGCCCCTATTTTGAGTTCCAGATGGTCAAGGAGTCTTAAGGATTTCATCTCAGGAAGTAGGTCCCCCTTGTCTTTTTTTTGTCCTTGGTGTTTTGTTTGGGGTCTTAGGAGTTGTTCTTTTCCTCCTAATACCTTGTTTCCTTTGCCTTGCGGGTTCAGGGCGTGGGATGAAACTGAACCTAGAACCTTCACAAAGTTCTTGGTTCAAATTTCTATTCCAATTTTGGCTCCGCTTCTTGACTTCTTATTTTCTTTGTTGTTTTGCTTGTGTTCAGCCTTTGGGTTGGTTTCCTCCCTTAGGTCTTCTCTAGTTTTTCATTTTCCTTCATTTCCTTTCCTTTTGTTGGAAGTGGAACTAGGGTGGAAACTGAACTCGGAACTTTGCAAAAGGTTCAGAGTCTAGTTTTGGGTTTCCCTCCACTCTCATTTGGTCCCACCTCCGCTCTGGTTCTGGTTCCACCTCTGCTCTATTATGGTTCCACCTCTACTCTGTTCTGGTCTTGCCTCCGCTCTATTTTGGCTCTGCGTCCACTTTGGTTTCGCCTTTGCGCCCGCTGTATTCCACTTTTTCTCTCGTTGTGTTTCACCTCCGCCTCTGTTCTAGTTTTGGTTCTGCCTCCGCTCTCGCCTTGTTTCGCCTTCGCTCCTGCTTTTCTCCTTTTCGTTGTGTCCTCATTTGGTGTCTTTTCCAAGTCTGGTTTTGGCCCTAGTTCCATCTCCCTTTCATTTTCTTTTCCCCTTCCCATTTTGTTTGGTTGCGTTGTTTGTGTTTGGGGGATCTTTTGTGTTCTAATGTGTGTGGATCATCTTGACGACTCACTTGATGTTGATGATGGACCGGCAGGGCCGGAGTGGGGGATGAACTTGGGATCATTAGATGGTTCTAGGTTTAGTTTATGTTCTGGTTCTAGGTCCGATTCTAGTCCCATTCTGAACCCGACCCTGCCTACATTAAGAAGCTTCATGTTCCTGATTCTCTCTTGGCTCCATTTCTGATAAGTGCAAAATTTGACTATGGAGAGTTACCCTAAAGGAGTAAAGAATGATGTGAGTGGGCCCTGATGCTTTCCTTTCCCCCCTCCATGAATTAATAGCTACTAAGTAAAGGGAGAAAGCATGCAGACATTCTAGTGCAGGCGGATGCTTGCGGGTTGCTATCTTGCCTTCACCACTTCTAACTCCAGACCCGAGTCTCCTTGTCACCGCCCAAAAACATCAAAACTCAAGCAATTTTGGAATGACAAAAAAATGACTCCCCATATCTGTGACTCTAAATTTCCTTTCCCTACTCGCCATCAAGACTTGTAAACTCAAAAAATTTTGGCCTCCCTTAATGTCTCCCGGGCCTGCTCCCGCGGGATTCCATCCTCGGGATGCTGCATGGTTTTTTCCATTTCAAAAGGCATACCCACCTCATCCGCCCATGCCTTAGGCCCCGTCATGCCATTTTTTGGCCAGGTTAAACAAGAAAAATGCAACTTCCCTAGCGTCCTCTGGGCCCGAAGTTTGGGAGTGTTGTCTGCAGACTTTCGCATGGACGTCATCATTCGAAATGGCCAAATGACCTCTGCTTTCCGCCTCTTGAGGCTTGAGCTTCGACTTTCTATTAGGTGACTCCTTGCGAGTCACCACCATGACTGTGTCATTTCCTAACTGCATTATAACTATAGCTTTTCACCTTCGTTGGTCCGACGGCGGCCAGCCATGCGGGTTCCAACGCCTTTGGGGATGTTTCATCCTGATTGAGATTATAGTCGAGTACCATGATGACGGATATCATTTCGATCTTAAGGACTATTGTAGCGGCTCTTAGGCTATTTAATAATGGGTTAGCATGAATTCATGCCAATGAAAAGAGGGGGAATGTAATCTGGCCACTTTGTGAGCAACCCATGAGATACAATTAGCTTCTATAATTGAATTATAAGGCTTTCTCTTTATCCTAATTTTCTCTATGTCCAGGCAGGCTTATGTGAGGAAGGTAATATACACCTAGGCTAATTCAGATGACCCACATATGGAAGCTCACAGGGTGGGACAAGGTTAATAGGTCCTATATCATGAAGATTCACATAGGAAGAATGGATTACGGATATCAAAGGAACTTGCTTGGTATGCCAAAGAAGGCCCAATTTCCATAAGAAAGAAAAGACTCAGATCGTCGGCACCAGAAGGTTGATACTAAGAATATAATGAGCCATCTATCAGGAATTAGAGGCAAGAAGGGACTGTGTTGTTTCTTATCAATGATCGTGATTCATCAGGTCCCACCTCATCAAATTAGAAGGCGGCTAAACCATCCCACAATGATGCAAATCTATAAAAGGAGCCCACTTGATCCAGTGAACAATGTTATAAGTCCATCAAGCAAGGGGGGCATCAAATAGTTTCAATTACAATGAAAAGGGCAATCTGCAAGATGACAAAATTGCTACAGTATCTGAGCACTAGATGACAAAATAGGGAAAAGACCAAGATGTATTTTAAATTGTTGTATATTGAAGGATAGGTGAAACCCTAATGTAAGAAAATATGAGCCACTCATTGTGAATCGATCCTAGCCATCCATTTGGGCTTTGGAGAACTATAAATAGGGGTCTCCCCCTCATTTATAGCAGGTTGGAGAGTTGTAAAAAGCATTTTCAGCAAAAGAAGACAACATTGCATGATTTTATGGATGTTCTCTTTGATTTTTCTCATCTTGCATGCATGGTTCTACTTCCCTTTTTAGTTGAGTTATTAATTTCTTGAATGGAAGTGGTTATGGTGATTGTTATTTCAATATTTAATGAATTTCTAGCTCATGTTTTTTGTGGTTCATTGATGATGAATCACTTTGCAAAGCTAATCTGAGCTTCTTTCCTTTATTGTTGCAACTTAGTTTGATTGCATGTGCATGATGTGTATGTGCAATCTAAAAATCTGCAGTCCTTAGAAGATTGCACTAGTTTTGTGTAACTGTAGGATCCTCTTGGCCAAGCAAAACCCAGTTTAGGGAGTTTGTCTACTGTAGCAGCCTCCATGATCATTGTTCATTCATAGTTTCAGATCCAGAAACTTCCTCTCTTCCTTGTCCTTTTTCCTTTTTTTAAAATAGTGACCTTAGGAAAGGTTCATTGCACATTATAAAGCTAAATCCAATGATAAAATGGAGTTCAAGACTGCTACTTGAACCTGCAGCAAACGCACAACTCTTCTATCCCAAGAACTCCATTTGTAGTTACAACTTCCCCACTTTGTGACTCATTTGTAAGACCGCTTTGTGATTTAGCAAATCACATAAAACAACTGAGATATTGCAAGCATTGTCAAGACCTGACATTAGAGACCTTGGGATAGTGTTGTGCAATTTGATTGTGGAAGATTGTCTTTCAAGAGAGGTGATGCACCTATGCATTACCTGTGTTGAGAAGTGCATAAAACACATCAACATAACTAGTGCTAGAGGGAGGGCATGGCATGTTAAGGCTACAATGCTAAAATTTACAAATTTAAAAGAGTACTTTCGAAGAAGAAATCTAAGATAGAGAGATCTCTTTTAATGCTGAAAGATAAAATTAGAAAATTCTCAAGGAAAAAGAAGCTAAGTCGAAATGGAGCAGCATTTTCAAATTGACATCACACAGCTACATGTAGATTTAAATAGAAGACTTAGGAAACCATTGTAGCAATTCGCATTGGCGGACAAGTGCATGATCCATTGCAGTCATAGGAAAAATGACCTGGGATGTCTCACATTCTTGAGCAGAATTGAAAGAGTCTTGCAAAGAGAAATTCCCTTTTGGGAAATATATTAGCCCTTGGCTCTTGCAGACCCATAGGAAGAATTGTAAACCATGGCAGCTAAGACATTCAAGGAGCTGATCCAAGAATTCTTGGGAAACAAAGATGGACCAAGATTGGAGGAAGTACTAATGGCAAGCTGGTGCAGATTTCACAATGCACCAAAGAATTTACATGTCCATCATGCGACAATATCATCACTCAAGTCAAGGGTTGTTTGGGAAAGTTAGAGCAGCCAACTCCCAATGAAGAGAAGTCATCCCACAAGGGAAAAGAGCTGTCAACATCTAGAGGATAACACATCATAGAGGAACCAATGGATTTGACACAAACTAGTGCAGGGACAATGAACATCAAGGTTGAAAATGAAATGGAAGGAGATGATTCCCTTGGGATAGCAAATAGTTTTGATGGAAACTCAACTAGAAAAGAATTAGAGAGCCTTTCCTCTATCAAAAAAGAGTAGTACTCTAATCTAGAAGTGGAGCCATTGGTAGTTGAGGATAGATCAATGAAGTCTGCAATAGTGTATGTTGGGGCAGCTAGTGAAGATGCTAAAAATCAGGAAGAAGAAAAGGTTGAGAGCCTTGGGACAACAAAAAATGATGATGAAGGCATTAGTGAAATTCGATTAAAGGACCACTCAATCTACAATGACAGTGACCAAGCATCTGAAGATGCAGATTTGGAGGAGAGGGAACAACTACAGCTCATGGATTTTCACCATCCAACTTCCCTCCCAAGTGATGATGAGGACCCGATCATGGATAGATATAATGAGCTAGTGTCAAGATTAGAAAAGGATTGGTCTAAGCTAAAATTCCAATTGGATTTGGAGGTGTTGTTGCCACCAAATTGGTGCAGACTCCATGATTCATCACACTTTGATTTTGCATGCGAGTTATGCCAAGAAGCTTTCCAACAAGTTAGATGACAAGTGGAGCAGCCAAGCACCCGACCTCCTCTACTTGTTGCTTGGATTGAAGAAGATGACAAAAATCCTGATCGAATGACAACCCAATTAAAAGCAATCCTCAAGAAGGTGTTAGGAAAACAAAGGAAGAAGGACAACAAAGAAATCCCGAGCTTCCAAATGATAGAGTGGAGCAGATGGGAATGCTATCCAACAGTCATCCAAGGTCCTTTCCCTTGTAGATCACTTGTACGTGATTGATGATGGGATTTGTAGAAGACTTTCAGGGGTGGATTGTTCAATGTACATTGATCCCCTTGATGGACCAGTGTCTCTTCCTATTTTCCTCCTACTTGGAACCATGCCACAAGGGTATATCAACACAACAAAGGAGTACATCACAAATGTTAGCAGCAATGAAGACATACTCCTTGAGCCTCTGAATGGTGATGCACTAGAGTTTCCAAATTCAGAGAGGGGTTCCTTCTCCATCTATAGCGATAGTGGACAAGGGGAAATGAGTGAATGTCATGATCAGATGCATGAATAGCAAAGAGAAGAAGACAAAGGCAGAGGTGTTGAGATAGTTGCCAACAAAGATGAAGCACCCGACTGACTAAAAGATGCAACGTGGAATCCTTCTATAATGATCATTGTTGATCTTCCTCAACCTCCAGATGGCTGCAATGGGACAAATTTATCCATTGTCCCACGACATTGAACACCACATAAATAAGGACAACACTTGGGAAAGGAAGTGGGACAATGTGTTGCCTTTTGAGGACAACAATCAAGTGGACACCAGGTTTGCAAAAGATCAACGAGATGAAGTCTGTCTCCTCGAGGAACAACTGATAGGGAGTTTTGATACCACATGGGGATTAGAAGGGGTGTTTGCTGCCCCATTTTCCCAATCATATGCAAACCTAATGCTTGAAGTTCCACACCACCTAGTGCCTCCATTTGAGGCTGCCAATGCACATATCGACGATGCAGTACTCACTCTTAGCTATCAAACACTGCCACGTCTACATGATGACATCCAGGTTCTATCCTTCCTTAATCCTATGAATACTTACAGTTGCATGTTTCATTTTGATTATGGTAATGGGGGAAGGACAACATGTTTATGGATTAACCATGGGTTTAGCGATTCTCCTCAATTGCTAATTTTCCCTAACCATGTGACTGAACTTGAGTAGTGCAAAGTTGAATTTCTCTTTTTGGAATATAAAAATAAATATGCATGAATAAGAACTACAATGATCACCCATTTGCTTGTGCATGCACTATGAAATCCAATGAACTTTGATGTCAGCTCACCTTTCCTGAACATAGTTCTTTGTAAATCTCTTTTTACATAGCCCATTTTGAGTAGTGTAGGTTTCCTGTAAATACTCCACTTTCCTTATTTTCTTAGGTCAGTTAGTTTCTTGTAGGTTATCTTCTTTAGAAGAGTTTCTTTTCTATTTTCTTTCATTGTTCCACTTTGGTTAGTTTAGGGGTTTTCTTTTCATTTGCTTCCATTTTGTTTTTGTTTTCTCTCACTTTGTTGCTGCTTTGCCCCAAGTCCCTCAACTTTTAGCTAGGCACATCTGTGTGCACAAAAACCATATTTATTGCTTGGGGTTGTTCCATGTATTTATTTGTTAAACTCTAATCAAATTTTTAGAACTTGAATGGTGAGGATCCTCCATTAGTGTCAAGTGGTCTGGGTGTTTGATTCAAGGAGGATGAGTCCTTGATTGATCTTATTCTCGACGTATTATGAAATCTTATATATTTTACACATCTTAAGAATCTAGAGGTCACTGTAGAGCCTTTGTGAAGTCTAGTTAATTGAAAATTTTAAAATTCTACTTTGGCACCACTGTGATTCTTATCCTTGAGTACAAGCTTCATTGCCTGTGGGTTAAAATAAAGAATTGAAAAATAAAAATAAAAAGAAAAGAAATTCATCTTTTTAGGGTTATCCGAGCAACTCTATCGGGGCTATGGATGCCCAAGAAGTAATAGAGAAATGTTCGGGATAATCACAGTGACAACCTCATCGGGGCTATGGACACTTGACTGGTAGCGAGGCAATGTCCCATATGCTTTTGGAGTTAGAATGAACTACGTAGCTTAACTTGACGGAGCTTGGGTTCCTATAGCAATTGAAGGATGGGAATTAATGCATATGCACACACTTAGGTTTTCAACATACTGAAGGATGGGTTGACTAGTGGCTTTGATCCTTTGGTCAAGCATCTGGTTTGTTTTCCCTAGTGTGAAGATCGAAACTAGAGATTTTGGGTTTGTGATTCTAGTTTGTCATCAAAATGCTCTAGAGAATTTCCCCATAGAGTCACCATTTGTTGTTCCCCTAGCACACATGCCCCATTCAGAATGGGGACCCTCTCTTTTCGCTTCTCTGGGGCACTTTTTCCTTCACCTCATTTTGGGTGCCCCTATTTTGAGTTCCAGATGATCTAGGAGTCTTAAGGATATCATCTTAGGAAGTGGGTCCCCATTGTCTTTTGTTTGTCCTTGGTGATTTTTTTGGGGTTTTAGGAGTTGTTCTTTTCCTCCTAAGACCTTGTTTCCTTTTCCTTGTAGGTTTGGGGTGTGGGATGAAACTGAACCTAGAACCTTCACAAAGTTCTTGGTTCGGTTTCCATTCTGGTTCTAGCTCCACTTCTTTTCTTCTTGTTTTCTTTATTGTTTTGCGTGTGTTCAGCTTTTGGGTTGGTTTCCTCCCTTAGGTCTTCTTTGGTTTTTCATTTTCCTTCATTTCCTTTCCTTTCACCGGAAGCAAAATCGAGGTGGAAACTAAACTCAAAACTTTGCAAAAGGTTATGAGTCTGGTTTTGGTTCTGCCTCCACTCTTGTTTGGTCTTGCCTTCGCTCTAGTTTTGGTTCTGCCTCTACTCTATTTTGGTTCTGCCTCCACTCTGTTTTGGTCCTCTCGCCGCTCTATTTTGGCTTTACATCTACTCTGGCTCTGCCTCTGTGCCTGCTATGTTCCACTTCCTCTCTCATTGCATTTTTCCTCCGCCTCCGCTCTCATTTATTTCCGCCTCTACTCTCATTTCATTCTACCTCTGCTCTTGTTTCATTCTGCCTCCTCTCCTACCTTGTTCCACCTCCTCTCGTACTTTTCTCTTTTTTGTTGTTCCCTCATTTGGTGTCTTGTCCAAGTCTATTTTTTTCCCCAGTTTCGTCTCCCTTTTCTTTTCTTTTCCCCTTCCTGTTTGTTTTGGTCGCACTATTTGTGTTTGGGTGATCTTATGTTTTCTAATGTGTTTGGATCTTCTTGACGACTCTCTTGATGTTGGTGATGGACTGGTGGGGCCAGAGTGGGGAATGAACTTGGGATCATAAGATGGTTCTAGGTTTGGTTTCAGTCCTGGTTCCAGGTCCGATCCCATTCCCATTCCAAACCTGACCTTGCCTACATTAAGAAGCTTCATGTTCTTGATTCTCTCCTAGCTCCGCTTCTGATAAGTGCAAAATCTAACTATGGAGAGTTACCCTGAAGGAGTAAAGAATGATGTGAGAAGGCCCCGATGCTTGCCTTGCCCCCACCCATGAATTGAAAATTGTTAAGTAAAGGGAGGAAGCATGCAGACATTCCAGTGTGAGCAGATGCTTGTGGGTTATCATCTTTCCTTCACCGCTCCTAACTCCAGACTTGAGGCTCCCCGTCGCCGTCTGAAAAACATCAAAACTCAAGCAATTTTGGGACGATAGAAAAATGACTCCCCAGACTTGTGACTCTGAATTTCCTTGCCATCCTCGCCATTGGGACTTGTAAACTCAAAAACATTTGGCCTCCCTTCATGACTCTCGGGTCCACTCCCACAGGATTTTATCCCTGGGATGTTGCATGGTTTTCGCCATTTCAAAAGGAAAACTGACCTCTTCCGCCCATGCCTCGGGCCTCGTCATGCCATTTTATGGCTAGGTTAAATAAGCAAAATGCAACTTCCCTAGCGTCCTCCGGGCCCGACCTTTTGGAGTTCTTTCCGCAGACTTCCGCATGAACGCCGCCATTCCAAATGGCCAAATGACCTCTACTTTCTGCCTCTCGGGGCCCGAGCTTCAATTTTTCGTTGGGTGATTCCTTGCGGGTCACCGCCATGACTATGCCATTTCCTAATGACATTCTGAGTACTTCTTTTCACCTTCTTTGGTCCGACGGTGGCCAGCTATGTAGGTTTCGGTGCCTCTGGGGACATTCCCTCCTGATTGAGAATATAGTTGAGTACCATGATGACGGATATTGTTTTGATCTTAAGGACTATTGTAGTGGCTCCTAGGCTATTTAATAATGGGTTAGCATGAATTCATTCTAGGGAAAAGAGGGTAAATGTAATCTGGCCATTTTGTGAGCAACCCGTGAGATACAATTGGCTTCTATAATTGAATTCTAAGGCTTTCTCTTGATCCTAATTTTCTCTATGTGTAGGAAGGCTTACGTGAGGAAGGTAATATACACCTAGGAAAATTTAGAAGACCCGCATACAAAATCTCACCAGGCGGGATGAGGTTAATAGGTCCTATATCATGAAGATTCGCATACAAAGAAGGGAGTAAGGATATCAAAGGAACTTGCTTGGTATGCCAAAGAAGGCCCAATTTCCATAAGAAAGAAAAGACTCAGATTTAGGGAGGCTACTACAATAAACAAACTCCCTAAATAGTAGTCAAACATTGTAGTAGCCAAGCAAAACCCAGTTTAGGGAGTTTGTTTATTGTAGTAGCCTCCATGATCACTATTCATTCGTAGTTGCAGATCCAGGAACTTCCTCTCTTCCCTACCCTTTTTCCTTTTTTTAATAGTGACCTTAGGAAAGGTTCATTCAACATTGTAAAGCTAAATCCAATGATAAAATGGAGTTCAAGACTCTTGTTTGAACCTGCAGCAAATGCACAACTCTCCCATCCCAAAAACTCCATTTGTAGTTCCAACTTCCCCACTTTGTGACTCATCTGTAAGACTGCTTTGTGATTTATAAAATCACATAAAACAACTGAGATATTGCAAGCATTGTCAAGACTTGACATTAGAGACCTTGGGATAGTGTTATGCAATCTGATTGTGGAAGATTGTCTTTCAAGAGAGGTGATGCACCTATGCATTACCTATGTTGAGAAGTGCATAAAAACACATCAACAGGAACTGTTTCATAGCTGGTTCAGGAATAGAAATATGGGTATCCCAGTAGGCAACCCTTGGAACTATGACCTAGAAAAGTTGATTATACCAAATGTTTATATGGATGTTGACTTTCTTAAGGCAATAGCAGCCAATTATGACCTAGTCACAAGAGATATAAGAACATATGATGGGAAGGAAATGGTCAAAATCACCAAGGAAGAATTAGGTCTTGTTTCCAAACTTACTAAATGGAGTGATGAAATGTATAAGATAAATGAGGACACTCTCAAGTAGGAGTATGATAAAATTAAGATTGATTTTAGAGTTCACATCCTACCAAGATTCCTAGTAGAAATTGTAGGTCAAAAGATCATAATAGGGCCACATGATAAAGAGACTTTTCCAGTTAGCTATTTTATTTCTTCCTTCCAATAAAATTTGTACTCTATTTTCCAAATAATTGGTTATGATCTTGTCACGGGAATGCCAATGGAATGGATGTATATGGTTGCCCATATTCAATAGGACCAGTATTGTGCAGTGTATGATTATGTGGGGTTTCTTTCATAAAGAATGTATGAAGGACTAATAAGGTTGAAGAAAGGTGAATTGGGAGTGAGATTCAGCTGGTATTCATTATTGATGCATATGTTTTTATAAAAAGGTGCAGTTTTCTTTGGGCCTAGTATAACTTTGGAAAGAAGAAAGGGTGACTTGGATTTGCCTTTGCAATTTTGGACTACTATTTTAGACAAGGATGATAGGACATATGATTATGTGACATTTCAGAACTTGTTTTCTTTAGAACTAAGAAGATTCTTAATTGTGAGTGTACCTAGAATTACCATAGCTCTACATGATTTCTTGAGACCTAAGGAGAGAAGGCCTAAGCTTGGATTTGACCATAATTGGGGAGATGTTATCCCATACCCTGATTACACTATCTTAAGAGTATATGGTTCCATGGTAGCACCTCACATGCTACCTAGGTTTGTGCCAGGGAGAATTGGTTTCCTAGAGGTGATGTGGCAATTGGGAAGTGTTGAAAATGGACACTTATTAAATCAAGGAAAAAGAACATTCTTTCCTTTGTAAACTTGTTCTTCTAAATTTTTAATGACCAAGGGAGGATGGAATAATATTCTTGATATACTGAAAGCCTACCGGATGTAGAGGTCAGTTGAGAGGGTTGGATATGACCATGAAGGTTTTATGGCTTGTTTGAAAGAAAGAAAAAAGAGATTCAAATTTATACAAATTTTTCAATATCCTAAAGATGTGATAAGAAATGTGTTCAAACTTTTGGAGAAAGAGAAAAGAATAGAAAGGTGGATTTCCTTTAATAAGATGCAAAGAAAGATAAATCACGAAGAGCATGATTTCAAGGTTCTCCCAAAAAGTGGAAATGTGATACAAAATGTGGAGCATGTATCAAGGAATTTTGATTCAATTGTGGACCACCTTGAAGCTAAAGGGGTAATAAGTAAGGATAAGGGGAAAACCCCAATGGTAGAAGAACAAAGTGGAGGGGAAATCCATGCTATGGGAGAACAATCCACAACTTCAGCCCCTGATGAACCAAGAATAAAGTTATGTGTGAGGAAAGAGAGTAAGGAAAGGAAAGTTGATGTAGTTTTTTATCCTTATCCACAAGAATAAAATAAGCCTCCTCTTATGCCACAAGTACCACCACCATCTCATCCAAGGCCAATAGAGCCTAAGATTGTGGACATTGATTCTCCACCACCTAGTGAAAGACCACCAAGAGAGCCACCATTGAAAAAGAAAAAGGTTGAAGTGACTGGTCTGGTGGATTATGATGATGAAGGCTTTGATGATGACATTTGGGTCTCAGAGTAGGAAATGCAAGAAGCAGTACCTACTACACCAGTAGTAAGGACAACACCTCAATTGGGTTTGAGATTAAGCAGAGCTGATCTTACAAGACTCGATGGCAGAGATGATATGCGGGTTGAAGCATGTGCAAATTTTCTAGATGATGAATCATTCATAAAGTCTCAAGCTTTTATGGAATTTGCATATAGAGCGAAAAGAGATGAATATGTAAAAAAAGCTAGCTATAGTAGAAACCTTCATCCAGAATTGCCAGATGCCATCATGTAGGAAAAGGTTTTAAATGAAATGAGAGCTAGATTGCAAAATATGTCAACAAAAGAGGGTCGATAATTGTTTTGGAATAGTGGTATTTTGTTGCTGCCAAAATGGGATTTAGTCACTACCATAGCTTTCATCACAATTAAGAAGTGTGATAGGCCTATCTATGATACAAAGGAGGAAGCTACACTTGCACTATAGGGGTCTTCTCTCAGTGAGGAATGGTAATCCTTGGCTATATGGTCTCTAGCCCCAAGCACCAGAAAACCTAATATTGTTGAGCCTACACCTAACTATAGTGGAGGCCTAATAATAAAAAGAGTGTCAGAAACATCAGCCTCAGAAGCAACAAATATGTAAGTTCATGTTGCACAATTTACAATGGCCATTATAGAATCTATGACTGCAAAAAAGGATAATCTTAGAACAAATTACAATGATTTTATAGTCAAGTATGGAAGGCTTGAGTAATATAAGATGTAGTGGTAGAAAAAACTTTCCTTATTAGAAATTAAGTTGCAAAGTTTGCAACCTAAAAAGCCTAAGCATAATGATCTTGATTCCCCCACCACTTCACAAGAAGTGGTACCAATATATTTTACTCAGGAAGTAAGTTCTTCATGGGAAATTATGCCCTATAACATGGGAAGTGTGCTCATTTCAATAGTAGAACTTGGTACACTTGAAGGACCATAGGCTAAGGAAGATACCAATAAGGAAGAATTGCTTAGGAAGTTAAATGAATATAAAGAAAAATGTGACAATCAGGATGAGGATATTTTTAGGAGAAACACAAAGATTGTCACTACAATATTAGAACATTTGAACAAAAGAGTGAATAAAAGGATAAATAGTATTCGCCATAGTTATTCATCCATGGTGGCTGTCATGAGGAATTTTGACATTGACAGAGAAACAACCATTCCACTCATGGAAAATTGGATCTCTAGGAGGAAGGATTTGGTACTAATGTCAATTGGAGTTAAACAAGATGCCAATATGCTTAAAATTTTTAAACCTACTATGGTTTTTGTAGGTAAAATTGAACTTTATAGGGAAAATATTAAACCATTGGAAAACAAAATAAAAGAGAGCTGGTGAAATATTTTTATGAGTCACATCATGGCCTTCTTCCATCCATTCTAAGGGATGATGATAGCATCAAAACTATTGGAAATATGTGTCTCAATCCCATAGGCTAAAACCTCTATTGGAGCCAAGATGGTGTGACATATTCTATGTCTGGCCGACGAGCAGATTTGCAGCCTTATGTTTTGTATAGGTCGCTGTGACCTGGTAGAATTCTTGCCAAACGGTTACACATTGGAGTCTTCAGTGTGACATGTTGTGTTCAGTGTGACCTCTTACCGCATGGAGATCTCTAGCTGACAGGCCATTCATATTGGGCGTCGGGGAGACTCATAGTGATCGGGGACTTCAGGGTGACTTGAACACTTGGGAAGAAGTCTGAGCAACAATGGAAGGTCTCGCCAATAGGGATACACTTGGGGTCTTCACGGTGACTCAAAGACTTTGGTATGAAGTCTTGGTAACTAATGGAGAGTCTTTCCAATGATGAGGGGTCTTCGGTATAACTCTTGGTGAATGGTGATCTCCGGGTAACTTGCAGATTTCGGTAAGAATTCTCAGTGAGAGTGGTAAGTCTTGCCGACCATTCAGTGCTCGAAATAACATAAAGATCTCGATGAAACCTCTTGGTGACAATTGAATGTCTTAGAGATAGATGGGTGCTGATGGAAATGCTAATTTTTCAGTATGACTTAGGACCTCAATATGAAGTCCTGGCAAAATTGATGAGTCTCACCGACTGGTGGATGCACTCGAATTAACTTGAAGGCTCGGCATGAGGTCCTAGCGAGAGCGATATGTCCTGTTGACATAATGACTCTTCGGTGTGACTTATTATATCGATATGTGGTCTCACCGAAGAGTGATAGTCTTGCCGAAATGAAAACTGAAGTCGATGCAACGGGTGAACTCGATATAACCTCTTGTCGATTATAAGGACTCTTGGTGATATCGAATGCTAAATGTGTTGGAATTGAGGAGACACAGTCAGTGTCACACCGATATGCCAACACAAATTGATTTCCTTTTGACCATTTGACTTTCCTATGTGGTGTCTCATGGACCAATCAGAGAAGTCGAATGGGAACCATTGGAAGACAGTTCATTGTGGCAGTTCTGAGAGGAAGCTCGATAGACAGGGGCGACATGGTTATACTTAGAGATTGCAGATGATGTCTAGTTAAGATGATTCGAAGGATCGACAGATTGCTGTGTGGTTGTATAATCAAAGTGATTTCTATTCTGTAAAGATTGTAACTTGAAGGTACCTGTACAAGATTGATCATTGTGAAAGCTACTAAAATATGACATCAGAAAGATAAGTCTGATATTTGTATGTAATCTCCATTACTATAACACAAAGTGATTTCTCTTGGTGTGGTGGGTTTTTCTCTTGTAAGGGTTTTCCCACATAAATCTGGTGTCCATATGTGTGTGTCAAATACTCTATTTTTGTTATCTCTTTCATGTGCATCTTAATTAGACTGTAATTGTAATTTTAAAAGGTATCTCTACATTCTTCCTTGAGGTTTGACGTTAGGAGAGTTGTTTCTGCATCTAGCTTTCCTTACAAGTGGTATCAGAGCCTGTCCAATTGTGTTATCCTTGTGGGTACGTTGGGTTTTTTGTGTCAATTTCTATTCAGTGGGAGTCTTGTAGAAGTTTGCCAATTTCTAATTATAGATTGAGATGGCAAGCACCTCATGAAAATTGAAATAGATAAGTTCAATGGCAGCAATTTTGAGTTGTGGAAACCCAAAATTGAGGATCTATTGGTTGATTGTGATCTTTGGATTGTTGTGTCTGGAGTGAAGCCTACAGGGATGAAGCAAGAAGATTGGGACCTTGCAGATAGAAAGTCTAAGGGGCTGATAAGGCTCTGTTTGGAAGACTCCATTCTTCTCAATGTGCATGAAGAGAAGACTACATCTTCCTTGTGGAAGAGACTGGCATCTATTTATCAGGGGAAGTCCTTGGTGAATAAACTTTTCCTGAGGAAGAAGTTGTACACTTTGAGAATGTAGGAAGGAGGTTCTGTAGCTGATCATTTGAACACATTCAATATGTTGATTACGTAGTTAACATCTATTGGTGTGAAGATTGATGAAGAGGATCGATGTATGCTGATATTGTGTTCTTTGCCACATTCATGGGATCACCTAGTGATGGCTATTGGGAGTACAACATCCAGTTTCAAGATGGAAGATGTTGCTTCTCTATTATTAGAAGATATGAGAAGGAAATCTTTTGAGATGGCGAAAGAGGCCCTTGCTGTTAGAGGAAGGTTGAAAGAGAAAGGCAAGAAGAAGGATAAGAAATCTAAATCAAAATCAGAAGGGAGATCAAAGTCTCTTGGAAAGAAGTCCAAAGTGATGTGCTAGAACTGTGGGAAACCTGGTCATGTCCGAAAGGATTGTAAAGAGGAGAAGAAAAAGAAGTATTCTTCCGACAATGATTCTTCTCACAGTGATGGAGACGCCTTCATTGTAGCCTTGGCTACATAGGAATCAGATGATGTCTGGCTGATTGATTCTGGAGCATCTTTCCACATGACATCTCATAGAGAATGGTTCACGAAGTATGAAGAATATGATGGTGGAAAGGTGTACTTGTCAAGTGATTCAACTTTGGAAATTGTTGGTCGTGGAAGAGTCAGAGTCTAGTTCCCTGATGGAAGAGTGAAGAGAATCAATAATGTAATGCATATACCAGGTCTGGCTCGAAACTTATTTTCTGTAAGTATGCTAAATGATATTGGAGTGCAAGTCACGTTCTCTGGAAATGGCTACAAGATTACTAGAGGCTCAATGGTGCTAGCAAGGGGTACTTGTATTGGTACCTTGTACAAGCTGGATGCACATGTTGTTCAATGTAACAATGTCTTTGTAAAGTCACAGAAGGCTGTACTCATGGAGGAAAAGAGGGAAATGTTCTTAATTGTGTAAACTCTATGGAAATTAAACTTCTAGTAGAAAATACTATGCTCTGGCATCATAGGCTAGGCCACATTGGAGAGAAAGGTTTAAAAACCTTGAAGAACAAAAACCTGGTTGAGGGGCTTGAAGATTGTAACCTTGAATTTGAATTCTATGAACACTGTATATATGGAAAATAGCACTGTGTTTCATTTTATTCCAATCCTCATAAATCTTCTAGTTTGCTAGATTATATTCATTCTAATGTATTTGGCCGAGTGAATGTTCCTTCTTTGTCTAAGTCAAGGTACTATGTATCGTTTATTGATGATTATTCGAGAAGAACATTTGTTTATTTTTTGAAAAGTAAATTAGAAGTGTTCAATCATTTTAAGTAATTTAAGAACCTTGTAGAAAATCAGAATGGAAGAAAAATTAAATGCTTAAGGACTGATAATGGTGGTGAATTTTGTTCTGATGATTTCGAGAGGTATTGTAAAGACCATGGGATTAAAAGGCATAAGACTACACCTTATACTACAGCAAAATGGAGTTGTAGAAAGGTTCAATAGGACAGTGATGAGAGAGCACAGTATGCTGAATAGTCTGGCTTGGAGGAGAAGTTCTAGGCTGAGGTTGTTGCTACCGCATGTTACTTGATTAATCATTCTCCAAATTCTACTCTTGTTCAGAAAACAACTTTGGAAGCATGGTCTGGTAAGAAGCCCTCCTTAAGACATATTCGTGTCTTTGGCTATGAGGCATATGCTCATGTGCCATATGGAAAAGATCTAAGTTGGAGAACAAGGCTGTCAAATGTATTTTTATTGGCTATAGTGCTGGCATAAAAGGATACAAGCTTTGGAATCCTGATATAGAGAAGGTTGTATATAGTAGAAGTGTAATCTTTTGTGAGCTAAAACCTTCTACCTTGGATCTGCAGTCAGAGACAAAGTCAAAAACAATAAGGATGTAGTTGGAATTCCTCCTACACCAGATAAAGAGGAATTAAAAATTCAAAATGTACCTGAAACGAGGAGAGCTCAAGTAGTTCTGAAAGTTCTGAAGAAGAAGAAGAACCTCAGCCTCAGCAAGTGAGGAGGTCAACCCATGAAAGAAAACAACCTGATAGGTATGGGTTCTCTTTGATAGATTCTACTTGTGCCTATGCTTTAATTTCTAGCACTGATGAGCCTAGGACTATAAAGGAGGCATTTAAAATGTCTGATTCAGACTCTTGGTTGGAAGCCATGAACAAAGAAATGGCATCATTAGAAAAGAATGACACTTGGAGTTTGGTGCCCTTGCCTAAAGGCAGAAAATTTGTTGGCTGCAAATGGGTATTTAAAAAGAAGATTGGTTTGGATGGAAGTGTGGAAAAGTACAAGGCAAGATTGGTTGCGAAGGGTTATTCCCAGGTAGAGGGAATTGATTATGGGGATATTTTCTCTCCTGTAGCTAAGCTGATGTCTATCAGATTTATTTTGTCACTTGCAGTAGCGTATGACTTAGAGGTTGAAGAGATGGATGTGAAGACAACATTTCTTCATGGTGATCTTGAAGAAAAAATCTATATGTCCCAGCCTAAGCACTTTGTTGAACAAGGTAAATAAAAACTGGTTTGCAAGTTAAAGAAGTCTATGTATGGGTTAAAGCAGTCACCTAGAATGTGGTACCAGAAATTTGATAGTTTTGTATTATCTTTGGGATTTGTAAGATCAAAATCTTATCATTGTGTCTATTATAAAGCTGAAAGTGATCAAGTTCTTATTGTTGCTCTCTATGTTGATGATATGTTGATCATAGGAAATAGTAAGCTAATGATTTTTGATCTTAAGTCTCAATTGTCTGCTAAGTTTGAAATGAAAGATCTTGGTGCAGCAAGGTATATTCTGGGGATGGAGATAACCAAGGATAGGAATAGTAGAAAACTTTGGCTTAGTTAGAGTAAGTATATCAAGACTGTTCTAGAGAGATTTTGCATGAATGATTGCAAGCAACCAGTTGTTCTAATCTTGCAGGGAACAAAGCTATCTATTGAAGATTTTCCAAAATCTCCTACTGATATGGAGGACATGACCAGTGTACCCTATGCTAGTGTGGTTGGCAGTCTCATGTATGCAATGGTCTGTACAAGGCTAGACATTGCCCAAGCAATGGGAGTACTTAGTCGGTTTATGGCTAATCCTGGAAGGCCACATTTGGATGATGTAAAGAGAGTTTTCAAATATTTGAAGGGCACTTCAGATTTTTCTTTGTGTTACCATGGGAACTTGGTTGAATCACAGAGGACTCTCAGTATTTGAGGCTATGTGGATTATGATTGGGAATGGGACATTGACAGTAGGAGGTCCACCAGTGGATATACTTTCATATTTAATGGTGGTGCAGTGAGTTGGATTAGTAAGCGGTAGGTTATATTCACTTTGTCCACTACAGAGGCTGAATACATGGCAGCTACACATGCTTGTAAAGAAGTAGTTTGGTTAAAATGTTTGTGTTCTAACATTGGTTTTGATGCAGGGCAAATAATTATTTTTTGTGACAGTCAGAGTGCAGTTTGTCTGGCAAAGAATCCTACTTTCCATGCCAGGAAAAAACATATAGATGTATAGTAACACTTTGCATGAGATATGGTGGAGGATGGAAAGGTCAATTTGGAAAAAGTTGATACTCTAGAGAATGTTCCAGATGCATTGACGAAGCTAGTGAGCATAAACAAGTTCAGGTGGTGTGCCAGTTCAATGGGCCTTAGTGCCCATGATTTTCAGTAAGTTTTGTTGTGCTCTAGAAGTCCTTGTGTGATCTTCATCAAGTGGGATATTGTTGGAAATATATGTCTCAATCCCACAGGCTGAAACCTCTATTGGAGCCAAGTCGATGTGACATATTCTATGTCTGGCCAATGAGCAGATTTGTAGCCTTATGTTTCGTATAGGTCGTTGTGACCTTGCAGAAGTCTTGTCAAACGGTTACACATTGGAGTCTTCGGTGTGACATGTTGTGTTCGGTGTGACCTCTTACCGCATGGAGATCTCTAGCCGACAGGCCATTCATATCGGGCGTCGGGGAGACTCATAGCGACCGGGGGCTTTAGGGTGACTTGAACACTCGGGAAGAAGTCCTAGCGAAAATGGAAGGTCTCGCTAATGGGGATACACTTGGGGACTTCGCAGTGACTCAAAGACCTCGGTATGAAGTCTTGGTGATCGATGGAGAGTCTCGCCAATGATGAGAGGTCTTTGGTATAAATCTTGGCAAATGGTGGTCTCGGGGTAACTTGGAGATTTTAGTAAGAAATCTCAGCGAGAGTGGTAAGTCTTGCTGACCGTTCGGTGCTCAAAATAACATAAAGATCTCAATGAAACCTCTTGGTGACAGTTGAATGTCTTAGCGATAGATGGGTGCCGATGGAAATGCTAATGTTTCAGTATGACTTAGGACCTCGGTATGAAGTCCTAGCGAAAGCAATGAGTCTCACCGACTGGTGGCTGCACTTAGATTAACTTGAAGGCTCGATGTGAGGTCCTTGTGAGAGCAGTATGTCCTACTAACAGAATGACTCTTCGGTGTGACTTAGGATATTGATATGCGGTCTCACCAAAGAGCGATAGTCTTGTCGAAAGGAAAACTGAAGTCGATGCAACGGGTGAACTCGATATAACCTCTTGTCGATTGTAAGGACTCTTGGCGATATTGAATACTGACTGTGTTGGCATTGGGGAGACATGGTTAGTATCTCACCGATATGCCAACACAGCTTGATTTCCTTTTGACCATTTGACTTTCCTATGTGGCGTCTCATGGACCAATCAGAGAAGCCGAATGGGAACCGTTGGAAGTCAGTTCATTGTGGTAGTTTTGAGAGGAAGCTCGACATACAGGGGCAACATGGTTATACTCAGAGATTGCAGATGATGTCAGGTTAAGATGATTTGAAGGATCGATGGATTGCTGTGTGGTTGTATAATCAAAGTGATTTTTATTCTATAAAGATTGTAACTTGAAGGTTTTTATACAAGATTGATCATTGTGAAAGCTGCTAAAATATGACATCAGAAAGATAAGTCTAATATTTGTAAGTAATCTCCATTACTGTAATACAAAGTGATTTCTCTTGTTGTGGTGGGTTTTTCTCCCGTAAGGGTTTTCCCACATAAATCTGGTGTCCATATGTGTGTGTCAAATACTTTGTTTTTGTTATCTCTTTCATGTGCATCTTAATTATATTGTAATTGTAATTTTAAAAGGTATCTCTACATTCTTCCCTGAGGTTTTGATGTTAGGAGAGTTGTTTTCGCATCTATCTTTCCTTACAAAAACTCTACAGGAGTGGATAAATGAAACAAATAAAGTTATTTCAGATCAAGTTGTGTTAATTTGTTAGAAGTTTGATATGGATACATTAAAGATAAATATGGATATGCTAACTCATGCTGAGACTGTCCTACTGGAATTTGATAAGGAGGCTAACCAGATTGTCACCAAGTATGCACCTTATAGAGAAAGGGATGATGAAGTCATGAATTTCAATTGGCTGACTGAAGAGGAATTCCTGGCATGGAAGGGAAAATACTTGGAAGGAGTGATGGACTAATGTGAAATGGTGGGGTGATAATTTGAAACTTTGAAGTATGCAACCATAACTAATAAGGGATAAGTGAGAATTGCACTGCATAGCCTAGATTCAGTACAAATTAGGCTTTTGATAAAGTAAGGAAACTATAATGCATCATCTTCAAGTTGAATTGATGACAAGGCTATAGACGTGGATACATATTTTGTCTTTTCTTTTTCTATTTTTTTCATGCTTTCCTTCTTTCACTTTGTGTCTGTGGGAAATTTTTTTGAGGTAATTGCTTGAAGATACTTTTTGAAGATTTGATTGAATCTCCAACAACTTATGAAGAGTACTTGTATTTCCCCACATGTTTCCCAACTTTTGGGAATGTAATGCAACTGAATAGGCAAATCTTTTTTGAGTGGTCCAATAGGATATTGACATGTGTACTTTCTGGCCTGAGGCTTATTTTTCTCCTTCATTCCTATAAGAAGGAATTAAGGGCCAGAAAGTAGGGGTTCGTTGTTTTGCATTCAACACTGTGAATTGTAAAACAAATATCAAGAATGTTTTAGTGTTTTTTCTTGAGTTCATAGTTGTGTTAGTATGTATGTAATTTTGATAACAATATAGAAAATACAATATAAAGTGATACCAATTTCATGGTTATTGTCTCTCCTTGTATTTGATTTATGAGTTATGAATGAAAGTAATCCAAGGTTCCTTTCTTTTATCTCTATTATTTCACAATAGATGTTTAGTTTCATTCTTGCGTATTAGTTCAATGAATTAATGTAAGTGCCCTAATGAGATTGTTAACTCATAAGAATTAGGTGCTAGGATATTTTTAAGTAGTGATGATCATGAATGTAATAGGGGAGTACTATAAACTAGTGTTTCTTGAGATTGTAGGTTGCTATTGATAACATTTTTTCTACTTGCATGGGTTGATATTGACTTCATGCTTGGAATAAGACACTAGTTCATGAAAAATATTCATAATTTAGTTCCTGAGTTGATTCATCAGTTGATCACCTTATTTTATAAATTTTCAAAATGGATACCACTATAGTTGTTTTGTGTTGAGTTTCACCTACTCATGCTCTAAGTGCAGGATATTAGTAAATGAGCTAGCAACTTGTTTGATGTGCTACATTGTTGATTAATTTAAATATGAGAATTATTTTTTATTGACCATGTATTTGAGTAATAATCATATAAATCCTTGAGTATATACATTGTGGGATCATACTCCTGGATTTAACAGAGCCCAAAGTGTAGGAGTAAAATTCTCATAGATTTTACTCATTCATTGGCCAATCCCTTTGGAGTACTAAATATTGGAAATGGAAAAGTCCATAGGTATTTTCTGAAGTCACTATGGTTCTAAAAAAATAACCAATAGATTGGTGACTCTACTGGGGACTAGCTAAGTCTAAAGTTTCTATGTTAAGATCTAGTACAGATAGATTTGAAGTAGTTTATTATATTATTCCTTATTGTCTGAGGAATAATTGGTTTAAATTTTGTTGAAAGAAGTCACGTCATACCCAATCTTATGTGTCAAGTCTTAGTTCAGTCTATCACCTTGTGTTGGGTTATGTTTAAAATATTTTTTGAGGTTACTGTAGACACCTAAATTTGGACACTCACATTTGTCCAAATTTGTCCTTTTTCATCTAAACATCCCCTTATTCATGTTAATTAGGTAATATTGCTATTATCTAATTAATACCCTTAATTCTTCCAAATCCCTAAGGTATTTAGTTAACAATTAAATACCTTACTCTTTAATCCCCCTTTCATCAAATGAATTAAATAAATATGACATTTATTTAATTCCTCACATGTCACATCACTTTTCCTTAATCTTAATCAACCTCGTAATCTCATCATTAGGGATGTGCACATGCCTAATCCTTGATTAGGATGTGTCACATCCTCCAAATTTTGCAAGTTGGCTTCTAATCCTCATTAACCCCTAATTATCCTCTAATTATTGATCATTTAAGCCTAATCAGTACCTTTGTCAACTCTCCCCATCCCCCAAAGAATTTTTAATTCCTTTTTATTCATCCAAGGCTCCTCTCTCCCCATGCGAATTGTTAATTCACTTTTATTCCTCCAAGGAATCTTCTCTTCCCCATTCAAGTTCTAGAACCTTCAAATGACTTGTCACATCACTCACATGTGCCAAAGTCTTCTAGAATCTTTGACTTGTCACATAGTCACATGTGGACAAGTACTTACCTTTTTAGGAACCTTGTCTTATCCAAGGTACTTTCCACCTCTCCCTTTGGAACCTTGTCATATCCACAAGATTCCCCAATCATGTGAATTTTAAATTCATTTTTTATTCACCTGAGATTCTTTGCTTCCCCATCTGATCATTGAGAGGTTACATCATCCCTTTTCCAAGGTACTTGCAAGTACCTCCACATAATTTGTACCCTCTCCACCTCATGTGTCCTTGTGACACATAATCTGCCACATGGAAAGATGTGAGGGCTTGTGAGTCCTCAAATCACCATAGCCCTACATCTTTCCCATGGTGGCAAGATCTCAACCATCCATTTCTCTAGAGAATTTAAATTCTTCTATAAATCCCCCCCTTTTCGGTCATTTAGGGACCTTATGCATTTTGATACCAAACTCTTTCCATTTTTCCATTTGAAGCTATACTTAGCCAATTTGCACATTTTTCCTTCATCATAGCACTTGAATGCACTATTCATCCACTTTCAACCATCTTGCATCCCATCTTGCATCTTTCATCTCATTTTCCATCCAAAGAGAAACATCACAAATCACATCAAGGGCCAACCAAGGACAACGCAAATAGAAGGTATATCATTTGTTTTGCTTTATCTTGTTTTTATTTATGTTCATCATAGCCTAATCGTGAGGTGGTCTTGTGTTTGTTTTCTCTTGCATTTCTAAGTTTTCTTACATTTTTAGATAGATCACAAACACTTGCACATAGTTACAAATACAAAGTCAAAGTGCAATCACTTTCTATTTCCTAGTATTCTTGGTGGCGGCTCTAATGTCTAATACCAATATAATGATAAATTCTAAAAAGGAACACAAGAAGGATTTTGACATATTTGACACCATGAAGAAGACCAAAAGTTATGCAAAGAAGCATCTTGAGCATAAGGCAGAATCTAAGCCTATAAAAGAAAAGCAGCTCGCTTGGGTAAAGAAGAGCTCTGAGTCAAGTAAGTCTATTGATTCTCCCACTGATGCATCTCGTACTTTTAATATTGATGTAAGTAGTGTCAGTGTCTAGGAAAAGGAACAAGAAGTTGAAGGGTCTAATGTAGACCAAGGAATTTTTCCTATTGAGCAAGTGTTTGATAACGAGTGTAACATCTCAAGAGAGGTGGATAGATGGGAGTTTTGGGGTAAGAATAAGAAGTTTTTAGAGCCTTTAAGTCCTAGAGTTGGCTATGTTTTTAATGGAAAGAATTTTAATCCAAGAGGTGAAGCTCCTAATATATAAGTTTACCTTTCTATTGAGGAAGATCCTATTGAACAACCCTACTATACTCTTGCACCAAGTGAGCCTAGAGATCCTCTAGAAAATGAAGAAGATATAGATAAAGATATGCAAGCTATATAAGAAGAAGAGCTAAGTCTTAAAGAAGAAGATATGAATAAATTGGTGATGTTAAAGTTGAGAGAAGATAGGATTAGAGCTAAGCAACTTGAGAGAGATGCTTGGAAGAAAATATTGGAGAAGATGAGAGAAGATGTTGCTAGACATAAGACCTTTGAAGAATTTTTTTAAAAAATTTATGCTAAAATGACCAACGATATCCCTAAAATAACAGTCCCAATGGGAACCTTTGCTATGGATACCTATACCACATCTGTCTCAACTACTAGAGCCTTAGACCCTCCTGTTAATACTAAGAAAACATCATTTGTATATCATGGGAAGAGGCCCATTGATCAACCTAAGAAAACTAACTTCAATACCAATACCACTACCCATACTTCATTTGTTGAATCCCCCATAGACAATGCCAAAAAGGGTCATATTCCATCAACCTACACCTCCGGATCCTGAATTCTTGTTATTATAGTTGGAGAATGAAAAACTACAAGAAGATTTGAAGAAAGCTAAGATAGAAGCTTCTAATGTAGAGATGGCTAGGAAGATTGATTTTCTTAAAATGTCCACACCCACTCCAAAAGTTTCAAGCTCTAGACATACTAATAGTGAGATACAAAAGAAGAAGCCAGAGGGACACATCCCTAGTGGAGGTGGTGGTGGAGATCAGGGTGGTGGAGGTGGAGGAGATATGAAGAATAAGAATTCTTATTTTGAAGATGATGAAGGAAACAAGAAAGGAGGTGGTGATGGTGAAAGTGGAAAGGGTAAGGATAGCAGTCATTCTGATAAAAAAAGAGATGATGAATAGAGGGATGTTCATAGGGATTGACATACTAGGAGGCCACTCCAAGTAGATAGATACCAACAATTGTGTTTCACCGAAATACCTAGCTACCCTAACCCATTTCCTAAATATTTTAGACTTTCTCTAGTTAGATTCTCTAGCAATAATGCCTTGAGTGGTGAAGAACACCTCAAATCATTCACTAATGTTATGGATGATTTTGAGGTAGAGGCAGAGGATGTCATGATGATTTTTTTTTATGCAGTCTCTCATTGAAGATGCAAGAGAATGGTATAGGAGTTTTCCTGTCGAGAGCATTGGTTCTTGGGAGGAATTCAAAAGGATATTTAGAGAGAAATATTGTGACTATACTAATTGAAGGATTTTGTTGAATCAATTTAATAATATTGCTGAAGGTCCTAATGAATTTATGGTTGAGTTCAATACAAGATTTCAAAAGGCTAGGAAGAGGTTGCCTCCTCATCTACAATTGAATGACCATGTGTTCTTGGCAAATTATTGTAATACTTTTGATACGAAAATGAGTTATCGCCTGATAGATAAGAATCCTCAGACATTGAGGGAAGCCTTCAAGATGGAAGATCATATTGAGAATATTAGCAGAGAAATTGGTAAAGGTTGCAGAAGAGATGATATAAAAATCTTCAGAAATTCAAAGGAGGAAAAGAGTTCAGGAGCTAAAGGGAACACTTTTGAGGATAAGATTGATAATTTCATGAAAACTATAAGTGACAAAATTGTAAAGCAAGAAAAGGCTCAACCAACACACTATCAAAGGAATGAAAGACCTCCTAGGTTGCAATACCACCCATATAATACCAATTGGTATAATGGGAATCATGTTCCTAATAATAATAGAAATACTCAGAACAAGGTTCCTCTGAACCCTTTGTAGAAGAATTGAGGAAATTATGTTAAAGACACCCCTTGGTGCATGGTTTTTCAAATGCCACATTCTCCTCATTAATGTGCAGTTGCACAAATGGTTGAAGTGGAAGAGGATATTCCTGAGGACTATGATCAACAAAATGAGGAGGATATTGATGTACTTATGGTTATGAGTGATTCTGATGTTGCTAACAGGGAGTGCTCTTCTAATATGGACTCTTATAAAGTGGATGTCGATAATCAAAGGAAAATTGCTAATCCATACCACCAGCAAGTCCTCTCTAATGAGGATATCGATAATGATAATGAGGTGTATAATTTGGAAGTGATTGAAGATGGTATTCACTAAGAAGACCCTTAGACAAGGAAATTGTGAAATATCTGAGAAATAGAACAATTGGTGGTGAACAAGGTAGTCTTGGTTTTTTCATAAAGGAGTAGAATGCCAAAGGAAAAGAGCACAAGCCTGATGGAAAAATAGAATTAGTCAAAGCTAAAGAAGGCAGGGGAGATAAAATTTGGGCTAAAAGGATAGGTAAACCAAAATATGCTAAAGAATTCAAATCTCCTGTTGTGAAGATGAATACACATATGCAAAACCCTGAAGTTTCAAAGAAATATTCCAAGCATAGGGATGAGCTACCCAAAAATCAATACAAGGAGAGAAGAAATGAACAAGGTATGCTCCCAATTGAATTACCAAAATATATTCATGTTGATATGTTTCAATTACTTAGCCAAGTGAAAGTATCTATGCCTTTTCTTGAAATGATAATAATAGAGGAACATAAGTAGAAGGAAATAACCCTTATCAATGGTGCTATTATAGCCTGTAGTAATTTAGTTGTTCCCACTCCACCAAAACTGAGTTAAAAAGATAAGAAAGACAAGGAAGTTGAGGGAGTTATCACTACGATTCCCTATATCTTCTTAGAAAATTCAGTAACTACTTGTCTTGAGAAAATAGACCTTTTTTTCTCACTTTGATTGTTGGGGAAAATTTTATAAAAAAATTGTATTATTGAATCTAGAGTGTCGAATATCATCATGCCAACTAAAATCATTGAGGAACTAGGATTGAAAGTTGATAAAATTCATGGAAAATTCTATGCTATGGACTCAAGAGAAGTCCCTCTTATTGGTGTGATAAATGATCTTCCATACAGATTAGTAGCCCACCCAGATAATGAGTTTAAGATGAGTTTGGTTGTAGTATAGATATCCCACCTAATTATGGAATGCTGCTATCTTGGAACTGGAATGCATCTATTAGAGGAAGTATGCAATGTGACATGTCTTATGCCACATTTCCCATTGATGGTAAGGATGTTCAAGTGATGAGAGAGCCAAGAGTCCCACATATGTTGGAACATGTTCCTGAGGATGATACAATTATTTTTTTAGAAACTAACATCAGTAATTTCAAAATGGAAGAAGTACCAAGAGAAATTGATAGGTTCCCTAGACCAATAGAAAATGAAGTTTTAAGATTTTATGACAAGGATGGACCTTAGAAAATGTAATTTGATGGTGCAAGTTCCAAAGAAGGGTCTGGTGCAGGGATATTACTGGTATCACCTAGTGGTAGTACATATAAATTCTCTTTTACATTGTCTTTTGTCTGGGCAAATAATGTGGTAGAATATGAAGCATTTTTTGTTGGGATTGAGACTGGCCGAGAAGCATAGAATAAGAAAGTTAATGGTAATTGGTGATTCTGAGCTGGTGATATCCCAAGTAAGAGCTAAATATTCTTGCAAGAATAACAAACTTATGCAATATAGAAATGTTGTTTGGGATTCCATTGAGCAGTTTGATGCTTTTGGAATTGACTGGATGCAAAGAGGACATAACAGAGTAGCTGATTTACTTGCTAACATTGCATTGAGACCAAATGATATAAATTTTATAGGAATCTCTAAAGTTGAGGTGCAAACAAGACCTTCCATTCCTAACAATGTGCACAATTGGCATATTTTCAATGATAATGAGGATATTCTCAAATTTTTAAACTGTGTTGATGAATATGAAGGTCAGGAGACTGAATTTGGTGGTTTTTTTTAAAATATTAATTGAGAGGATATAGTATTTGGAAAAGAAATTATCCAGTTAAAAACAAATAAAATCCCCAAACGCCTTGTAGCACTTGAAAGGGTTTTTGATAGTCAAGATAAAAGCAAGGTTAAGACAACTACTGTTCATCTAGAGGACCTAGAGGAAGTAAATTTGGGGACTGAAAATTCCTATAAGAAAGTGTATGTAGGAAATAAAATGAAGCCAAAGGTGAAGGAAATGTTGATTTCCTTCCTTAGAAAATACATACATGTCATTGCTTGGTCATACGATGACCTGAAAGCTTATAGAGAGGAATTGTTTCAGCATGAGATTCCTCTAAAGGAAAATGCTAAACTTATTAGGAAAAAGAAGAGACCCATCAATCCTACTATAGCTCCAAAGATGCAAGAGGAGTTGGTAAAGTTAAGAGATGTTGGCATTATAAAACCCATTAGACATTCTTCATGGGTACATCCAATTTAGTGCTAGTAAGGAAAAAGAATGGTGATATAAGGTTGTGTGTTGATTTTAGAAACTTGAATATATCCTCACTAAATGAAAATTACCCATTTCCAAACATGGAAGCTATGTTATAGAAGGTGACTGGCTATGAGCTACTGTTAATGATGGATGGTTTTTCAGGTTATAACTAAGTAAAAGTGAAGGAGTTTGAGCAATACAAGACTGCATTCACTACTCCATGGGGTACCTACATCTATGTAAGAATGCATTTTGGCTTAACAAATAGAGGTGCCACTTTTCAAAGGGCTATGGACATAGCTTTTTCTGATTTTATTGATTTATTTATGGCTATATATCAAGATTACTTTACCACTTATTCCAAGAAAGAGGAAGATCATTGTATGCACTTAGATAAGGTGTTTCTCAGATCTCTAGAGTATGGGATATATATGAATCCTAAAAAATGTGATTTTGGGGTTACTGAGGGAAAATTATTGAGGCACATTGTGTCTAAGGATAGAGTAAGAATAGACCTTGAAAGAGTAGCAACCATAGATAAAAACCCTCAACCAAAAAATGTCAAGGGTATTCAGTCATTTTTTGGACAAACAAATTTTTTAAGAAGGTTTGTGACTAGCTTTGTAAAAATCACAAGACCTATTTCCAAGATATTGAAGAAGGGAGAAAATATTCGTTGGCGTGAGGATCCTAGCTAGGCATTCAAAAAAATTAAAAAAGCTATTAAGGAGGCTCAATTATTGAAGTCTCTTGATTTCTCCAAGCCAATGCACATTTTTTCTTTTGCTTCTTTTCATACAATTATTGTTGTTTTGTTGTAGAAAAATGATGAGGGCTATGAACAACCCATTGCATTCTTTAGCAAGTCTTTAGATGTTGTAAAGCTCAAATATGACATGATGAAAAAGCAAGCATATGCTTTGGTTAAGGATATGAAGAATTTTAGGACATATTTAGTAGGAGCTACTGGCATAGCTTTTGTACCAAGTGTTGTTGTAAAAGATATTTTCACTTAGCAAGAAACTACAGGAAAAATTTGTAGGTGGATCAACAGGATCCAAGAATTCAACATTGAGGTCCAGATTAGCAATTTAGTTAGAGGATAGAGCTTAGCTAAATTAATGGCAAAAAGTAGTTTGGAGGCTAATCAAGTTAATCAGGCAGAAATGGTTGATGTGGCACCTATCTGTGATATGCAAACATGCGGGTGGTATAGAAGAATTGTCCAATATCTACAAACTTTGCAGTGTCTTGCAGATATGGATAAGAATGAAAAAAGGACATTAAAATTGCATGCCATCAAGTATGTAATTATTGACAATGAGCTATGGTGGAGAAGCTAGGATGGTATACTGCTTAAATGTGTGGATGGAAAGTAGGTGTTAGAACTCTTGCAGGAAATGCATAATGGAGTGTGTGGTGGTCATTACATGGCAAATACTATTGCTCACAAGGTCTTGAGAGTAGGATTCTAGTGGCCTACTATCTTTAAGGATGGTCACAAGTTTATTAAAACTTGTGATGCTTGTCAAAGATTTGTAGGAAAACTGAGGTTTTCAGGAAATTTACCACTTAGACATGTCTTTGTTCAAGCACCTTTCCAACAATGGGGAATTGATTTCATCGAAGAGATAAGAAAAAATTCTAGTGGGGGGCACTCATGGATTCTTGTGGCCATTGAGTTTTTAACAAAATGGGTAGAATCATACCCACAAAAAAGGCAACAAGCAAGGTAGTGGGTATGTGCAGGATCATCATGGAAAAAATAGGCCCTTAAGTGGTGAAAAATTTAGAAAAATTAGAATTAGGAAACATGACATAAAAATTTGAATAAGCTATCTATATTATTTCAAAAATATGTAAGAATAGAATTTTTAGCAAATTGAATGAAGTTTCTAAACTATTAGGTTTTTTTTTTTAAATCTATTTGGTGAAAATTTGAAATTTCAATGCAGTAGCACTTAAATTTCAAGGAAAAAATAAGACCTGATATTGCTGAGCCTACACCTAACTACAGTGGAAGCCTAATAATAAAAAGAGTGTCAAAAACATCGGCCTTAGATATAGCAAATATGTCAGTTCATGTTGCAAAATTTACGAGGGCCACTGTAGAATCTGTGATTGCAGAAAAGGATAATCTTAGAATAGATCACAATGATTTGATAGTCAAGTATGGAAGGCTTGAGAAATATAGTATCCAGTGGTAGACAAAACTTGCATTATTTGAAAAGAAGTTGCAAAGTTTGCAACCTGAAAAGTCTAAGCTGAATGATGTTGATTCCCCCACCACTTCACAAGAAGTAGTACCCCTAGAGTTTACTGTTGAAGTAAGTTCTTCATGGGAAATTGTGCCCTATAACATGGGAAGTGTGCCCATTTCAATAGTAGAACCTAGTACACCAGAAGGGACACAGGCTAAGGAAGATACCAATAAGGAAGAATTGCTTAGGCAGTTGAATGAATACAAAGAGAAATGTGGCAATCATGATGATGATATTTTTAGAAGCATGAAGATTGTCACTATAATATTAGAACATTTGAACAAAAGAGTGAATAACAAGTTGAATAGTATTCACCATAGTTATTCATCCATGGTGGTTGCCATTAGGAATTTTGACATTGACAGAGAAAGACTCATTCCACTCATGGAAATTTGGATCCCTAGGAAGAAGGATTTGGTATTAATATCAATTGGAGTTAAATAGGATGTCAATCCGCTTGAAAAGTTTAAACCTACTATGGTTCTTGTAGATAAAATGGAAGGATGCAAGGGAAATATTGAACCATTGGAAAACAAAATACAAGAGCTAGTGAAATCCTTCCATGAGCCACATCATGGCCTTCTTCCATCCATTCTAAGGGATGACGATAGCATCAAAACTCTACAGGAGTGGAGAAATGAAACAAATAAAGTTATTTCAGATCAAGCTGTGTCAATTTGTCAAAAGTTAAATATGGATATGCTAGCTCATGTTGAGACTGTCCTATTGGAATTTGATGAGGCTAACCAAATTGTCACCAAGAATGCACCTTATAGAGAAAGGGTTGATGAAGTCATGAATTTCAATTGTCCCACTGAAGAAGAATTCCTAGAATGGAAGGGTAAATACTTGGAGGGAGTGGTGGACTAATGTGAAATGGTAGGGTGGTAATTTGAAATTTTGAAGTTTGCAGCCATGAAGAATAATGAATAAGTGAGAATTGCACTGCATAGCCAGGATTTAGTATAGATTAGGATTTTGATAAAGTAAGGAAAATATAGTGCATCTTCTTTAAGTTGAATTGATGACAAGGCTGCAAACGTGGATACATCTTTTGTCTTTTTCTTCTTTTTTTTCTTTCATGCTTCCCTTCTTTCACTTTGTGTGCGTGGGCACAAATTTTTAGGTAACTATTTGAAGATACTTTTTGAAGATTGGCCCAGTTCTCCAACAACAAATGAAGACTTCTTGCATTTCTCCACATGTTTCCCACCTCTTGGGAATGCAATGCAACTGAATAGGCTTATCTTTTTTTGAGTAGTCCAATAAGATATCAATTGACATGTGTACTTTCTGGCCTGAGGCTTGTTTTTCTCCATTTCTATAAGAAGGAAATCAGGGCCAGAAAGTAGGGGTTCATTCTTTTGCATTCAACACTGTGAATTGTAATTTAAGAAATATCAAGCATGTTTTCATATTTTTTCTTAAGTTTAGAGTTTTGGTAGTATGTATCTAATTTTGATAACAATATAGCAAATACAATACAAAGTGATACCAATTTCATGGTTATTGTCTCTCCTTGTATTCGATTTATGAGTTATGAATGAAAGTAATCCAAGGTTACTTTTATTTATCTCTATTATTTTGCAATAGATGTTTAATTTAATTCTTGTTAATTAGTTCAATTAATTAATGTAAGTGCTTGGATGAGATTGTTAACGCATAACAATTAGGTGCTAGGGTATTTGTAAGTAGTGTTGATCATGGATGTAATAGGAGAGTACTGTAAAGTAGTGTTTCTTGAGATTTTAGGTTGATATTGACTCAGTCCTTGGAATACTACATTGGTTCATGGAAAATATTCATAATTTAGTTCCTAAGTTTATTCATCAGCTGATCACCTTATTTTATAAACTTTCAAAATGGATACCACTGTAGTTGTTTTGTGTTGAGTTTCACCTTGTCAAGCTCTAAGTGTAGGATATCAATAAATGAGCTGCCAACTTGTTTGATGTGCTACGTTGTTGAGTAACTTTATGAGAATTATTTCTTATTGACCATGTATTTGAGTAATAATCATATAAATCCATGTGTATACATTGTCCAGGATCACCCTCCCAAGTTTAATAGAGCCCAAAGTGTAGGAATAATAGTCTTATAGCTTCTACTCATTCATTGGCCAGTCCCTTTGGAGTACTAAATATTGGAAATGGAAAAGTCCATAGGTATTTTTTGAAGATAGTTTGGTTCTATAAAAATAACCAACAAGGAGAAACTCCAGGAATTGGCTATCTAGATAGTGGCACCCTCACTCATAGATCCGAAGAATGCCAAAATCAAATATTTGCAAGAAAAGGAACTTTAGTCCAGGCAACAATTAGATAAGCTTATGTTGGAGAAATTGGGGATAATGTTCACAAAAAGTGTAAGGATAGATTACAGAGGTAACTTTAGAGGCCTACAAATAGATGCATGAGGAAGAAGTAAAATATGAAAACTTTTAAATATAGAATCCTCCTCCCAAGACAAAAGCACCGTCATCTTCATCCCCTCCTCTAGTGTAACCTATCAAGGATTTATTGGTGAAAAAACAACACATACAAACCATAGCATTTGTCCAAATTCTCCAGCTACTAATGGTACTAGACACATGTAAACATAAGGAACATCTCACCTTTGCAAAAAATTATATTAGGAGAGATATTTCATCACAAATCCCAAGATAAGGTCTTAAAACAACATGTAGAGACTATTGAGCAAGTAAAAAAAATAGTTATGTTCATTCAGGGAAACTTTCCTCAGTTGAAGGGGGCGCCTACTTAGGCACATCTGACACAATTAAAGATGCAAATAGATGAAGTACTAAAAGAGCCCAACCTTTAGAAAGATAAAATCAAATAGGATGTATGAGTAGAGTTCCAAAAGAATAATATGGAAAAGATTTGGAATAGATGTGTCATGGTCTAGTTTTGGTTGGAAACTCATCTCAAAAAAATCAAAGCTATAGTGGAGGAAATCAAACTGATGTTCCAATAATTGCTACAATTGTCTGCCATTGTAGCCTCAACCAAGGAAAAGATGGAAATATTAGAGGAAGTGATCCAAAATAGTTCCCAACAATATGATGTGATGGAACCTTCAAAGTTTACAAATTTGAAGTGCCTATATCTCTTCAATGTGTCGACAGAGCCTAGGCCTACATCTTGTCAAATATGCCCCAGAGGCCCTCTTTACAGATTAAAATTTTTATAACTCCAAGGTCATCTTACAAATCCCTCTAGTAGAATGTTTTTTGGTACATATGGTAACACGCCTACTCAGTTTCAGGCCCCTAGGATGAGTTTCGATGGGCTTTTTAATCGTTTCCTGATCGCGACCGGGCTAAAATTGGTGTTCCAGAAAGTTTTAGATTTTGTAATTATAAAGACAACCCATTTCTTATTTTGGTCTAAAACATCTCTAGGTCCATTTTTTTTAAAATGGAGGTCATTTGATGCATTATTTTAATGCTTTTCAGTTGTGGCGAACACATCCTATGGGTCAGTTTACAAAGGAGGTACCAAAATTCTAATGGTTGGGAAAAATCTAATTTAAAACCCATGTTTTAAATATTTTTTTATGATTGCTCGCAAAAAATCATGAATCCAAGTGTCCCGGTTTTCCCATAGTGAATTTTCTCCGTTTGGATGGCGAGCGAAATTAAAAAATTAACATTTTCCTAATATTGCAAAAGCTAATATTTGAAATACTTTACATATTTTAAATATTGTTGAAGTAAAAGTGCATGTGAAAATGGGAGGAATTAGGGAAAATTAAAGATTATAAATTTTTATAAATTTTAACTTTATAGAATTATTTTTCTTGAGCAGGACAGTCTCTCTCCCAGCCCGTGGAAGCTCTTGTTGATGGTAGAATAAATTCATGGGGAAGCAGGGATTGGAAGGAATGTTGGGAGGAGGTTAAACATCTACAAGCATTTTAATAAAATTTTCAAATATTTTAAAGGCCAAGGCAAATATTAAACATTGTTTTGCTTCACGGGAAAGCTTCCTTGCCAGCCCGTGGAAGCTCTTGCCCACGTCAGCAGAATCCAACGGGAGAGTGAGGAGACATGTGGGAAACTTTTGGAAGGTGATTAAATATTAAGGGAGACTATATGATCCTTTAAAAAGATGTTTTATTTATTTTTAATTGATTTCACGGCTTTCTCATTGTTGCCTACCAGCACGTGAGAGTGGAGGCTCACGTCACAAGAAGTGGCAAGGAAACAGGGAAAAGAGGATAAGAGGCTGTCAGAAAAAATAAAATGTTTAAAAATATTTTATTAATCTTTGCAATACATTTTTCATTGTTGTGAGGATATTTTCACTGTGGATGGAGTTGAAAATGGGTGAATTTAATCACTTTTTTGTATTTGGGGAAAATTTTCAGAGTGCTTGTAAGCTCAATATGGTTGTTTCTTTATCGAGATGCTTTACCAATGTATTCCTTATGCCTTGGGAATATTTTTGCAGTATTTTGAGCTTGTGTAGAGTGTTGAGAAGCAAAGAAATGACCCCGAATACAATATCAAATTAAGAAGTAGAGGAATTTGTGATTTTCTGAGTAGTCTGCTAGTTAAAGTTTATGATAAATGAAATTTTCAACTGCTAGTAAGTGGGTTCTTACCCAAGAATGATATTTTTCACTTGCAAGTGAAAATGGAGCCAGCAAATTACTTTTTACAAGTAGGGTAAAAAGATGCACGTGATTTGCAAATGAAGACAAAGTGGAGGGAAAATGGAGAGTAAAGAGGCATTTTCTAAATTCCATTTTGTTGTAGAATCAAGGGAGCTAAGGGATGCCATGTGTCAATAGTGAATTATTTTTAGGGCTTATATCTTATCTTCTCTTTTGTCTTAAAATGTAATTTTTACTTCATTTTAATGGAGTTGCTCACATTCTAGTTTTACGGGAAAATATATTTTGTAACAGGGTTTCAAGTGAATAGTGTAGGTTTTAGGTTTCTAGATTTATTTGAGTCATGTAATGGAGAAATAAATCATGAAATTTTCATATTTATATGTAAATGATAAGATAATTTGAGTTGGTTTCCTCCACAGTGCATATTGTATGAATTTTAAATATGAGTAATCAAAGTTTGCAAATATTTTTCTTCTTGTCTTTCCTTGAATGTATGTTTAGTGTTATTATTGTCATTCAAAGAATGAATTAAATTGTATTAACACAGATAGAGGTTTATGCAACTATGCGTTTGGATTATTAAGAATGATCAGTTGGGTTTCTAGTACAAATGGTGTAAGGCATCATCTGGTAGGCATAGTTATGCCAAAATGAATATTGTGATGAGTTTTAAATTACCTGATTTAAGTGACTCCACCCTTGAATATGGCATTGGTCTTTTAATGTTGCAGTCCCCTGAGACTTTTTTGGTAGCTACAAATTTAAATCAAACTTACTTATCTATCTCGGTGTGATTGTGTGTAGAATTTAATGTCTTAAATCTCATGTTTAAATCATCAACATTACCATGAAGGTCGGCCAAATCTTTAGGGTATTATATCCATTAAACATTTAAAGGAGAATTATATGTTTATAGTGTTCTAGGTACTTTGGCACACAAGAGTATCTGTAAGTACACTGTTGGGATCACCCTCCCGGGTTTCATAGAGCCCAAACTATATGGGAGAAAGGGGTTTTAATTTAATCTCTCGTTAATTGGCCAAATCTCTCCTTGAATCTAGTCATTAGGCCTGACACCCCTTTAGGATTCAAGTTGATTGTAGATTTGGGAACTAACACATTGGCAACTTTGTTGGGGATGAACTTTGAATCTCCAGTTGTAGACTGTCCTATCACAAAGTCATATTATTTGTTGATCTCAACATTTGGTTCAAATATTGAAGGAATTCATACCTGGAGAAAGAAATTGTTGCATTGAACTTGAAAGTTTCATGATCTATGGTGCTCTACTGGTGAAAAGAACTTAGAAGGAAATTCATCTTTGAAGGACCTTCATATTGCTTGAAGTCCAAACCTCTGTGAAGGGAGGTGGCCACATTGTCAAAAGAACCTGATGAAGATGTGAAGAAAGTTTTAGGTCTATAAATATTTCCAATCAAAAAGAAGAATTTACAGTAGGTGCAACATATCCAAGTATTTTCATATTTTGGTTCTCATGACAAATAAATTTTTATATGAAGACCATGTTTGAAATTCCTAGAAAAATTTGGTTCCCTTATTTAATGAAATTGAGCACTACAATAAAAGAGATATTGAGAACTAAATAGTTGTCGAGGGAATAATTTCAAGCTTGCATATATGTATGACTGCCCTATTTGCCCCTCTACAAGTTGTAATGTCATGCCTAAAACATAGCCATGTCCTCAAAGAAAGGTGTTCACTAGTGAGAGATATAACCTTATAGATTTCAGTCAAATCCAATATTATCCACATTGTATCCCAAAAATAATTAATGAGGGTATGTGCAGGATCATCATGAAAAAAATAGGCCCTTAAGTGGCCATAAAATTTAGAAAAATTAGAGTTAGGAAACTTGATGTAAAAAATTGAATAAGTTATCTATATTATTTCAAAAATATGTAAGAATAGAATCTATAGAAAATTGAATGTAGTTTCTAAACTACTAGGTTTTTTTTAAAAAAAAAAATCTATTTTATGAAAATTTGAAATTTCAATGTAGTAGCACTTAAAATTCAGGGAAAAAATAGGAAGTAGGTGTTTGTTTGACCACCCTAAGCACAATAAAATGATAATATTTTTGGGTATGTGCAAGATCATCATGGAAAAATAGGCCCTTAAGTGGCAAAAAATCAAAGTTAGGCAACTTGACGAATTTTTTTGAATAAGTTATCTATATTATTTCAAAAATATGTAAGAATATAATCTGTAGAAAATTGAATGTAGTTTCTAAACTACTGGGTTCTTTTCTTTTTTTTAAAATCTATTTGACGAAAAATTGAAATTTCAATGCAGTAGTACTTAAATTTCAAGGAAAAAATAAGAAGTAGGTGTCTGTCTGACCACCGTAACCACAATAAAATGATAATATTTTTTATAAAATTTTAGACATAAGTAGAGGACTCATGTTCGGATGTGATGCATATTTTTTGTAATTTTTTTCCAAGTAATTAATTAATTATAATTTTTTTATTACAAATTTTAGAAAATATAAAAACTCATATGTCTCACCACCTTAACTTGGTCAAAACTTCATGAAATTCAATTTTTCTTTTTTTTAATCCTATATTATGCAAAGCATAGAATGTGATGCATGTTTTGGATTCCAAAAATATGATACCATTTGAAAGCTATAAATGTTTTTCAATCAACCTATCAATTAGGATTTTAGTTGTAATTCAAATAGAAAATAAATAATAATTATTTATTAAATTCAATATAAAGCATAATTTATATTGGTGGAAAGTTGAGAATCTCCTTTAAAAACCCTTTCGTTTCATCAATTTTGGGTAAGAAAAAAGTCATCAGCCACATACCCTACAAATACCCATCATATCGCCACTTTTTGGCCCATCATGATCCTGAACATACCCTTTTTTATAAGATTTTAGATATAAGTAGAGGATTCATGTCCTGATGTGATGCATATTTTTTTGTAATTTTTTTCCAAGTAAATAATTAATTATGATTTTTTTATTACAACTTTAAAAAAATATAAAAACTCGTATATCTGACCACCTTAACTTGGTCAAAAATTCATTAAATTTTATTTTTTTAATCCTATAATATGCAAAGCATAGAATGTGATGAATGTTTCAGATTCAATAAATGTGATACTGTTTGAAAGCTATAGATTTTTTTCAATCAGCCCATCAATCAAGACTTTAGTCGTAATTCAAATAGAAAATGAATAATAATTATTTATTAAATTCAAAGTAAAACATAATTTATATTGGTGGAAAGCTAAAAATGTCCTTTAAAAACCATTTTTTCGTTTCATCAATTTTGGGTAAAAAAAAGATGTCAGCCACATACCCATCATATCACCACTTTTCAGCCCATCATGATCCTACACATACCCATGAATATTTTCCTAAGTTTAGAGGAGATCTTGAAAATTCAACATCACAACATGTACAGGGTTTCATTGATTTGATGGAAGACTGTCAAATAATAAAAGAGGATGATATCACGAATTTTTTGTAAGAACTTTAGAAAATAATATTGAGTGCTAGTTTTCTAGTTTTCCAATGTACTCCATATATTCGTGGAAAGAGCTTGAAATACAGTTCATGGATCAATTTGGTGAAGTGAATAATGAATGCTCATCTAACAAAATAAATCTGCATATTCAAGAAGAAATTGTAGAAAAATGTAGGAACAAATTTGAATCCATATGATATATTGAAGCATTGTGTGATATAGAAAGGTTTGGGAATGAATCCCCCTATGACTTTCATGATAGATTCATGAAATTTATGTTTGATATACTAGAATCAGAAAGACCTGATGAATCATTTTGCATTGATTTATTCTATGAGAATTGTGAGCTAGGTCTAAGTACCATGCTAGTTCACTTGAAGCCCACTAGCCTTAAATGCATATATCAATAGATTTCAGTGATTGAGGAAATGATAGAGAAATATGGAAGTAATCTCTTGATTAGCCTATGTGATGGTACCATTTCTAGATTTCATCAAAAAGATTTAGATGGTATAGTAGAAGACAAGGATAATGCATCATTTGCTGATAAGGATTTTATTTCTGAACAACCCATGGAGAAAATGTATGCAAAAGAAGATTGCAACCATATTTGGTGAAGATGTAAGACATAATGAAGCATGTGAAGTCAATCCTATTTTCTTTGACAATATGGAAATGGGGAGTCAATTTTTTGTATCAAAAGAAGGGTGGAATGATGTAGGTGACACTAAGAGTATTTTCTCCTCTATGGACTTTGAAGATACTATTGAAGAGTATGTTGATTTTGAGGTTTTAAGTCTTCATGATGATAACAATAGTATTGCTGATGTGAGTATGCAATCATCTGAGGAGTATTCTTATTTGGCTGACCAAGATGAATGCAATTCTACTTGTAACTCTTATGGTTCTTATTCCTCTCATAAGGAGGATACATCACTAATTTCCCAGAGTGAAAAGTATTCCAATAAAGATGATGACAATACTTTTAAAGGCTCACAAGAACAAGATGATGGATATGAATTGAATATCTTATTTGAAGAAGTGTGTGATCAGCAGTGTAATGGTACAATTGGTCATGTCTATTCTACAAGTGAGTGTAGAATTGATGAAAATTTTCATGGTAATGAGACAAAGGAGCCTACTAATTTGAGGAATGATTTTGAGAGTGTCAGTGTATTAGATGCAAATGACAAGGAGTGTAATAAATTTCAGTTGGAGAGATCATCCACAAGAATCTGCATGAAGAAACAAATGATGGTTTTCAATTTGATAGTGAAGGGTATGACCTTGTTGATTATTGCAGCAATATGAACAATGAAAAGGATATGCATGCAAGAGATTCATTGAATGAATCAATTCAAGTAGATGATTGTGTAGAGCATGTGTGTGTTCATGATGTAAATAGTGAAAATAGAAAGCCTTTCTTGTTTGACTCTTCACCTCCTTCCATTCCTTTTTCTGATTTTGAAGCTATCACTAAATGTTTGCATGAGGATAGCACAAATGTAGTTGTACATGAAATTGAAAGTGAGAAGATAAATTCTAATATAGCTAATGACAGTTTTTGTGATGAGTTTACATTTGAAGAATGTGATTGTGTCAATCATATGGATGCATTTGAGGACCTTTTTTTGGATCTGCAACTCATAGTCGTCCTCATGAGCATTATGCTTCAGATTGTCATGTTGATGTAATATAAGGTAATGTTTAGTATGATACTCCTTGCAATAGTGAATATGTTTTGAACACTCACTATGAGGGTTTTATTGCAAACAAAGATTATGAGTCATATAAACCTGCACTTGAAGGTTTTTTGTGTGATAACATGATGAGTGCTGACAATCTTGTTTATGAACTTGAAGTGGAAAAAATTGTCTGGGATGTTGATGCTTTTTCTTAATGTTATGATTTGAATGTGGACAATGGAATTGTTGATGCTGATTAGTCTTGTTTTCAGAACCTTGAGACATGGTAATGTGATTAGGTTGTGTTTTTGGGATGATGATAAACTCACTTGTGATGCAATTCAATTGAAGAAGTTAAAAATGTGTGAGCATTCTTTGCTTAATACACAAGAGGATTGCACATTTTTTTTAAGACATGATATCTTTTTCGAGCCTAATAATAATGACAAGGTTAATAAATTTGACAAGATTTTGTTTTCATATAGTCCTTATCATTATCCTCATATTTTATCACTTGCCACATAATTAGAAAATGAAATGAGTGGCAGTGATGTGGCCTATATGATTTGGTTGGCATGTGACAGTAAAGCTAAACATGGAGCAAGATCTCACTTGTTCAAAGGTAGCCTGACTTTTGTTTTTGTAGGAAAAAAGTTTCTCATGTTGTTGTGGTGTGACAAAGGAAAGTATGGGTTGAGGGAGATCAGATCCTTTAATAGATTGGTGTTTGAGAGGGTAAATATTGACTTCCCTTTTCCATTTGGTGGTCTGGGCCATCAAATGGGGTTTAAAAAATTGAAGGCACTCGGTTTGCTCTTCTAGAGGATTCTAAAATCTTGCTCTATTCATTAAGGAGAAAATTTCCCCAGAAAGAGCCAATAATGGCACCTTCAAATTTTGCAAATTTGAAGTGCCTATATCTCTTCAATGTGTCGATAGACCCTAGGCCTGCATCTTGTCAAATATGCCCCAGAGGCCCTCTTTACTAATTAAAATTTTGCAACTTAGAGGTCATCTTGCAAATCCCTTTGGTAGAATGTTTTTTGGTACATATGGTAACACACATGCTCATTTTCAGGCCCCCAAGATGTGTTTTGATAGGCTTTTTAATTGTTTCCTCAACATGACCGGGCTAAAATTTTTGTTTCAAAAAGTTTCATATTTTGCAATTATAAAGGAAACCCATTTCACATTTTGGTCTAAAAAATCTCCAACTACACTTTCATCAAAAATAGAGGTCATATGATGCATTATTTTAATGCTTTTTTGTTGCGGCCAACACGTCCTATGGGTGAGTTTACAAAGGAGGTACCAAAATTCTAATGGTTGGGTGAAATATAATTTAAAACCGATGTTTTAAATAATTGTTTATGATTTCCCACAAAAAATTATGGCTCTAGGTGTCCCAGTTTCCCCGCAATGAATTTTCTCCATTTAGACAACAAGTGAAATTAAAAAATTAACATTTTCCTAATGTTGCAAAAGTTAATATTTGAAATACTTTATATATTTTAAATATTATTGAAGTGAAATACACATGAAAAAGGGAGGAATTAGGGAAAATTAAATATTATAAATTTTTATAAAGTTTAACTTTTTAGAATTGTTTTTCCTGAGCACAATAGTCTCTCCCGCAGCCCGTGGAAGCTCTTGCTGATGGTAGCATAAATTCATGGGGCGATTGGTAGGAATGCTTGGAGGATGTCAAAAATCTGCAAAAAATTTAACAAAAGTTGTTTTAGTTTTTTTTTAAAAGATTTCATGGCTTTCTCATTATTGCCTGCCAACCCACGGCAGTGGAGGTTCACATCACAAGAAGCCAACGGGGAAGCAGGGAAAGGAGGAGAAGAGGCTACTAGTGAAAATAAAATGTTTAAAAACATTTTATTAAATTTTTCAATACATTTTTCATTGTTGTGAGGAGATTTTCACTATGGATGGAGCTGAAAATGGGTGAATTTAATCACGTTTTTTACATTTGGGTAAATTTTTTAGAGTGTCTACAAGCTCAATACAGTTGTTTCTTCATCCAAAAGCTTTCCCAATGTATTCCTTATGCCTTGGGAGCAATTTTGCAATAGTTTTATCTTTTGTAGAGTTTCAAGAAGCAGAGAAATGACCCCAAATACAATATTAGATTAAGAAGCAGAGGAATTTGTGATTTTCTAAGTAGTATGCTTAGTTAAAGTGTAAGGTAAATGCAATTTTCAACTCCCAGTAAGTGGGTTTTTATCTAGGAGTGATATTTTCACTTGCAAGTTAAAATGGAGCCAATAAATGACTTTTTACAGGAAGGGTAAAAAGATGAACATGATTTGCAAATGAAGACAAAGAAGCATTTTCTAAATGCCATTCTGTTGAAGAATCAAGGGAGCTAAGGGATTCCATGAGTTAGCGCTGGATTCTTTTTAGGGCTTCTATCTTCTCTTCTCTTTTCTCTCAAAAATTAATTTCTGCTTCATTTTGAAGGAGTTTCTCACATTCTGGTTTCATGGGAAAATATATTTTGTAATAGGGTCTCAAGTGAATAGTGTTGGTTTTAGGTTTCTAGATTTATTTGAGTCATGTAATGGAAAAATAAATCATGGCATTGTCATATTCGTATGTAAATGATAAGATAATCCGAGCTAGTTGTCTCCACAACGCATATTGTATGGATTTTAAATATGAGTAATCAAAGATTGCGAATATTTTTCTTCTTGTCTTTCCTTGAATGGTTATTTAGTGTTATTACTATCATTCAAAAAATGAACTAAATTGTAGTAACACAGCTATAGGTTTATACAACTATGTGCTAGGATTATTAAGAATGATCAGCTAAGTTTTTGGTATCAATGGTGTAATGCATCATCTGGTGGGCATTGTTATGATAGAATGAATACATAGTGATGAGTTTTACATTACCTAATTCAAGTGACTCCATCCTCAAATATGGCACTGGTCTTTTAATGTTATAGTCTCCTAAGACTTTTGTGGCAGCTACAAATTTAAATTAAACTTACTTATCTATCTTAGTGTGATTGTGTGTAGAATTTAATGCTTTATAATTCTCATGTTTAAATCAGACATTATCATGAAGGTCAACCAAATATTTTAGGGTATTATGTCTATTAAACATTTAAAGGAGAATCATTTGTCTACAGTGTAACTAATACTTTGGCACACAAGAGCATCTGTAAGTACATTATTTGGATCACCCTCCCAATTTTCAAAGAGCTCAAAGTGCAGGGGAGAAAGGCTTTTAATTCAATCTCCCATTTGTTATCTAAATCTCTCCTTGAATCTAACCATTATGCCTGGCACCCCTTTAGGAATCAAGTTGATTGTAGATTTGGGAACCTACATGATGCCTCTAAAGACTTAGATGGAAGTATCTACATCAAGATGAAATTCCTGCATGACCAATACTAATAGCTACAAGATCTAGTGGTGGTTCCATTAGCTCGAAGAGTTTGTTAATATATGGTTGGAAAACCTATCCTGAATCATCTAGGAGAATCAAAAATTCTTCTAGAACAACCAAATCCCCACTACTATTTGGGAAGGGGAAAAGAAACTGATACAATTCCACACCCATATGCATCAACTTCAGTTAGCAAAGAAATATTTGGATGATCATCTTCCAGCCCTCTAGAGTATATATTCAATTATTTTACGAGCTAATAAAATTTGACTTGAGGACAAGTCAAGGTTTTAAGGATGGGATAATGTTAGCTGAAAAACTATATACTAAGATTGGTTTAGAGATAGGTAATAACTAAGTGGAAAGAATATTCTGAAATATAAGATTAGAAAGGTAGAATGTATTTTAGGGATACTATCTAATGACCATGTACCATGTTGTAAATATAAGTATGTAATAAGATCTATTCACTAGAAAAGAAAGAAGAAATAATATAGGAATAGATATTAGAAGATAACTTAGGATAAGATTGACTATAAGGGAGATATAAAAAATGTAACAAATACTTCTTGATATAGTAAATATAAAGAACTCTACATTCTGATATCTCTTATGGGTGTATGTTATTTTAGTCAGATTTATAATCAGTCTTGGATCTAGAATACCTTATTTTGTCGCATGAATAGAACCTACTCTGAGGTTATAGAATACAACCAACATAGATCTTTTAGGAATAAAACTTTGATCTTTATCCCTCATATTTCTTGCTAACATGGTCGTTTATTCATAATATATATTTCTAAATGGAAACCACATGATAACTCATTATCCCATCATTGGTCCTCTATGCATCGCAAAGTTCCCTATGACCATATCTCTCAATTGTAATGGTGCAATAGGTTCTATAGATTTTGCAAAACTAGAATATAAGTGTATCTATTTAAAAAGAGAACTTTTAAAACCTTAACATGAGCCACTAATCCCATTATTAAAGAGTGATATATTTCTTGCAAATTTGAGAATCTAGTTTCCTCAAATCCAATCAATATTTTTGAAGCACCTAATAATTTCCCTAATCCACATTCAAATAATTTATTAATGAACAAACCTAAGAGAAACAAAATCTAAATGAGAGACTTACATTTTATAAAATAATGAGCAATTGTGATCATATTTTGAAGAGTTGACTAGGATTTTCAAATAGCATAATTTATCCTAGTTGAAAAAGTGAGTTATAGAAAATACTTCTCTACATTTCTTTTTTAGTATAAGCTTCTAAACAATCACATTTTTGTGAAAAAAGTTATAATATTGTCTTAGGAGTTTATGTATATTAAGGATTTAGGGGTTTCATTATCCATTCCTATATTTAATGATTTTTATGTCATACATGTTTATGCTGATTAAATCCTTAAGAAAACCTAACTTATATTCTTTGTACAAACATGTCTTCCAAATCACCTGAGCATTGTACTACATAGGACCTAGTAGATCAATTTTTTGGGTCATCTAAGATGTTTACAAATGCATCAAGAAAGCACATAGTAGTAGACCACATTTAGGATACAATTACATACGTGAGGGATGATGCCATCCCTAACATCGGGTGGGACTTCTTCAAACTTTTCATTGATAAATCCTTCAATAATATCCCTTTGAATAACAACTAAAGGCTCGGTATGGGTAATATTAATGTTCTCAATTACTTTGTGAATATGGATTCCCTTGGATGCATATATAAGAAATATTATCTTAATACTAGGAGAGTTCAAGATACCAAAAGAAAAGGATTATTTATAAATAATATTTATTTAGTTTAAATAAGGATGAAAGAGAAATAAATAATATAAAAAATTAACCATAAAATATAATGAAGATATAAAATATTATAGAGTTAAAAATATACCTTATCATAAAACTAAGGCTAAGACAATTACAATAAAAATGGAACCAATCCCAAGTACTAAACTTGAACCATTTTATATCAACAAACTTGATGGTTCTTGTGTTGCAAGTATGATAAAGTTTGGTGGTGTTGTCATTAATGTTGTCATTGATGGCAACATAGCTTAGAATGTTGCATATTGTGCATATATAGTTGAGATGTTGTGAGTACATCATGGAGCTATCCTTATGACATTGCAGATGTGTTGAAATGATGGGTTTCCAAGTGCTTTTGAAAAAATTAATAAAGAGTGAAGTCAAAGTTATGTATGTTCTTAGAATGTGCTTCGGTATGTGCTCCACATTTCTTCTGTGTTGATCCTATGCTTGTGTAGATCTGAAGGTTTGTTGTTGGTGATCTTTTGGTGATATCTCCTAATTTGTTGTTGTTGATTAATCGAAGGTGAAAGTTGTGTTCACCAGTGTGTGAACTATTTTGATAGAATTGGTTATCTATGGACTGGGAGAAATATTTTTTCTCTACATTCCTCCATTGTTTTGTTTCAGGTCTTGCAGATCTAGAATATGTCTTCTAATGATGTTCTCTAGGTTTAGGAAGAGATGTTCAAGTTTTGCTGCTTTGGAAGATGAGCTTCAGAGTTGTGGGGGATTTCATAGTCTGTATGGACTGTTGGAAAGAGTTTTGTGTTCAAATGTTGTTACACTTGATTTGGATGTATCTAGAAGTATCTAAGATGTGTTCTCATACATGATGAAGCGTGTTACGTCATCCACATGTTAGCTTCTTGTTGGAAAGTGTGTACTTCAATGTTCATTTGTGTTTTCATTAGGTTTGGCCAACCTGGTGTTTACACCTCATATGAAGAATTTAAAATTTAATTAAGGAAGTGTGTGGTTGATCTGAGATGTTGCTTTTGGTCTTCATTACGTGTTTAATTGGTCCAGTCTCATTCTTTTCCACCACGGGAATGTTGAGTTGTCAATGTAGTTTGAATTTATGAAATGAAGCGTATGTGGCCAACCTTGGAGAATTTTTGTAAGGTTCAAGATGGTATAAATGAAAGTATAAATGTGAAGGATTAGATGATGAAAAGTAACGAAGTAAGCCAAAAGTGAAGATCAGAATTGTGTGAAAGTGAGTTGAGGCAGTAGTACTTCATTGTGTTAGATTCTTGAAAGTAGTGAGCTGAAGGTTTCTGCAATCTTTTGATCAAGGATGTTGATGTGTGTAAATTTTTGTGGTGGATCTTTCTATTATCTTTTGTATCTGTAGGAAGTGAGCCTCCCTGTTAGATAGTGAGTCCTTTCTGTAAGCAGGGACCCTTTGTAGCTGGACAATGAGTCCTATTCTAGGCAGTGAACCTCTTGTATTCAGTTTTGCTATCACTTTATATTGTGAGATAATAATCACCATGGGTTTTCCCTTATTGAGTTTTCCATGTAAAATCTGGTGTTCATTGTGTTGATTTTACTTTCTATTATCTACATTTGATGTTCATACATAATAATAGAATAGTGTGGTTGCGAAGTTGATAAGTGTTAGGAGTTTTATGTTTGAATTTGATGAAAACTAATTCACCCCCCTCTCAGTTGTCCTGCACCTTTTAACAATTAGTATCAGAGCTTTGGTTCCTTTGTGTAGATCTTAACCACTTAAGGAAAATCTGATGGCACATAAGTTGGCGATCCCTATGTTCGATGGATCTAATTACAGTGACTAGAAAGTGCATATGAGAGGATACATTATCTCTCTTGGTTACAAGACCTAGAAGGATGTTGAGATGAAGTATGCTGCTCCAATGAGTGAAGTATGTTGCTTTGGCGAGTGGTCCTACTATTGCAGATGAGGTTTTTTCTAATGAGGAGAATGAAAAAATGAGGTGTGCTATTTACAGTGCTTTATCCAAGATTGAGTGAACAAAATTTATCTCTCTAAGCACTACTTATGAAGTTTGGAAAAAGTTGGAAGATCTTTATGAAGGAAATGATAGAGTGAAATTGATGAAGAAGTTGATGACAAAGCATAGATATGAGAATATGAAAATGGAAGAAGGAGAAGATATTGCAAGCTATTTTTAGATAATTTATCTGGTGACAAATGAAGTTAGAAATAAAGGGGATACTCTAACTAATGAATATATAATTGAGAATATTCTAATGACTCTACCATAATGTTATAGTGACAAATTTTTAGTTATTGAGGAAACATATGATCCTAAGAAATATAGTAAAGAAGAGCTATTTGGCACCTTCACTGCATTTGAGATGAGAAAGTTTGCAAAGAAAGAGGAAAAGAAATAAACAACATTTAAAGCAACAAAGATTGAAGATAATATGGATAGTGATGGTTTTGATGAATTGGAAGTGAACTTTACAAGGAAGTTGAAGAAAGGTATGTTTCTCTTTAAATATTTCTGTTGTGGTAATATTGGTCATTATGCTTCAATATTTTCAAATAGAACTATACATAAGAAGAACAAGGATCATAAAGATAGAAAGCATAAGAAATACAAAAAGTTGTACTATGTTACAGAAGAAGTTGGAATCTCTGATGATTAATCTAATTAAGAGAATGATGATAGTGAATGCTTGTTCTTAGCTTGAGAGAGTAAACATGTGTCTACTAACTCTAGAAAATGTGCAAGAAAAAGTGATTCGAAGAACAAGAAAGATGAGATGGAAGGTACTTTGGTCACCACATTTCATGCTAGACAGGACAAAGATTATTGGGTGATTGACAGTGGATGTTCTAATCACATGACTAGAGATAAAAGCAAGTTTACTAAACTTGAAAAGTATGATGGTTGTTTGGTCATGTTTGGTGATGATTTAGGAGAAAAGATTGTTGGGAAAGGTACAATAAGTTTTGATGGAATACTTAGCACTGATGATGTATATTATGTAAAGGGTCTAAGGCATAACCTTTTGAGTGTTGGATAGATGTGTAGAAAATGTTTTAAACTTGTGTTTCAGGATAATACCTATGAGATCAGAAAAGGATCTAGAGATATGGTTGTTAGAGGAAGGAGAACTCATGGAAACATCTATCAACTTAAGGGTGTTGATGGTCAGTGTCGTGTATCTCAGGTTAATGAAAGTTGGTTGTGGCACTGAAGAATGGGACATGTAAACTTTGATAATCTAGTAAGGATCAATTCAATAGATGTTGTCCAATGTTTTCCTAAAATCATAAAGCCTGCTAATACTGTTTGCAAAATTTGTTAGCTAGGGAAACAAACAAGATGTCGTTTCAAAGGAAAAGAGCAAACTAATACCTGAATGTTGGAATTAATTCATACATACCTTTGTGGTCCTACTAGAATAGGAATCATAAATGGTGATAGGTATTTCATGCTCCTTATTGATGATTATTCTCAAATGAAATGGGTTTTTTTCTTTAGAGAAAAGACTCAGGCTCTAGAGAGGTTTAAAGTGTTCAAAGCAAGAGTAGAAAGTGAAGTGAACCTAAGAATCAAATGTTTGAGATTTGATAGAGGTGGAGAATTCACTTCTAGTGAGTTTAATGCATTTTTTGAAGAGCATGGCATAAAGAGTCACTTTTCTACTCCAAGAACCCCTTGGAAGAATGGAGTGGTTGAGATAAAGAACCAAACTATACAGGAAGCTACAAGAACCATGATGAAAGAAGAAATGGTACCTAATGTGTACTAGAGAGAGGCAATAAACAATTCCATTTATGATCTTAACAGAGTTCAAATTGATATCAAGAACACAAAAACTCCTTATGATTTATGGACTAGTAAGGCTCCTATTGTGAAATACTTTAAGGTGCTTGGAAGTAGATGTTACATTAAAAGATATGATGAAAATCTTGGGAATTTTGATGCTACATGTGATGAAGGGATTTTTCTTGGATACTCAACTACCATCAAAGAATATAGATGCTTTAATAAAATATTAAGGAAGATTATTGAGAGTGCCAATGTGAAGGTTGATAAGGATATGCACAGACCCATTGAGATAAGTGAAGTTGGACCTGATGATCCTATCTATGAAAAAGTACCTAAAGAGAACAAGAAGGAAGATGATGAAGAATATATTAAAGAAGAAGAAACTCTGGAACTTGTTGTTAAGACTACTAAGTATGTCCAGAAGAATCATCGAAAAGAATAGATAATTGGAGATATGAAGGTGTGAAGACAAGAAGTAAATTAGTAGCCGAGGTAAATTTGTGCTTACTTTCTAAAATTGAACCTAAATCTGTATGTGAATCATATGAAGATGAAATTTGGGTTAGAGCTATGAAAGAAGAGTTGCAACAAATAGAGAAGAATCGGACATGGGAACTGGTTCCTAGACTTGTGAATAAGAATGTAATTGGTTTAAAGTGGGTGTTCAAGAATAATTTGAATGAAAATGGTGAAGTTATAAGAAACAAAAGAAGACTTGTATGCAAGGGATACTCACAAGTTCAAGGAATAGACTTTGAAGAGACATTTTCCCCAGTGGCAAGAATGGAAGCTATTAGGATGTTTTTGGAATTTTGTACCCACAAGGATTTCAAGGTATATCAGATGAATGTCAAGTCTACATTTCTGAATGGTGAATTGGAAGAAGTATACATGGAACAACCTGAAGGATTTCAGTTATCAGAAAAATTAGATATGGTTTGCAAATTAAAGAAGGCATTGTATGGATTGAAACAAGCTCCTAGAGCATGATATGCAAGATTGGATAGACACCTGACACAACAAGTATTCATCAAAGGCTCTACTGAAAGAAATCTCTACTTCAAAGTGCAAGATAAAAAAATGTTGATAGTAGTAGTATATGTTGATGATATCATCTTTGGAGGAAATGAAAGTATGTGTGAGAGATTTGTAGAGGAAATGCAAAAAGAATTTGAAATGTCCATGATTGGTGAGTTGAATTTCTTTCTTGGTCTTCAAGTAAATCGAGCTGATAAAGGGATATTCATTTCACAATATAAGTATGTGAAAGATTTGTTAAAGAAGTTTGGAATGGATGACTCCAAACTGATTAGTACTCCTATGGTGACCGGATGTAAGTTGAGTAAAGATGATGAATCTGCTAAAGCTAATTAGAGAAAATACAGATATATGATTGGTGGACTATTATATCTTACTACTACCAAACCATATATCATGCATGCAATATGCTTTATTGCCAAATTTCAAGCAGATCCTGAAGAAGCACTTGTTATAGCTATAAAGAGGATATTTAGATATCTTAAAGGTACACCAAATTATGACTTATGGTATCCTAAGGATGCTAATTTCACTTTAAGTGCTTATACCGATGTAGATTGGGATGGTTGTGTGGATGACTGTAAGAGTACCAACGGAGGTGCTTTCTTTCTTGGTAGAATATTGGTTTCTTGGTTGAGTAAGAAATATGACTTGGTTTCTTTATCCACTGCAGAAGCAGAGTATATTGTTGCAACATCATGTTGCACATAGGTTTTTTAGATGAAGCGAACTCTGAAAGATATTGGAGTGGTATGTGATGAGCCTATTCCTATTTTTTGTGACAATACAAGTGCTATAAACATTTCAAAGAATCTGGTAATGCATTCAAGAAAAAAACATATATCTATCATATACCATTTCTTGAGAGAGAAGTTGTTGGAGAACAAAGTTGGGCTAGAGTATATGTTGTCAAAAAAGGAATAGATTGTAGATAAATTCACCAAGGCTCTACTGATGGATACTTTTGAGTATCGTAGAGAGAGGTTAGGGGTCATTGGCCCTCTAAACTAGCTACACATAGAGGTGCATCAGTCCAGTTGATTCGTAGATTCTTCATTTATCTTGACTAATGAATGGGTCTACTTTGTAGGGGGAGTAGAACATTTTCATTGTTTCAGTATGAGTTGAATGGGTGCACTCCTAAGGGGGAGTGATAAAAGCTTTTGATATTTTCCATTTATTTCAAAGGGGGAGATAAATTCATGTAAAAAATAGTAAAAGAGAAAGAGAAAAGGTGTTCTCCTAGAATATTCTATAGGATGTTTAAAGGAGAATGTGGTATTTGATGGTTTTTCAGATAATATGTTTCCATAAATGAAAAAGGTAGAGATTGTTGCAAGTATAAGTAAGTTTTGTGGTGTTCTCATTAATGTTTTCATTGATGTGAACATAGTTTGGAATGTTGAAAATTTTGTATGTATAGTTGAGATGTTTTTGAGATGTTGTGAGTACATGGAGCTATCCTTATGATGTTGTAGATGTGCTAAAATGATGGGTTTCCAAGTGCTTTTGAGAAAATTATTAAAGAGTGAAGTCAGAGTTATGTATGTGTTCAAAATGTGCTCTCATATGTTCTCTATGTTTCTTCTATGTTGATCTTATGCTCGTGCAGATATGAAGGTTTTTTGTTGGTGATCTCTTTGTGATATCTCTTGATTTGTTGTTGCTATGTTTGATGGAAGGTGAAAGTTGTGTTCACTGGTGTGTGAACTATTTTGGCAGAGTTGGTTATCTATGGAATGGGAGAAATGTTTCTGCTTCATAGTCCTCTACTATTTTGTTTCAGGTCTTCCAGATCTGGAATATGTCTTGTAATGATGTTCTCTAGGTTCTAGCAGAGATGTTCGAGTTTTGGTGCTCTGGAAGATGAGCTTCAGAGTTGTTGTGTGGGATTGCATAGTTCGGATGGACTGTTGGAAAGAGTTATGTGTTTGAAGGTTGTTGCACCTGCTAAAAATGTATTTGGAAGTATCTAAGATGTGTTCTCATGCATTATGAAGCATGTTACATCATTCGTGTGTTATCTTCTTGTTGGAAAGCATGTACTTCAATGTTAATTTTGTTTTCATTAAGTTTGGTTGACCTAGTGTTTACACTTCATATGAAGAATTTAAAATTTAATTAAGCAAATGTGTGCTTGATCCAAGACATTTCTTTCAGTCTTGGTTAAGTGTTTTATTAGTCCACTCTCATTCTTTTCCATTGCGGTAATGTTGAGTTTCCGACCTAGTTTGAATTTATGAAATGAAGCATATGTGGCCAACCTTGGAAAATGTTTCTAATGTTGAAGATGGTATAAATTCAAGTTGATATGCGATGGATTAGATGATGAAAAGTAATGAAGTAAGCCGCAAGTGAAGAGAAGACTTGTGCAAAAGTGAGTTGAGGCAGTAGTACTTCATTGTGTTATATTCCTAAAAGCAGTGAGTTGAAGGTTTCTACAATCTTCTGATCAAGGCTATGGATGTGTGTAAATTTTTGTGGTGGAACTTTCTTTTATCTTTTGTATCTATAGGTAGTGAGCCTCCCTGTTGGACAGTGATTCCTTTTTTGTAGGCAGTGAACCTTTGCATCTGGACAGTGAGTCTTGTCCAGTGAGCCTCTTGTATTCAGTTTTGCTATCACTTTATGTTGTGAGTTAATCCTCACCGTGGTTTTTCCCTTATTGGGTTTTCCACGTAAAATATGGTGTTCATTTTGTTGATTTTACTTTATGTTATCTACATTTCATGTTCATACTTAATAACTGTATACACCTAAAAATGGTCACATCACAATAGTCTAGTAATTAATTAAATATTTTTAATATTTAATTAAATCTCTGAATTCAATCTACGTATAAATAAATCTAAAGAATTTATTTATATTGTTCATTCTTTCATTTCGATTAAATAAATAAGTTTATTTAATCACTTTTCTTATCCATTTCTTAATTAATTAAATAAACATTATGATTTATTTATATAAATTATCATATAATCTTGCTTTGAATATTTTATTCAAATAAAGATTAAATATTCTTCTCTTCTATTAATCTTCTAAAATTCCATTCACAATTAAATATTCCAAATATTTAATTAATTCTTCTAAAGTCTATTCATAATTAAATATTCCAAATATTTAATTAAATCTTCTATAGTCCTAAAATCAAATATTTTAAATCCTCAAACCCACATAATACATAAAACTAAATAAATTTATTTATTTAATTTGGATTATCAACAACAACCGTGAAACAACTTCAAAACAAAAAATTAACAAATTTCTCTGTTTCTAAGCAAAGTTGTTCCCATGGGTTGAAGACAAACCTCCATTATTCTCTCCAACCTCCCAACATCTTCCATATTCCTCTCAACCTCTCCATCTCTCACCATTTAAAATTACCAGACAATCTCATAGCCATTGATCTTTGCCAACCAGGCTCTTTCCTATAAAAATCTATAAAAAGGACTATCGGGTCTTTGAAAAAATGAGAAGTTTTCATATAGGAAAACTATAGTCAATCATCCTTCCAGCATCCATAGCCTTTAGAATCATAGCATATCATAGCTTATCATATTAGCAATCCATATCATGGCCTATCATCCTCATATCATAGCTTCAATAGCATTCATAATCCACAGCCCCTATGCATAATTTACAGCCCCTGTGCATATCCGTACATCAACATTTCACTCCACCAGCATATGGGATAGATAAGTACTCTCTCTTTGCATACTCATTCTACAGGTTGCCATTCTGAGAAGCTTTGCTTACACAATCTGAGAGCAACAGCTTCAAGCAAATCACTGGAGATAGAGGACAATGGAAAATTTTTGAAGAAGCTCTATTTGATTTCTTTGATTTCAATTCTATTTAGCTTTTCTTTAGTTTAATGTTGCATTGGTGTGTTTTTTTTATCTTATTTTGATACTAACATTTTTCACACACATTTTTGGTGCCCACCGTGGGGCTCTTGCCCCAATTTTAACATCTTTTTGCAGATTTTTCGGACAAGTTATGACTAAAAGAGTGTATTAGCACATCAAACATGCTTCAGCGTAGATCACACCCAGTTTAGTGCTCTTTAACTCTATTACAACACCCTTTACTAATCCTATAATGCTCTTTACTGATCCTATAGTGCCCATTACTGATCCTACAATGCCCATTACTGATCTTGTAGTGCTCTTTATTGATCCTGTAACACCCATTACTGATCCTGCATCGCTCTTTATTGATCCTGCAGCACCCATTACTGATCCTACAACACCCTTTAATGATCCTGCAGTGCTCTTTACTATTTTCATAGAGCATTTCTATTTTAGCACTCTTGATTTCTGTTTTAGCACATTTTTCTATTTTAGCATAGAATTTGTAAATCTGCAATTGTAATCTAACTTAAGTAAAATTTGACTAGATCCGATGCGACCGCGTCCAGTAAGAGCTTTAAAAGAATGAAGCAATCCTAGGATAGTCACTTAATTGGAATGAATCAATCCTAGGATAGTCACTTCATTTTCTATTTTAGACTAAAAAGAACTCCATGTCTTTGTGAAGCAACATCTTCACCTAGCATAGAAAACCGTTTATTTGGGCTTAAAATTGAACTCTTGTTTGCTTTGATTAAAATGGTGATAGGCCTATGCTCTCCCCTTAACTAGGTGATCAAAATTCCAGACTCATCTATTGTATTTCATGTAATTTTAAGCTTTGTTAAAACCTTTTAGAAGGCTTTCCATAGTGGGAAAAATTACTCACCCTATGGGAACGACCTAAGTGGGAACAACTAAAGCCAAGTTTTCTAGCCCACTTTAATCAAATGTGGATGGTTGATGAAAATCCCATTCGACGGTAGTGTGCATTGATAACCATCCCCAAAGCCTTTGTTCTAAAGGTTGGGAGGTCTCTCGAGGGAGTATATCATTTGCCACACTGAACGAAAACCCTTACTACAACTTGCTTGATGTGTTTTCAAAACATTAATTCAGTAAAGATCATCCAAAACTCACAATTACATTGATTACTCTCATGTTAAGAGATTGGAAATCCACAACCTCTGTTAAAGAATCCATTCTCAAATGAATCAAAAAGCCAAAGAAACCACTTAGCTACAAGAAACTATTGAAGAAAAGATGATTCTTGTACCAAAGTCGAAAGGTTTTACTTAAACATAGAACATTTATCCATCGATATCATGACTGTGTTAGAGGTTTCACTGATGATTATGCTGTAGAACCATTATAATCACAAGCTTTCTTTCAAAGAAGATCCCTTTCTCAAAGGTGCAACCACAATCAACGTATTCATTCTTCTTATATTCCCCAACCTGCAATTGAATATTCTACTCGTCGGAATCAATTTTTGCAATAGAGAAGTCAACCACATTAGGCATTTCTCACAAATCCATCTTTTTACGAAGCTACGATCAAACTTCATAAAGTGCAAAATCATTTTTTCTTGATCTTTTGCTTAAATTCCTACCAATAGGATTTTCATCCTTTCAATCAGGGAAAAATATGAGCTAAAGACTAGAAATCTTTTAAGTCATAGAATCTTCATTCTATCCTGACTTTCATAACCATCAAAAATTGCACTATTTCATTCTTTTGATCAAAAGTTAGTAGAATTTGGGGCAAATATTATGCCTGTTATCATGAGATCTCGAAAGCACATATAAAAAGATGAAAGAGAAAGTACCACAAGCAAAATGGGTGATAATAGTGAGAAGGAAGAGAATCCATTTGATATTGAAGAGATAATAGAAGAAAAACTTCAAGAAGCAGAGCAAGATCCCCAATTCCATAATTTTATGGAAAGGATTTTAGAACGAAACAAGGAAAGATATTTTCTGTCATTAGCTAATCAAGGAGCTAAGTTACCTTTCGATTTTGATATAGAAAGGATTAAAGAGAATCCTGAAACTCCTAATGATTTTAGTGCCCTTACTCAACAGATAAAAGAATTACAAGGGAAAATAAAGGAAATGCAAGGGGGTGCAACAGAGAAGTATGTTTTGGATGACATATCTCCTTATCCATTTGATAGGAATCTTCAAATGATCCCTTTTCCAAAACATTGTGAAATCCCTAAATTTGATAGGTACAATGGGAAAATTGACCCCATTGAACATGTGAGGGATTTCCGAAATATGAGTCTTGAATTTGCTTATGAAGATACCTACTTAATATGATTGTTTCCATGAAGTTTGGGTGGACAATCCATGGAGTGGCTTTCCAAGATCACTTCCCCCATCAAAACCTTTGAGGAGTTAATAAATTAGTTTATATCACAATACGCCTACAACATCCAACACCAGATAACCATGCTTGATCTTTGTAAAGTGAAACAAAAAGTAGGGGAATCTTTCACTACATTTTTGCAAAGATGGAGAAGACTGTTTGCACGATATTCCCATCCTATTCCCGAAAAGGAAAAGATGGATATATTCATCAATAGCCTAGATCAAGAATTAAGCTACAGGCTTAATCTTCATTGTCCTCATAACTTTGAAAAATTGATTGAAAACACAATTACCATCGAAGGGGCCTTAGTCAAAAGAGGAGTGATAAAACTTGATAATCCAAGTTCATCCAACCATAAAAACAATGATACAACAAGGTTTTGGAACAGAAATAAAAATGTCGTCAATGATGGTATAGTGGATGCAAACAATCTACGAACAAGACCATCTATCTTCAACCTATCAAGTGCTCCACGAAACAACCAACAAGGAAATACCAACCAACAAGGAAAAAACAATCAACAAGGAAAAAAATCCAATCAAGAAAGCATGACCAATCAAAACAAGAAGGATAATCGTGGTAATTTCAATAACAATCTTGGCAATACCCAAACATCAAATCTACCAAGACCTCCATTTTTTTCAAATCGACAAAATTATACCACTTTGGGTCAATCTCTTGAGTCTGCTCTCAAGGAGCTTCTCGATAGTAAGGTTATCACCTTACCACCACAAAGATATTATGATCCACGAGTCAAACCACCATAATGGAATGACTCGTATTATTGTAATTATCATCAATGTAAAGGTCATAGAACAAATAACTGTCAAGCCTTGTGAAATCTAGTACAAGATTTAATTGACAATGGCACCATCACACTTGAAGGACATCATACCAATGATGATCATCAAGCATTCAAAGATCCTTTACCAAACTATCAAAAGGGGGAAACATCAGATACCAAAGAAAAAAGAATAAATAATGTTGAAGACAACATAATCCGCCACATATATGCAGATGATCAACAGGTTAATGTTATCAAAATCAAGGAAAAACAAGAATATCAATAGGTTAATGTGACTACAAGAGGACAAGCAAAATTTGTCCTAAAAGGTAGTTCATCTAAGGCAACTATTCCTCCTCCAAGTCATTATAATCTAGTTGATCAATTGAGAAAAACATCAGCTCAAATCTCCATCCTTGAACTTCTCAAAATATCCCCCGTACACAAAAATATTTTAGAAGAAGCTCTTGTAAACACAACCGTCGAGACTGATTTGGATGTAAACAAATTTCAAGCCATGGCGGGACATTTGTCTTCCCCCACTTGTCTTTCATTCTCCGAAAAATATGATGCCTCCATGACACATCCGCATAATTCATCGCTTTATCTTGAAGTCATGATCCATAAACACCAAATCAAGCGTGTCTTGATAGATGGAGGAGCCAGTTTAAACATTTGTACCTTGAAGCTAATACATGCCTTAGGAATATCAAAAAATTCCATTGATCCACGAAGAAAAATAACTATCAAGGCATATGATGATGAAGAAAGAGCTTCTGAAGGACTAATAATGCTGCCTATCAGAGTGAGACCAGTTGTGAAAAATACCTTTTTTCAGGTTCTAGATCGTGATCTTTCCTATAACATACTTTTGGGTCGTCCATGGATTCATGATATGCAGGTAGTACCATTAACATGCCATCAATGCCTCAAGTTTCCGTATGATGGACAGGAAATAACTATACAAGCTGACTACAATAACACCCAAACTTGTTCAAATCTCCGAGCAACTCAAGACATTTTTGTGCCGCATAATAGGGAGGCTCTTACTACTTTTTCCTCTGATCTACAAGGCCAATTGCAAGAATTGACAAAGAATCTTAAAACCAAGCTACATTTAAAAGAGAAAGGAGTAGGAAAATATTTGCTATCCCTTTCTATCTTACCTCCTTTTTTGAGGTCATATGGTTAGCCAACCCTATCAAATCAAAAGATCACAACACCCTCTACATCCCAAGCTTCTATGCCAATCACAAAGTTTGATGGACAATTCATTAAAGCTAACACTACCGAGGAAGAAGCCGAAGATAGGGACATCCTAAGCTGGCTATACAAATATGAAGATGAATCTCTCTTGCACATCAAGTTACCTACTAAACAATATGGTAAATGGTATACCATCATGCAAAGAATGGGCTATGAAGGAAATGGTCCTCTAGGAAAAAGAAAAGAAGGAATCATTGAGCCAATTCAACCTATTTCAATACATCCAAAAGATAAAACAAGACTTGGATATGGTAAAGATATAAAAAAGTCAACTTCACAACAAGCACAACAAACTCATGAAGGACAATCAATTTCAGATAAACCCCATTAAGATGTCACTCTACAAAAATTTTATGGATCAATTTTCCAATTGTAGAATAGTTTAGACACTGATTCCAATGAATACAAATGGGATGATGTCTCTGATGATACATTCTTAACAGAGAAAAGGGTGGATGTCATACACAAATTCGCACCCACATTCTTACAAGGGGAGGGCTCAAGGCCTCCACTTGATTATGTTTTACAAAGCGATCATGACTCAAGTGTGGACGATTCAGATTTTAACGAGATTGATAATCGACAGGAGAATACCATCATAAACCTTGTCCATCATGAAAATGACAACTATGTCATGACTTTGACCACTCAAGACCTTACCCAACCTGATGATTCCATCCCTTTAGTCTATCCAGAACTTATTGATTGGGACAACGATGCACCTATCCATATCCCTACATTCCATGATGATGAGGATATTGTAAATTTCCTTTGTTCATCTAATCAAGAAAAAAAGTGTTGCATCGAAGAATCTCATACTCAATATTTTAATAGGGAGGGTCTCAAGTATCTTAGCTGCAAAATAAATGAAATAAAATATGGATCTATTGGTGAAAACCGAAAAATGGCAGTGGTAGATCACAACAAGAGAAAAATAAAGAGTGAATTCGATGGTGAAAACTTTTTTGAGGCACTGAAGGATGAGAAACTTGACACTCTTCCAAAACATTATCAAGAAAGATCTTCTATTTTGATTGAGCCCACAGAATCAATCAACATAAGTACAATAGAGTAGCCAAAAATCTTGCAACTTGCAGCATCATTAACAGTGGAAGAAGTACTGAAACTCATAGAGTTCTTGAAGGCGAATCAAATCAACTTTGCTCGGTCATATGCTGATATGCTAGGGTTAGATCCTAATCTAATAATGCATCATCTATCTTTAAATATAGGGGAAAAACCTGTAAAACAAAAAGTCAGAAAAATGCATCCACATGTTGCATTATTGGTTAAAGAAGAGTTAAAGAAGCTTTTAGATGTTGGATTCATTCGTTCTATTGACTATGCAGAATGGATCTCCAATATCGTACCTATTTCAAAGCTGGATGGAAGGATTATAATTTGTACATATTTAAAAGATTTGAACAAAGCATGTCCCAAAGATGACTTCCCTTTGACAAACATAGATATGATTGTTGATTTAACTACTAGCCATGTAATGTATTCATTAGTGGATGGATTTTTAGGATACAACCAGATAAAGATTGCACCAGAGGATCAAGATAAAACAACATTCACGTGCCCTTGGGGTACCCATTGTTGGAATGTCATGCCATTTGGGCTTAAAAATGCAGGAGCAACTTATCAAAGAGCAATGAAAACCTTTTTCCATGACATGATGCACACGTTCATGGAAGACTATGTGGATGACTTATTGGCCAAATCCAACACAAGAGAAGGACATCTAGCAATTTTGTCAAAGATTTTTATCAGAATGGAGAAGTTCAATGTTCGACTCAATCCAAAGAAATGTGTCTTTGACATTAAATTTGGAAAACTTTTGGGATATATTGTTTCAGAAAAGGGCATAGAGGTTGATCTAGGAAAAGTACAAGCTATAATGGACATGCCACCACCACGAAATATTAGTCAGCTCCGATCACTACAAGGATGACTACAATCCATCAGGAGGTTTATAGCTCAACTGGCAGACAAAAGCTTACCATTTACACATCTATTGCATAAAAATGTCCCATTCAAATGGGAGGAAAAGTGTGAAGTATCATTTAATTAGATCAAGCAATATCTCATGAATACACCAGTCCTAATTCCACCAGTTCCAGGAAAGCCACTCATACTATATATTTTAGTAACAAAAGTATCTTTGGGAGTGTTACTAGCACAGGAGGATTCTACAGGAAAAGAAAGAGCCATATACTATATCAACAGAACTTTAACAAGTCATGAACTAAACTACACTTTCATTGAAAAAGCTTTCCTAGCAGTAGTGTTTGCTTCTCAAAAGTTGTGCCACTATATGTTGGCTCATACAGTTAAGCTGATAACCAAAATTGATCCACTAAAATAACTCTTAAGCAAAGCTACCTTAATAGGAAGACTTGTAAAATGGGTAATGATCTTAAATGAGTTTAACAATCACTATGTAGATCGAAGAGCTATAAAAGGATAGGTCATAGCAGATCAGTTGGCCGAAGCACCTTTACAAGAAGAAAACCCAATGCACATTGAATTTCCTGATCCAGACGTCCTCACAACAACAATTAAGAAATCATGGACATTGTACTTTGATGGATCTTACACGCAACATGGCTCGGGGCCAGGGATTCTTTTTGTCACACCTGAAGGACATACCATTCCAAAATCATATCAGTTGATGTTTCCCTACACAAATAACATAGCTGAATATGAAGCATTGCTCACAGGAATGAAGATAGCATTGGACTGGTGGATTACAGAGTTGCAAGTCTACGGTGATTCAGAACTTTTCATTAACCAAATCAATGATGATTATCATACTAAAGATGATAAGTTGCTACCTTACAAGAACATGGTGGATGATTTTAAAAAGTATTTTGTGGCAATCAAGTTTTCACAAATCCCAAGGATTGATAATAAAGTTGCAAATGCAATGGCTACAATTGCTTCCTTGTTACAATTATTAGAAAATAAAAAATGGTACGAATTCTTGGTGGAACAATTGTTTTCTCCCACCTATTAAAATCTTGAGACCCAAGTCATATGCCATTTAACCGGTTCTGATTCACCTTTATATGGCAAGATTTATACCTACCTGAAAAATAACATCTTACCTTTGGACTTATCTTGAAACCAAAAAAGGAATTTCATATGCCAATCATCCCATTATACCTTGATCCCCAATATCCTTTATCAACATGGTCTTGATGGTACGCTCCTTTGATGTCTTCAACGTGACGAATCTGAACAAGCCTTACAAGAAGTTCATGGTGGTATTTGTGGAACTCATTCAAGTGGTTTAACCTTAGCCAAGAAACTTGTTAGAATGGGATATTATTGGCCTACCATGGAGAGAGAATATTTTACTTTTGTCAAGAAGTGTTCTAAATGCCAGATTCATGGGAACCTTATTCATGCACCTGCACAGGAACTGCAACCTTTCACTCCGATATGGCCTTTTTCTCAGTGGGGACTAGATCTTGTTGGAAAAATTATTCCTTCATCATCAAATGGGCATAAATTCATCATCACACCTACATAATATTATACAAAATGGATCGAAGATATTCCTTTGACCGTGACCGGTAAACAAATCTCTTCATTTATCTTGAATTACATCATCTGCCGATATGGAATTCCTAATTCTATCATTACTGATAATGGGAGGCCTTTCAAGAATCAGGATGTTGATGAACTTTGTGAAAGATTTCACATCCAACATAGGTTCTCTACACCTTACTATCCACAAGGAAATGGTCAAGCAGAAGCTTCAAACAAAACAATCTTGAAGATCTTGAAGAAGATGGTAAATGATGTTGGTCATGATTGGCATGTCCAGTTAAATCTAGCATTGTGGGCATACAGAACCAGCATTCACACACCAATAGGAGCTACCCCATATGCCTTGGTATATGGAGCAAAAGCAATCTTACCATTAGAGGTTGAAATACCTTCACTTAGGGTCTCATTGAAAGGATTGATAAATGATGAAGACTACCGAGTATCTCATCTGCAAGAGCTAGAACTGTTAGATGAAAGACATCAACATGTAGCTGGTCATTTGAAGGGTTATCAACAAGTTATTTCCCATAGCTACAATCATAGAGTTAAACCAAATAAATTTCAAGTAGGTGATTTAGTCTTGAAAGAAAATTCACGCAATCAGGAAGATAGAGAAAAGAAAGAAAAATTTGAACCAAATTGGCTTGGTCCATTTGTCATCATTGTAGCATATGGTTCTGGAGCATATTAGTTATCTACATTAGAAGGGGACCTATTTGAAGAACTGATCAACAACATTCATTTGAAGAAGTTCTATGTCTGAATCATAAAAATCAGAAAAAGTCTTGACAAAATACATTAAAAAAAAAATTAAAAAAAAATTCACATGATCTAAAAAAGTGTAATAAAAACAAGTGGTGAAAACCTGGCAAACAGGCGCTACTTGTGATCAAAATGGGCTCCTCTATCTATTAGATTATTTCTTCCATTCACTTTACGACATCATCTATCCATTTCTATCATTTGTACATATCTATCATATCCATATCATGCAACGAGAATCTTTGTGTTTCATCATGGCTTGATGAAATTTGTACATATCCATAATATTCAGGTTGTGTTTACACTAGGGGCAGAAATACAGACTAAACAAGAGAGGGGTAACGAGCTTTTAGAACATCACAAATGGACAAATGACGGTTTGACAAAGCACAACATACATTGACGCATCAAATCAACCACAACACCAACACGATCACTCGATGCCAATGGAATCAAACAACATGGTTAAAAAAACAACGTTAATCAAAACACAAATATCAATGTTGATAACCAAGTTGGATGATCTTAATCTGAATAATGTTTGGAATACTTTAGGAAAAATTTGAATTGTTGGTTGATTTTCTATCATATCTCTAGAGCAATTTGATGATGTATTGAACTAGAAAAGCAAGGAAGGAGTATGATTTTTCTTTGTTTGTTGTTTGCAAAGAAATCATTAGTACTATGCAAATTGGTCGCGAGACATACTCTACTAAGTATCATTGATGAATTTTTAGAATTTGCATGGGAAATGGGTTAACTCTTGTCTATTTATGCAAGTGATACTCAGGTCATCTTGGTTCAATTATACCTAGATGCTTGTATTATCTTGCTATATCAAAATTCATGAAAGCAATACTCAGGTCATCACTGGTGCTAACATACCCTTTGATGCTTGTATTAAATTTCAACATTTCAATGCTCTATGATGACACAAAAAGCACAAATAAGCTCTCAGAATGGCAATATTGCACGGATAAATCTACATGGTTAGTATAAATTATATTCATTTTAGAATCTGCATTTTGCATTTATAGATTTTTCCAAAAGCTGGCAAAGTATAAAAGTTTCATATCTTTATAATAAATGACTGAGTACATTTTGACATTCACAAAAACATCATCACATACATTTTTCATACATATTTACATCAGAAAATCATAAGAAAACAAAGCATATATCATAATCAAAACATTCATGGGAATTCATAAATTGTGCCATCCATCATTTCACATTCATATTCATAAAATCATTCATCAATAGATTGCAATCATATCATAACATTGTGAAACCATCACATAAAAACATCATGCATATAGAAAATAGAAGCATTCATCACATAAGGAATCATCACTGCATATCATATATCTCAAAAATGAAAGTCAAAATGTACAAAGATGTCAAATAATATGCATCATAAAAAATGGGACCATATCAATAAGGCTCTATTGAGACGCACCTCATGCATCTCAAGTAACGAGGTCAGTTTGCATGCCTCGATCACATCTTTATCCGCTTGTACAAGTTGTGGAATCAATCTCCATGTCTTTGAGAATTTCTCTCGTAACTACAAGATGCTCACTCTCTCTTGTTGAATAGGAAGAATCATCAAGTCAAAGCAACATCAATATCAAATCATCACGACAAATCAATCAAATCTGAATATCAACAAATTATTTGTTTTTCATCATCATGGGAAACAAATTTATCAAAATCCTTTTTTTTTTAACAACTTTAGAAGCAAACTTATCAACAAACTATTTGTTTTTCATCATCATGGAAAATAAATTTATCAAAATCCTATTTGTTTTTAACAACTTTAGAAGCAAACTTATCAACAAATTATTTGTTTTTCATCATCATGGAAAACAAATTTATCAAAATCCTGTTTGTTTTTAACAACTTTAGAAGCAAACTTATCAACAAATTATTTGTTTTTCATCATCATGAAAAGAAAATTTATCAAAATCCTATTTGTTTTTAACAACTTTAGAAGCAAACTTATCAACAAACTATTTGTTTTTCATTTTCATGAAAACAAATTTATCAAAATCCTGTTTGTTTTTAACAACTTTAGAAGTAAACTTATCAACAAACTATTTGTTTTTCATTTTCATGGAAAACAAATTTATCAAAATCCTATTTGTTTTTAACAACTTTAGAAGCAAACTTATCAACAAATTATTTGTTTTTCATCATCATGGAAAACAAATTTATCAAAATCCTGTTTGTTTTTAACAACTTTAGAAGCAAACTTATCAACAAACTATTTGTTTTTCATCATCATGGAAAACAAATTTATCAAAATCATGTTTGTTTTTAACAACTTTTGAAGCAAACTTATCAAAAAATTATTTGTTTTTCATCATCATGAAAAGAAAATTTATCAAAATCCTGTTTGTTTTTAACAACTTTAGAAGCAAACTTATCAACAAACTATTTGTTTTTCATTTTCATGAAAACAAATTTATCAAAATCCTATTTGTTTTTAACAACCTTAGAAGAAAACCTATCAACAACTATTTGTTTTTAACAAATTTAAAAGCAAATTTATCAGCTACTATTTGTTTTCCAACAACCTTGGGAACAAATTTATCAGACAAACATCATCAAAACAAGGCAACGAAATACGCAAACAATCAATACAAAGTTTATAGGGGCAATTTAGGTCATCAATTTTTCATCTCACATCTTTCCACGTAAATTTCTTCATATCATCATTTTCGAACGACGAATCAACATCTTAAAAATCATAAAAATCAAAAAATTCCAAAAAATTTAAAAATTCAATTTTTTTTTCACAAAAATCAAAATATTATCGATTCATCATCCGAGGGTGCATATACCTATCAAACATTTGACAATCAGCATTTGGGGAAAATTTCAAAATTCTTTGAACTAATGCATGAAAGCACATCACTTCAAAGAGGGGGAAAATGTATACACCTAAAAATGGTCACATCACAATAGTCTAGTAATTAATTAAATATTTTTAATATTTAATTAAATCTCTGAATTCAATCTACGTATAAATAAATCTAAATAATTTATTTATATTGTTCATTCTTTCATTTCAATTAAATAAATAAGTTTATTTAATCACTTTTCTTGTCCATTTCTTAATTAATTAAATAAACGTTATGATTTATTTATATTAATTATCATATAATATTGGCTTGAATATTTTATTCAAATAAAGATAAAATATTCTTCTCTTCTAAAATTCTTCTAAAATTCCATTCACAATTAAATATTCCAAATATTTAATTAATTCTTCTAAAGTCTATTCACAATTAAATATTCCAAATATTTAATTAAATCTTCTATAGTCCTAAAATCAAATATTTTAAATCCTCAAACCCACATAATATATAAAATTAAATAAATTTAATTATTTAATTTGGATTATCAACAACAACCGTGAAACAACTTCAAAATAGAAAATTAACAAATTTCTCTGTTTCTGAGCAAAGTTGTTCCCATGGGTTGAAGACAAACCTCCATTCTTCTCTCCAACCTCCCAACATCTTCCATCTTCCTCTCAACCTCTCCATCTCTCACCATTCAAAATTACCAGACAATCTCACAACCATTGATTTTTTCCAGCCAGGCTCTTGCCTGTAAAAATCTATAAAAAGGACTGTTGGGTCTTTGAAAAAATGAGAAGCTTTCATACAAGAAAACTATAGTCAATCAGCCTTCCAGCATCCATAGCCTTTAGAATCATAGCATATCATAGCTTAGCATATTAGCAATCCATATCATGGCCTATCATCCTCATATCATAGCTTCAATAGCATTCATAATCCACAGCCCCTGTGCATATCCGTACATCAACATTTCACTCCACCACCATATAGGATAGAGAAGTACTCTCTCTTTGCATAATCGTTTTGCAGGTTGCCATTTTGAGAAGCTTTGCTTACACAATCTGAGAGCAGCAGCTTCAAGCAAATCACTAGAGATAGAGGACAATGGAATGATTTTGAAGAAGCTCTATATGATTTCTTTGATTTCAATTCTATTTAGCTTTTCTTTAGTTTAATGTTGCATTGGTGTGTTTTTGTTATCTTATTTTGATACTAACATTTTCCACACACAATAACAAAATAGTGTAGTTGTGAAGTTGATAAGTGTTAGGATTTTTATGTTTGAAATTGGTGACAATTGATTCACCCCCCCTATCAGTTTTCATGCACCTTTTAACATCTTGTAGATTGACATACTAGACAATGGCCAAAGTAATGTGGATTAATTAAAAGAATCAAATACCAATTGGGACAATGATGTTAGTAGTAGACATGTAAAATAACTCAATTGACATGTTATTTAATTTTAGCTAAATATTGGCTAACAACCTAAACAAAATAAATATTTCAAAAGGGATGATTCATTTCACATTTCCAAATATTTATGAAATGGTGAAAAATGGGGGAGTGTTATCGTATGGTTTAGGACATATAGCACACCCACTTTCCAATTTCATTCAAGGATGACCCTAAAGATCTCAATGCAAAGGAGAAAGAGATATTGCAATAGGGTTGTCCTAGAGGCTGATTGTAAACTAATGAGGGGTTCACCACCAAGTAAGAACTTGGAAATACAAATGCAATGCAAAATGAAATGCGTAAACCTAGTTTGATGCAATGACTTATAACATGTCCTAAAAATGTATGAAAAACAAAATAACAAGTAGTAAGATGAAATATGTGCACCTGAGAATTTGAAGATGACTGAATGGGGCTTTGAGATGCTAGAAATTTTGATAGTAATGCTGAGTGAGACTCATTTGCCAAGCTGGGTGAATCAGTCCAAAATCTGGGTTTCTATGTGGGAACATGAATCTGGTAAATGGGTATCTGAATATGCAAAAATATGAATTTTGACCTAAAATGGGACTCATTCACTAGAAGTGGCGAATCAATCCATTTAGGATTTTTTGAAACTTCAAAGTCTCAATATGCTCTCCTCACTCTGCTCAATCTTCTTTCTCAGGTTTCTGGATCCAAATCTCTATAAATCAACTTGTAGGTGTTCTCCAATGTTCTCCAATGCTTAATGATAACTTTCACAACTTTAGGCAGTTTGAAAACTTTATCCAATCTTTCTCTTCAATGTGTCTTCAACCTAGACCTGCAAATCACACACTAAGGAGAGGGAAAAATGTTGTTTTGTTAGTGGATAGGGGTTTTCCTTGGTCAAACCTCATTTTGGTAATCAAACCTTGAAATGAAATGAAATAGGAATGGAGAATGATGAATGAACAAAATATGATTTTGCAACATGTAGATCTAGACTCTTGCTTGAAGGTGATAGATCTTGAATAAAATGCTAGCTTGAATCATGAAACCCTACATCATAATTGTTATCTACAAAACAAACATGATGCATGAAGTCTTTGACATGATGCTTGATGCTTGAATAATGCTCTAAAATACTTGATAATATTCCCTTGAAAGCTCTTGAATGTGCTTGTAAATTCCTTAATGCTCTCATGAACTCAAACTTGCTATAAGGAATTCTCTCACAAAAAATTTAGGTGAAAATGAGTGAAAGAACCTTGTATTTATAATTAATTATGAAAGAATTCCTAAAATTACAACACTAAAAATTAACATCAGATCTAGGAGGATAAAATCTCACCAAAAATTTGAATTAATTTTGATTTTGGTCCACATGGGACTCATTCACCCAATATGGAAAATGAGACCCATTAGGCATAATTTATGGGACAATTTTCAAAAATACTTAGAAAGGTATGAAACTAGGTTCATTACCGAAAAACATAGTTGGGACTCATTCGCCCAAGGTGGAAAATGAGTCCCACATCACTAAATATAGGCTACACAAGCTAAAAACACCTGAATTATGATTGGATGTTGATTTGTGTCAGGATTATCCTTCAAAAGATGCATTTATTAAGGTTCGTGGGTGCAAAATAAGGCCAATTAAAGCATAAAGAAGCTAAATTATTAATGACAACCCTATAAATTTTTGAAAGTGTGTGACAACACTTTACAACACTCCAAATAAGGAACCAATAAGCTCATTTAGATTACAAGGTCCCAAGACTTGATTGCAACATTAAATCAAGGTCGTGATAGCAGGGACCTTTTCCGGTCATTACATCTAGCCCACACTTTAGTGAGAGGAGGAAATTGCTTCCAACTCACACTAAAGTGGACCAAATGAACCAATTCTAGTAATATAGGACAACCATAATCAAGAGGGGTTCAAATGCACTAATGTCAGTAAGATAGGACGGCTATGATCAAGAGGGTTGTGCAAGCCCTCAGGACCAAGGTCCTATGGTGAACCAACATAGGCATAGAGGAACACACATCAAGATGATATAAAGAGAAACAACACGCACAAGCATACACTGTCAAAGACATATAGGAAATGAAGCAACATGAAAAGGAAAAGGGCATATCAAGCTTTGATCATTTGTATAATGCAATGTGGATCAGATCTAGGCTATTTTTTTGAAAAAAATGTACTCACTCTGAGGCAACAGAGCTCTAGGATGTCATTTGAGTGAGAAGTCCAAAAAGGTGAGACACATACAAACATGGCTGGTATGTGCTCACACAAACACACAATTGGCTAGGGGAAAGTCATGCCCTCGTTCGACTTCCTGTCAAACCATACCAACATTATACCTCCTGATAACTTTGATAAGGCACCACACAAAAAAAATGGTTTTCAAGCTTCATGAGGAAAGAAAATATTCATATGCTTGGAGCTAATGAACAAACAAGATGGATCTACAGGTATGCAAGTTGTGGTATACAAGGTGGCCATGCAAATGCAACAATAAGGAACATTCAAAGGAGTATTTCTTAGTTCAACAATGTGCCTAATGTCTCCAAGAGAAGACCAATCAAAGAATAAAAAATTCACAACTTAGGGGATGCAGTGTGTCGCATAAAGCTACCAAGAGGAATGTAGGGTGATCACACAAAGCTAGTTTATAGTTTCTAGGAGATTCTGAATTTTTCTAAAATCACATATTTTAGAAAATATAATGATTTAAGCCTTTAAAAGTTTCATTTAAAGCATTCCAATTGAAGAGGGTTTGATTAAACTATCTTAGATCAAACCCCCTTGGATAGAACCCTACTAGTTTTAAGCCATACCTATATCAGAGTCTCCTTTACACCTATCAAAATGCTAATAAAAAACAACTTTTGATTTTCCTTTTGGGGGATCAAATGAATTCATTTATTTTTTATTTTTTTTAAGTATCTATTCCTTATTATAAGCTTCCCAAAAAGTATAATTTTAAATCAATTTAATTTTATTATTATATTTATTTTTTATTTCTTGTGAATGTAGGTTTTTCATCGAAAATCAAACTCTTTGTTCTACACATGTGGAAAATAAGAAGATTTTTATTTATTTTTTTGAAAAATATGAGTGCACTAGATATTGAAGTCCTTGATCCAACAAAAATAATAATAATAATTTTGATACATACAAAAATAGTTACACATTATATAGTCGCGCTATGTCTAAATTGTAATTGGTTTGACTTTGAAACTTGATTAAAGAAAAAATATTCAATTAAAAACTATCTAACCAAGTGGAACACTAGATATCATAGTTATAAATCTAAATTTGAAAGAATTACAATTTTATCCTTCATGGAAAAAAATTTATGCGTTATACAGTTAGCATCACTTTTTAAAAATGTTGTTTTCTGAAAAAAAATTGTTTTTAAGGGAGATGGAAAACAAAGTGCAATATAATTCCAAAAAATTTGAAAAAATAATATTTAGAATCTGCAGACAAAATTTCACAAAACTCTAGTTTGCATCATCTTCAAATTCCTTGCAGTTTAGCCGCTATAGGTTCTCGAAAGTGAAGATTTAGTTAAAAAAATTATTTCAGTGTCTAGTTTGGCCAAAAATTGTAAACCACTATTGTGGGATCACCCTATAATATGCTAAGAGAGATCATTATCTTGAAAGACATCACACCATATGTCATCCACAAAGTGAAAAATGCATCACATAAAGTAAGAATACTACACCATGAAACAAGAAAAAGAGAAAAATGAAAAAGAATAATGCTAGTGTATGCCCCACTTTAAAGAAATTGCTAAACAACTTGCTGTGAGCAGTTACTTTAAAGTAGAAAATGATACATGTAAAAAATAAAGAGGACATGAGAGCTAACTTGGAAAGCCTTATGCCAAGTCATATGTTTCTAAATAGATCTACGTCATGCAAAAGAAAAGAGAAAAAGGGGGTTGCCCCCAAAACTGAAAATCCAAACACATAAGGGATCTATGGATTTTGAGCTAGTATGTTCTTGCTACAATGTTTTTATAGTGCTCAGAATTGTCATCATTCCCCACATACTCATAGAATTGGAAGAATGACAGAAAGAGAGTGAAAACAAAGAAAAACCTTTCGGGTCAAATAGGAAGAGACGTGAATGTCTCAATGCCTTGTGTCATCCCCAAAAGGAAAAAACAAGACAAATGAAAAGAAATAAAGAAAAGTAAAGGAAAATATTTTGGGTCAACATGGAGGATACATCAATGTCTCGACACCTTGCATTATTCCTAAAAGGAAAAAACAAGACAAATGAAAAAAAATTATTTACAACATATAGAAGAATGAAGGTACAAATAGAGGAATGCAAAAAAGAGAGAGATACATCAAATAACATAGCACGAGGGATCACACTACACACATGCAATCACTAAAAGGAAAATGAAAAGGAAATAATGTAAAGGACTGGTAAGGCACATGCAAGTCAACCTAAAGTAGGTCATATGCATCTCAATCATGTTCATTGTATATTGAAGGTGGACAACTATCCAAAGGGACAATAGCAAGTGTCGAACTAGGTCCAGCAATAGGTTGAACACTCTTCTTGGGAGAATTGTCATTTAAGCTCATAGAAGAGGAAAACAATGTGTTCAATTCATTATGCACCTCTTCATCAATTTTAGCAACTTCCTCATTGTCATCTAAATTAATCACAATATAGGAGGTCAAATGACAATGTCCAAGGGAGGGTTCAACTCTTGTTGTGGTTGTTGTATTGGATTATTTTGTTTTGGGGAGGGGGTATAGTCATCATGCATTGCTTCATTCGAGTTTGGACTTTGATTTTCTTTGTTTATTTCTTCATGCAGCTTGTGAGCAAGAGCATGATGTCTATGCCTATACTCTATAGCACCTCTATTTCTTTTAGTTCTATTTTCAAGTTGTGTTTGTGTAGGAGAAGGTTGATCAACCATAGGTTTCTCTTCTTCCTTAAGGGGAGGAGCAAAAGGAACCACATGAGGTTGTTAAACCACTTTCTCTTTTACTTTGTAAACTTCTTTTATTCTAGGAGGCATTACGGGGTTGTTCATTGTCTCTTGGTATTTTATAGGAAGTAGGTGAAGGTTCTCTCTTAGGTTGGTCTTGGTTATTTGGAATTTATTTAGCTTAAACCATGGTTTCATCTAGGATGCTAGGTTTGGTTGTGGATGAAACATGTTTTGGAGGGATAGTTCTGCTATTTTCTTTTCATTGAACTTTTGATAGGACAGGAAAAATAATTCTTCTCATGGTTTGATAGGTTCTATAGGCTCGGGCCAAGAGAAATCTAAGGAAATGTTTCCTTTAGAGGACAACGAGTTAAAGCCACTATGATGGACGGTGCAAATTTCATTGTAAAAGGGAAATTTTAAGCACTTATTCACAACAAAAGGGACAACATTCATGGATTGAAGCCATGGATATCCTAGATTCAAATGAAATTGGTCTGACCGTGGGATGATGGAGAATGAGATATGTAATTTCTTCGATCCTATTTGTAAAGGAGGGGTGATCGATCCCATCGTAGGGAAAGTGAAACCATTATGTGTATTGATCTATGCTTTCAGTTTATCGTATACATCTTGGTAGAGGTCATGCAAAAGTAATAATTCCTAGGTGATCACATTCTCTCCATAGATGAGATCTATTAGTTTCCCATTAGTGGGCTTGTCATAGTTCAACTGACTATGTAAAGAGGACCATCGGGTGCATTTTTAAGTATATCTTTAGAGGAGAAAGCAATGTTAAGGGGATTTTTAGTTTGGCCCTTACGAGGAATGACGTCTATCACTCATACCATATCATCCATAGGATTATTATCTATAGAATCATGTTGAACAGTGTCATTGTTATCATCATCTGTATCAACATTCATCACATCATTCTGTGTAGTTGCACTAGCTTTGACAAATGAAATGTTATGATTAGGCATAGGGCTGGTAAATATTTGCAAGTTTTTGTTAGGAGGGGCAACAAACTTATTTCCATGATCACTAACACCTCCAACGGAAAGATGATCAGAATCAATGAGGTCTTGCACAAGATGTTTAAGATGCTTACAATGTTCCATGTCATGTCCATTTTGTTGGTGATAATGGTAGTAATAATTTGGTCTATAGCTTGTAGATAATGGTTTATTAGGATTGGGTGTTTTAATAATAGGTAAGGTACAATCATCTTCTATTCTAGGAGTTGTGACTTTGTGTTATGAAGGGTGTCGAGTAAGGGAGTGAATTGTCTTTTTGGGTCCCCATAGCTAAAGGGTATTGCAGATTTAACAATAGCTACTTTTTTATTGACATTTTGAGTTTTTTGTTGATGAGGATTGAATTGAAGGAAATCTTTTTTTTTTTCCTAAAAGGTTGGGAATTATTTTTATTTTTGGACTCAGACTTCTCAGTTTGATTAGAAGTGGACTTTGCATCATGACTACTAATCGAGTTTTGATAATCATGGAGGACACTACACACATGTATGAAGGAGGGAAATTTTACCATGGTAAGCTTATCTTGTATCTTTGAAAATTTTCTATGAACATATTTTGAAGGTGAGGGTCAGGAACCTTGACATCGATTTGGGAATAAAGTGGCCGATAGCGTGACATAAAGTCAATTGTCTTTTCTTCTTCTTTTTTATTGAATCTCATCAAATCAGCCAAGGTCATCTTAGGGGTCATATACACTTGGAAATGGTTGAAAAATGCCTCAACAAGTTCTTTGAATTTAACAGATTGAGTTAGTTGGTAGTGAAGAAAACCACTCCAAGGCAATATCCTTAAAGGAACTAGGGAAAATCTTAGCTAAGAGTTTATCATCAATGAAAAAGCCACTACATACAATAGTATAGGCATTAAAATGGTTAGAAGTATCTCCCTTTCCTCCATATTTCTCAAATCTAGGAACCTCTACACCTTGTGGCATCGGTGTTCACAATATCTCCAAGGAAAATGGATTTCTTTTGACATAATATGTAGGTGGACCATTTTTATTTTGGTTGATGGTGGAAACTTACTTTTGGAGGGATGAAACATTTTGCAAAAGTTGGTTTATGAGAGGCTCATTGCTTGTGTTATGGGATGGAGGTGAGAATGGTGAAGGGGTGTATGTGTTTGAGGGGAAAGTGAATGGAATGCTTATAGGTGGTAAGGTGGTAGGAGATATGGCATGCGATGCCACAAAGGTAGTAGGGATGTTAGCGGAAATTCCCAAGGAAGGAATCACATTACTAGTTCATTGCATTGATGTTGTGACTTGAGGGTTTGTATAGGTAGGAATTTATGCCATTGTTGTGAGAGGAGGAATTTGAGTTTATCCTTGGCTTGTGACATTACTTGTAGGTGAAGGATAACTAGTGGTTGAGGTGAGGTGTTTCCCAAAGATTTGAACTATGTTTTTCACAAGGTCAATTCCATCTTCACTTTCAAGCATGTGGTGAGTGTTATCTATAGTAGGGATGGAAGTAGTTAAAATGTTGTCATTTTGTACTTAATTTTTTGGTTTGCTAAATCTTCATAAATTTTCATTATGATTTCTTGTGGAATACTATCAATCTTTGCTTCAGCATTCATCACACTACTTGACAGTAAAGAGTTGTTGAGGGTATGGTCCATACCTAGTGTGCTAGTGTCAATACTAGGATTGAAAGAGCTAGATAACACAAGATCCATAATGATTTTACTATCATGGGATGACATGAATCTCGAACTTCATCTCACTACAGTATTAGCAATAGGACACCAAATAATCATACAAGGGTTACTAAATACAAGATGAATGAAAATGTAATATGAGATAAGAACAATGAAAGTACTATAATAAAAAAAATCGTAAACTAAAACAGAAAGCTATAAATAGAAAACATAAGCTAAGAAATAGTGCTTTAAATGCCAGAAAATCTAGTGCAGAATCTGCATTGGGACTAATTCACCCAAGGCAGAGAATGAGTCCTAGTAGGGATTTTTTTCAAATTTCTCAAAAAAAATTAATTGATTTTGTTCTTTTTATTTTGTATGATCTGAATCCTAAGTGTAAATACAAATTTTGTTTGATTTTTAGTGATTTAAGGTGCAAAAATGTAAGATATATGAACTTTCACTAATTCAAAATTATGAAACCCTAGAATTCCAATAAACTAATAAAAACCTTAATGCAATGTTAATGCAAGAAAGATATAAGATGATGATGCACTCCAAATCAAAATTATAATGTTCTAAATGTAGGTTCACCAAAATGAAATGGTGAAAAATGGGGGAGGAGTGTAATCATATGCTTTAGGACATAGATCACACCCACTTTCCAATTTCATTGAAGGATGACCCTAGAGATCTCAATGCAAAGGATAAAGAGATCTTGCAATAGGGTTGTCCTAGACGCTGATTGTAAACTAATGAGGGGTTCACCACCAAGTATGAACTTGGAAATACAAACGCAATGGAAGATGAAATGCTTAAACCTAGTTTGATGCACTGACTTACAAAATGACCTAGAAATGTATGAAAAATAAAATAACAAGCTATAAGATGAAATATGGGCACCTGAGAATCTGAAGATGACTTAATGGGGCTCTGAAATGTTATAAATTTTGACGTTAATGCTGAGTGAGACTCATTCGCCAAGCTGGGTGAATCAATCCAAAATCTAGGTTTCTGTGTGGGAACAAGAATCTAGCAAATGAGTATCCAAATCTACAAAAATATAAATTTTAACCTAAACTGGGACTCATTCGCCAGAAGTGGTGAACCAATCCAGTTAGGGTTTTTTGAAATTTAAAAGTCTAAATCTGCTCTCCTCAGTCTGCTCAATCTACTTCTTCAAGTTTCCAAATCTGAGTCTTTGTAAATCAACCTGTAGGAGTTCTCCAATGTTCTCCAATACTTTAAAATAACTTTGACAACTTTAAGCACTTTGACAAGTTTCTCCAATCTTTCTCTTCAATGTGTCTTCAACCTAGACATGCAAATCACACACTAAGGAGAGGGGAAAATGTTGTTTTGTTAGTGGTTAGGGGTTTACCTTAGTCAAACCTCTTTTTGGTAATCCAACCTTGAAATAAAATGAAATAGGAATGGAGAATGATGAATGAACAAAATATGATATTGCAATTGTGTCATAGAAGAATGGCCCCTTGTCATTTTCATGGCCTTTTAGGTCTTGTTTCATGGTATTTGATATATTTGGCTTTGATTTTATGTTGCAACATGGATTGAACATGCATATTTAGGTACTAAAATTCAAATAATGATGTCTTGTGAAGGTGTTGTGAAGTGTTGTAAGAAATTTCTACATTCTTCTAGACTCTATTCATTACAATTCACCTAAAAATCATCTTTTTACACATCATCAAGTCCTATTTTGAAGTGTTGTAAAGTCTTGTAACAAAATTTCACTCTTTCCTAGGCACAACTTCACTATTTATCTCTTCTTATGAATTATTTGACCCCCTTTATGCCTTCATATGCTTTAATTAAGTTCATTTTTGGATATTATCCCAAAAAACAACATTAAATGCAACTTAATTCCTGACACTTGTTTTTAGGTCCTAGGTGGGACTCATTCACCATGTGTGGTGAATGATTCCCCCTTGGCCCCAAATTCAAAGTATTTTAAATTTATTTTCAAGAATTTATTAAAAATCACTTGATGTCGCCCTGTGATGAGGTATGAATGGGAAACTACGACACAAGATTGTATAAATAGGAATTTTTCACTTCATTTTACATCTCCCAAGCAATATTTTCTCATTTAAGCATTCAAGCATCTTACTACATCTTTTCAAGCAATATTCAAGTACTTTGAAGTATCCATTGACATTACTTCAGACTTGCATTATCAAAGGTTTGGTGAGTTAATAGCAATTGCATGTTATTAGTTTATCTTTTCTTTACATTTCATTATTATATTAAGGGTTTGATTACTACAAGTGGGGTTTGACCAAGGCAAACCCCAATTTTCTAACCCTCAACCATTTTTCCATCTTGCATGTGTGTTTGTAGACTTAGGTATGTAGATTTATCAAGCATTTATGTGTTGAAAAGTGGAAAGCAAAGTCAACTAGGTGTTTCAAGTCAAATTAAGTATATTTCAATCTTGGAGAAGGTTTTTTGTCTGTTTCTCACATAATTGACTTTGGCAAGTTGACAAGCAAACATTTCCAGATCTGGTGTTGTAGAGTTTTCTTCTTATTTTCCATAATTTTAGGAGAGGAATGATTCACCATCAGTGGAAAATGAGTTCCACCTTAGCACTGAAAATATGAGTTTTTTCAGATTCTGGATCGCAACTGTGAGAAACTAGTTCTCGACACAGTTTTACCAATAGGAGGACTAATTCGCCACCTTGGGAAAATTTAGTAATTTCCATCAGCATCCAAAACACTCCAAAATCATCACATTTCATCTAGGTGCACTCAAATTCATCCCTCTTCTTTCAGTTCTGCATAATTTCTTCATTTAGTTCATTATTGCATTACAGAATGTGTTTTCAAACATAGCTTAAATTGCACTTTTGCATTTGTTTTAATTCATTTAGATTAGTCAATTTCATTTAGTTTACTTAATTTAGGCATAACAACATCACATATAACATTAATTGAATGAACCCCATGCATTTTTGGGTCCTATATCTCTCCTTTTAGGTGAAAAACCTTAGAAGAGCTACAGTTGTCCATAGTGACCCAAAAATATATAGTTCAACAACTCACCAAACCCTATCAATCATGTGCTACAAACATGTATGAAATGGCTCCAATAGATGTAGATCTTGACTCTTGCTTGAAGGTGATAGATCTTGAATGAAATGCTAAGTTGAATCATGAAATCCTACATCACAATTGTTAGCTCCAAAACAAACATGATGCATGAAGTCTTTGACATGATGCTTGATGCTTGAATAATGCTCTAAAATACTTGATAATTTTCCCTTGAATGCACTTGTAAATTCTTTAATGTACTTCTAAACTAAAACTTGGTATAAAGAATGCTCTCACAAAAGTATTAGGTGAAAATGATTGAAAGAACCTTGTATTTATACTTAATTATGCAAGAATTCTCGAAGTTACAACACTACAAGCTGACATCAGATCTAGGAGGATAAAATCTCACTAAAAATTTGAATTAATTTTGATTTTGGGCCACACAAGACTCATTCACCGAAGGTGGCGAATGAGTCCCATTAGACAATTTATGGGACCATTTTCAAAAATGCTTAGAAAGGTGTGAAACTAGGTTTAGGACCCAAAAACCTAGGTGGGGATCATTCTCCCAAGGTGGCAAATGAGTTCCAAATCACTAAATCTAGGCCACACAAACTGAAAACACTTGAATTATGATTGGATGATTTTTTTAGGATTATCCTAAAAAAGATGCATTAATTAAGGATTGTGGATGCAAAATAAGGCCAATTAAAGCATAAAGAAGTCCAATTATTAATGACAACCCTAAAAAAGTGTGAAAGTGTGCTACAACACTTTAGAACACTCCAAATAAGGTACCAATAAGCTCATTGAGTTCACAAGGGCCCAAGACCTAATTGCAACATTAAGTAAGTGGGGGCCTTTTTCCATCATTACAATTTATCCTCATACAATTATACCCATCAAAAAACAAATCACAATCTATTGTAAGTTCAAAATCAACTTGAAATATATGATCTCAAAATATGCCAAGACCGCCAAACTGTAGGCTTGGCCATGCACAAAGGCCAGCCATGGGAATTTAATTTTAAGGACCAACTTATGCCTTGTCTCCCTCCACCTAGTTTTTTGCATACGACTGTTGGCCACTTGCTAGTTTTTCTTAGATAAACATTCTTTCCTCCAGAGTTGCTTAATCTTGTTGTATAGGGAATTCAATCAAACAAATAGGTCAAAGTATTGCACATAAAAAATATGCAAACATCACCTTAACAAGCACAAAAATACAATTCAAAAAATAAAAAACCACCCAAAAATATAAGTACCAAGAATAAATATTCTTAGCCTATAAGCTTTGACTAGGTTTTATGGTGAACTAATAAAATAAATCCCACAGAAGTAGTTGATTAATGAGAAGTTTAATATGGACGGCATTTATTTCAAGGCAATAATTAGGAGTTTTCAAACTGGATGTGAAGAAGAGCAAGGAAAAAAAATGAACCAACAAGGGATTAGAAGTGCCATTGGGGGTCAGAACGGCTTAAAATATGTAGATGGTTATTAAAATAAAATGCTAAAATAGCATGTTTTTAAAACATGATGTCTGCTAAAATAAGTATTCACAAGTTGGAACATTTTCTTGTGGTTTAGGCCATTGATAATATTTTTGGACACTAGGTATAGTTAGCATTATCTTGAGCAATATAATCAGATGGGTAGATATGGAATTGTATTTACTGGAGTAGAGCTTTTCACCGTCTTTGGTTTCCTATTTTCCAACGAGGTGTTGCTTCACACATACAGACAATCTCCCATTAAATAAATATTGTTGTGTTGCCTTAGGTAATTTAAATATTGGATATGGAAATCATTGAATTGGTTAGAATTTTATATTTTGAGGGATTTGGCCCAACTCTACAGATTAGTCATTTACATTAATGGTTTTTTAAATGTGCAAAAGGTAAAGGAATCTAAGAAATAAAATTAAAAGACAATAATGATAATAATTGTTAATGTAATCTCTCACATTCCATTTCCTTCTATGTTGTTGGTGGATCAAAGTCAGCTTAGCAAGGTGGGAGAGATGTGTCCCTCAACTTGTTGATCATGGAAAGAATCATTTGTGCAAATGAATAAATTTTTTGTATAAACTTGGAACACATACATTTAACGACAATAAACTTTAATTCTCTTATCGAGCTACTTGTAGGGAAATAAAAAACACTTTAATTACACTTAAATTAATCAAGAGTCGATAATTAGTCGATAGGCTATTTGTTTGAAGTTTCCGCTAATATTTTCGTCAGCCTGGCCATGAATTGGATTTGCCAACACTATAGATGTCCCGACTGGCGGTGACTTGACTAGGTTTTTTTATGGTGACATGGAGATTCGTAATTATGTGGGTTGGCTATGGTGGAGTTGGTGACCTCGGTACTTAGAAGCTGAATGGTAAGTGTTTGCTTGCACGAGGGTTAATGCATCCTGTCATTGTTGTACAATGATGATGGACAAAGTAAATGCAATATTCAATGTTGCAGTGTGGGAAAGCATACTTTGATTAAGTTGTATTGTCGAAAGAGTCATTGTGTTGTTGGTTTTATAGCAGAATATTGTTAAAATCATCGCCTTTGGCTCCATTTTTTAACAGATTGGAGGGTTTTAAAATTGTTGTTTTTTGGAATCTGTAAGTGGTTTTACATGGGTATTTTGCATAAATGATTAATTTATTGTTCATGTCTTTCATTCTTTGCTTATTGTTCCTTTTGATAGCAGGTTGGAGGGTTTTAACACTAATGTGTTGCAAAATGTGCGAGAAAGTATATTGATTAAGTTCCATTGTCGAAAGAGCCATTGTGTTGTTGGTTTGATAGTAGACTATTGTAAAAATTGTTGCCTTCAACTTCATTTTATAGCATGTTGGAGGGTTTTGAGACTATTTTTCTCTGGAATTTGTAAGTCATTTTATATGGGTGTTTTGCGTAAATGATTAATTTATTGTTCATGTCTTTCACTCTCTGTTTATTGTTCTTTGTTATATGTTTGTATCTTTGTCATTATACGGGCCATTTGGAGACTTCAAAGAGATTATGGGTTTGTATGGGTGGATTTATTGCAATTAAATCTTCTTTCTTTCACCAAAAAATATGGTTAGGGTTAGTAATTTTTTCACGTTTCATTTATTGTTTAAATTTATTGTGCTCCAGAATCTATAAGTCATTTTACATGGGTATTTTGCATAAATGATTAATTTATTGTTCATGTCTTTTTCTCTCTGCTTATTGTTCCTTGTTATATGTTTGTATCTTTTCCGTTATACACATTTTGGAGACTTTGAATAGATTATGGCTCTATATGGATGGATTTATTGCAGTTAAATGTTCTTTCTTTTGTCAAAAAATATTATTAGGGTTAGTCATTTTTTCATGCTTTGTTTATTGTTTGTAGTTATCTTTTATGCATCTTTGGTGGTATACCCATTAACATAGGAGCAATTGCAGATTAATATAGGAGTGATTGCATATATATATGTAGAGGGTTAGTATGAAAGCTATTAAGTGTTATTTTAATAGCTCTTTTAGAATTTCTCTATTTGTGTAGAAGCTCCTTATAACAAACTATTATTTTCTGTGGTTATTTTGTCTAGATGGAAAATGTTATGTGTCTTGTATGAATATGTTTCATGATATTATTTTTTTCTCGACTGTTTGAAGTTACCCATAACAAACTATTCTTCATGCTATTCTTTTTTTCAGTTCTCCATAGAAAACTATTCATTATCATAGTTTGCCTCTTCTATTATCCATATTTTAAAGTTCTACTTAATGTTCATTTTTGAACATCTGTCATTTTCCTTTCTATAATATTTAGTAGTGAATAAGTGTTATTCTAATACCTCTTATACAATGATTTTATTTAGAGAAATTGTAAAAGAACTATTAGAAAAATTGTATAAGAATCATAGGTAAATGACAGATGATCAAAATCCCACATTAAACATATTGATACAAGACAACTAGTCTATCTAAGAGTTAGCTTGTCAATTCAAAATTTCCCACTTAGGAAAACACTTACCGTTCTACTTCTGTGTGTCAAGGCAAGTAGTCGGGCCACTATTAGCACATGCAGATAGAAAGCTCCACTACTATCATAAGTAGGCCTGGGTAGTTTGTTGTAGGGAGCTTGAAACAGATGAGAAAAAAATAATATCATGGAACATATTTATATAAGATCCAAGGTACATTTTTTTGTAGTAGATATTGAAGAAAAATACACTTATTGGGTATCAATATTATAGACAAAATGCGAAATTGTATTGAAGTCCCTGATACATACATAGATACATATACGCATATATATGTATTGAATTTCCCTATCCATATTTCAAAATATACATATATGCAGATATATATGGGTAAGTGCACCAAGATGGTTCCCAAAAAGGGGGCTTAAGTGGCCACTTTTTTTCTGAAATCAGGAAATACTGACCTTGGACGTGAAATTGAGGATAGTTACACTCAAAATTTTGGGATGCAACTAAAACAAGGATCGAAGTGCTTCAAGACTACTTTCTAAAATACTAATTTATTTTGAAAATGGCTGAGATTAAGGGGTTCAAAAGAGGGATGTACACAAATTGGTGTTGTTTTTGTTAGAAAAAACATAACATAGCAACTATTGTATGACCCTAGCATGGTGAAATTTTTTGTAGTATTTTTAAAATCGCTATAGTCAGAAGTTAGCTAACAATATCTAGTTGATGCATGATTTTTCTGATAATTTTTTAATGAATATTTGATTTTTTACTAATTTTCTAAGTGGGAACTTCCTGAAAAGAAATTTTTTGGCCATGCTCCCCCTCAAAAATTTTGAAGGTAATTG
>VDFB02000363.1:13393513-13744071 GCA_007258455.2 Sequoia sempervirens | reverse complement strand
AGATTTTAATGATAAGAATGAAAACCCTTTGGATTTTTATTTGCAAATATGTGGTGCTTGCAACTCTTATAGAGATCAAGAAGAAGAAGTAGTGGAAGATGTGAAAAATAAAGCATGTTCACTCAACAGTGACCAAATTTTAGATTTGTTAACCATGGAATATCAGAGGTATGTGCATGAAAATGGTCATGAGCTTCTATGCCCTGCTCAGATAAACTTTGATAGTGATGATGTTCCTTTGGGTACTAAGTATGACACATATCCATTTGTTTTTTCTTCCACAAATAAGCAAGATAGTTTGTAGGATAAAAATATTCATGAAGGATTTCTTGACTCTTCTCACCAAAATGTTGAATTGCAGTTAAAAAATAAGCCAGTATATGAATGTTTTTCTTTCCATATGTTGGAGGCTTGTTTTCATAATTCTAATGGTTTGCAGTAGTGTGATACCAACTATGAGACAACATATGAGTGTTTCAATCTCTCAGTCTATTTGAAAAAAAGTTTCAATGAAATTTGATGATGAAATAGACAATGCTAATTGTTGCATTATGTATGAACATGTTTCATTAAAGGAATATGATGGATGTTTGTCGCATGGTGATGGTACTTTTCAATTTGTGCTTGATTGTCAGATATAGTCTAATGGAACTAATGTTGGTATGGAAAGATACAGTGATATGTTGCAGAGTGCCAGTGGTAATGTTAGTCTTCAGGTTTACAGTGTTAGTGCTTTTAGATTTGGCTTGATATAATCAAATGAGAATAAAGTGTATAGCATAGGCAAACAAAGTTTTTTCTTTTTGGTGGCCTAGTGCCATTAGCTATGGTGTGATTTTCTAAATCATACCAGTTCAAGGCAAAGAAAGGGTTTGACTTTGCTACCCAATGGATAAGATATTCGGTCTACTTCCAACGGAGATCTGAGTCCTTACAAAGAAAAACATGGTGGGTGAAAATCCGGAATTTCCAGTGCATGGACAATTTCTGAAACACTTCTTTTCTTAAATAAGTTTTATTCCATGCACAATAGTTTAGGGTTTTCCAAGTTTTGATTTTCTTTGTTTTCTGGTTTTGTGTTTCGGTTTGCTTTCACCAGAGATTTTGATACTTGCAATGTCTAGTTAGCCATTCATCCCCAACTAGAGCTGCTGTTATGACTGCAAATTTTTCACCTAGCTTGCATTCAATGTTTGTCAAACCCTAGTTCCTAGAGTCCACTAGGTCTATTAAATGATTCCTAACCATTGCATCTTTCATTTCCCAAGTCCAAAATTCACGAGTCATGTTTTTCCCTAAGTCATTTTTAATCATTTGTGTATGTGTTTTCAACACTAACTTACATTCATGCATGTGTTGTTAACCCAAATTTGTGTTTTGTCAATGTACCATACTCCCATAGAGGAAATTAGAGGCCCTGGCAGTATTTGGTGAGCAGAATACAACATTTGATTGTTATCACGTTCCCGCAGGATTGGTTGCAAGCCCTGATAGGATGGCACTCGATACATAAAGTAACATAAGGAAGTCAACATAAGCACTGTTGAAGATACTATACTGCATCGATGACAGTTAATTTGAAGTTTGTTCGATAGAAGGATTTGAATGAAGACAATGTTGACATTGTCGAAGTGACTTCAACATGTTGGGAGAAAGTATTTTGCAGTCCCTTCGATGAAATGATTCACATGATGGAGTATAAACCATTATCGAAGACACATTAGCATATCAGTGTAAGACACTGCAGATTCCTTCCGACATTAAAGTCATCAGAGAGACTGAACCATATCGGGAGTTTATGATAGTGTTACTACACCACCGCAACAAAGAAAGATAGCAATCACAGTGTGGCGATAATGGGTGGAGTTTTCTCAGCGTAGCCCGCGTCCCCGTAGGAGCTAAGAGGACGTGGTGTGGTAGTGCGGTCTTCCTTGCATCCTTGCAAGAGTGAAGCAGAGATATAAGTGGTATAGTGGTAACAAAAATATGAGGCAATATGAAGCATCATCAGGGAGACTGCACTGTGTCAAAGAGACTTGTTTCATTGTCCCTTCGAAGACCTAGCAAACAATAAATGCATATATCGGGAGGAAAGACGTGTTGACGAGAGATAATTAAGGGTCCCTTCGACAAAGTGATGTATGTTTGAGACATGACCTGCATCCTCGCAAGAGAGAAATGAACAGGTTGTGGTATTGTGATAACGTTCCCACATCTTCGCAAAGATGATCCTGAAGCCAGTGCAATATCATAGTGGAGCCTCCCATACCACCGCAACAAAGAAAGATAACATCTACGGGCTAGCGGTAGGTAGAGAAATAGAATAAAATTTGATCCTCTATACTATGATAGTTGGAAAATAAGGGTGTGAGGTAGTGGTAGGAAGTCATTCGACTATGAAAAGAAGCTCGCAACTCCGCTAGGAGGAAAAAAAAGGCCTACGGTAGCATGATATACATCCAATATAGGAGAGTGCAGACAAGGAGAATTGATTGGAGTATTCAATGAAGATGCAATGTAGCTGTTATCTCCTAGAAATGCACCCTGTGCAAAGTTATGAAAAACTGAGCTTTTTAGAGAAATATGGGATCACTTCAAGGCTGTGGGTCACCTAAAGTTGAAATGAACCTCCAGATAAGGCCGGCTCCTAACTGGTAATATCACTTAACTACTAATCTTCATAAGGAAAAGGGAGAAGGAGTGCATGAAAATAAAAATTAAATCCTATGGTGATACACCAAATTTGTTCAAACATGTACAGCTGCTTAACACACAGTTTTCAATCAACTAATAAAAGCTGATATGCACAACTCAATACTCATATCATACTGCATAAACATTTCATAAGAAAGCTACGATACATACAGTCCTAGAAGGATGATAAGTTCTCCTCACAACTAAAAACTATTTGCATCACCAGCATAACCTATAACCTGCAATAAACATATCTCTTTTGCTTAAAGGTGCCATTAATGAGACATATTAACAAGGAATAAGAAGACTCACATGTGAATTTATCAATCATCCAACACACTCAATGAAACAGATAACTAAGAAGGCAGAAATTGCTTTCTTTATTGATCTCCAAAGGTGAAACTCTACCATACAATGTCTGTAAATGAGTTACAAAACTCAATATCCTCTTCTAAGGACTCATAGAAGTCACAAAGTATAAAATATGCAAGTAAGAACTACCCCACAAAAAGAGGCAAAAATGCCATATATACGAAAACTAAAAAAGTGTCGCCCATTTGTTTTAGGGTTTACAAAATATCAGTTTTAGAAGGGTCGACCTCAAATCTTTTGAAAATAAAATTAATGCATTCAATGTACATCCTCATGTCCATGTCGGTGAAAGATCGCTCCAGGGATGGTCCTTCAGATCTTTTGCAACCATCGCATTAACTTCTGGCCCCCGTGTCTACGTCTAAACTTCCATCAGACCCGCCTTGAATGCCCTAAAGCATTAACATAAATGTCGCTCTGCCTTTGCCAGTAGACATCCCAGCTGTCTTTGAGACTCATGACTTCCTCCCCTTGTTTTAGATCTTTCTTCAAGTTGATCCCCTTGAGAGACAACATCAAATATTCTCTGTTGTCAGGCCCCCCTAGAGACAACACTACTGTCTTCGAACTGATTCATCATCCTTGATCACAGAGTAGATCCATACTGCTCACATTCTGTTGATCTTCTCCACAGGAATAGTCACAATAGTCAAAATGCCCATGGTCTGTCTTCAGCTCCTTTTGATTGGTTGAACTCGTGCCACGTAGATTCCCAAACGGTCAAAGGTCATTCAACCTGAATCGCATGTCGGTGAGACACTAGCCGTGTCTCCTTGATGTGATTATGCCCTTTAGCAGTTATTGGCATAGCTTACAATCATCGGCAAGAGTTCATATCAAGCTACAAAATTCATATCAACATCCCCACAACCATCGGCAAGACTATCGCTTTCGGCCAAACATCATAGCGAGCCCTCAGGAGTCAAACCGATATCACCTTTTCATCGCCCAGACATCCGCATTCGGCAAGAGTTCTCGCTGAAGTCTGCAGGAGATCCATCGCTATCAGAAAAAAAGCATCGGTCAGGAAGACTTCATACCGAGCCATTCCATTCATTCTGAACTCAGCCCCTTTCATTTCGGTGAGACCTCTTCCTTCGGCCAGACCTTATGCCGAACTCATTCCACTCTCCTCGACGCAAGCTCCTTTCGGGGAGACCTTCACCCCGTCGGCCAGACCTTATGCCGAACGCCAAACTTTACACCGAAGTCAATACCTTCAATGAGACCACCAGCGGTCGGCATGACATCACATCGAGCGCAAACCATCTCCCTAAGCTCAAACATTTTGGCAAGACGTAGTCGGGTTGGCAAGACCTCATGCCAAACTCAAAAATTTCAGCGAGACCTCTTAGAGTTGGGGAGACATTACCCCAAAGCCCCATCATTACACCGAAGCCATTCCACTTCAGTGAGACCTCACCCTGTCAGTGAGACACTATGCCAAAGGCACAACCTTTTGCCGAGATTTCCTCGGGTCGGCAAGACGTCTACCTGAAGACACCTCCCTTCGCTGAGACCTCCATCTTTCGGCAAGACTTCTCTCCGACGCTAGCCATTTTGGCGAGACTAACAACCATCGGCGAGATATCTCCTTGAGCCCAAAACCTTTCGGCAAGAGTTCACTTTATCGAGCAAACCTTATGCCGAAGGCAATCCCCTTCGGTGAGACTTCACGCAGTCAAAGAGAGATAAAACTTCACAATGACCGAGATGTCTTGGCGACCATGAGGATTTGAAACAGGTATAACACACTGCTAGTCGGCAAGACAATAGGAGGGTCTCAGCGACTTTCTTCATCAGGAGTTTTATGCCAAATCTGATTGGGGTATACTTTCTAATAGAATTCCTTGAGAAATACATTGGGTGTATGATTTAATCCTTCACAACAATGTCCCCATTTGGCCTTCATGAACACCTGAAACATAGATTACCCTGCCTGATTGAGCCCGCAGGTGAAAATCAGGTAATAGTAGCAATTGAACATAAAGCCAACGTCAACAATCATCAGAACGTCATGCCAAAGGTGGGAAAATGTTAAAACATTTCACGAGAGAGAAAATTAAATATTTCAGAATAAAAAATTGTTGTCAATGTAATGAATTAGCGGGGAATACGAAGAGTTATTTGAATGTAAACAGTCTGTAGCTTGTTGCTTCCTTCAGTTATATAAGAGGGAAAACAAGACCATTGAGGGGGGGAATTTTTTTGGAAAGAGACATTGTGAAGGCCTGTAACTAAGACATATCAGTAAAGAATTTTCTTTTCTCTGGTACTCACATTTTGGTTGTTAATTACTTGTTGAATGTTATTGACAAAGGTTATCTTGTTGTCTGGATAGTTTGGTTTTTCCTTGTTTAAATCAATGTATCAAGGATATATTTGGTTTATCTAGAAACATTTGTTGTTTTGGTGTGATTAATTTATTTGGTTCCTTCAAGTAAGGATTAAACTCTTGTAAGTGAATCACAGTAACTTGGGGAAATCATTAGTATTAATAAAAAGAGCTTGGTAGCTACAATTTTGCACGTCTATGCAAGGCATAAATAGAACACTGCAAAGTAATTCAATTGTAACTATAAAAGTGAACACACAATTGAAATTTGACTTTGTTACCCAGATAAGGCACCGATCAATTCATCTCCAGAACAATTCCTTGTAACATTATTGTAAATCAAATTTTGTTTTCTGCAGGAGTAGGAGTAGTTTAGAGGTAATCTATTTTACACCCTCATGCTAGTATAAAATAGATTAAGAGTGGAAAACTGAATGAGGAGTTAGAATTAAACAAACCCTCTAAACTCGTATGAGGAGATAATTTGCTTAATCATCACTAAGCAATTGTGGAGAGTGTATATTCATTGGTGATCAAGGTAATACTCACCTAGGCATAGAAGAGCCTAAAGTGCAGGGAATTCCAATCATATTGATTGATTTTGTTCATTGGCCAATTTGCATGTGAAACCCAATTATAAAGATTGGCATACTTTTAGAAATTTGCAACTTGCTGATTTGGGAACCAACAATGTCCATTCTCACTCTACGAAAAACTAAAAATGGTTGCCAAAATAGATCTCCCATCCTCTTTTTAAGCCTTTTTCGCAATAATTTCCTAACACTTCTTCTGTCCTTTACCACATTAGACCTTAAAGGAGCATGATTATCTATTCTCCTTCCTTATTTATGCTCTTGCATTTCATCATGATCTCCCTAAATTCTTGTTGTAACTCGTGCTGGCGTACCTCTGAATTCGCCTCTACCTTGTCTCCATGCATTTCAATCACCATGTTGGCAACTTTGTTTTCCATCCCATTTCCCTCTTGGTAAATGTGGGAGATTTTAAAGTTTTGAAAATAATTTAGACACTATTGAATCACCCCCACCCATTTGTTTAATTTCCAATTTGGGGTGTAATTATTTTGGATTACATTAATGATATTTTGAGAGTTTCCTTCTAAATGGACCTTAGGAAGGTTTAATTTTTCCCATCTCTAAACCTAATAGAGTTGCTTAAAATTTTATCTCATTGTTTGTGGCTTGACCCAATTTCCTTATTGCCATCATCGTCACTTTCTCATTCCTATCACATATCACACAACCAAAGCTCTTGCTAATCCAAGGTTTTCATGTGACACCCCGTCAAAATTTATCTTGATCCATCCTTCTTTCAGAGGTGTCCACTTGACCTCATTTCTCATATTGAGATACATATGAGATTGCGGACCACCATAAATGGGGGTTTTTTAAGATTATATTATTATTCAGTAATGTAAATTAAAATACTATATCTCTTACTAACCAAAAAAAATTAAAACAATTTTCACTATTAAAACATCAAAATATTACTTAGAGAAGCACCTTATTATAAATTAAAAAGAAATGAAAAGATATTTAAAATAGACATTTAATTTTTAAATATAAAGACATCAAAATTTTATAATATATATTAATGTAGAATTATTAAAAAAATATATAATATCTACTATATTTTGAGAAATTAAAAATTAAAAATTACATACATAAATATAATTTTTATTTTTTTATACAATAGGGGTGTCCCCGCGACCTAGCCCAACGGCCCAACAACCCTTACCTTGGGTACCTGAGGTGAGCTAGGGTGAGACTAGTCCCTTGTGGGTGAGATCCCCTGCCCGCAAGAAATCCCACCTCCTAAACCCAAGAGCAAAGCCGAACCCAAGACCAATGGGGAGCAAACCCACTGCCCAAGCCAACTCTACTACCCATTCGGGCTACATAAATATAAATTTTATTTATTTATATCTAGAAAAAATGTTCTATTTAACTTTTTCAAATATTTCAAACATCTATAAAAAACAATCACCTAAAGAATCTATCAAATACAATCATTCCTATAAATCTACTCTTAATACTTAAAGTTTTAACCAATCATATTCATGATAAATAGTTTAAAAAAAAATAGTCTACTAAATAAATAAAAAAATAGTCAGAAAAAATTAATCATTCTAATTTGTTGTGAGTTGACTTTGCTTTATGAGTTTTGATTATTAGTTGTTTGTGTAGTTCTCATTATACATTTCTATTTTATATATAATAAATGTGTTTTATTATTTTGTATTTTCTTCTCATTTTAATAGTCTTCCTCTATATTTTCTATTTTATTTATATAGTTAAGGTCCAATTTTTTGTATTTATATTTTTATTTAGTAAATATAATTATACTGTGTCTATATTAATTTATTGTAAAATCTTTAGTATGATATATAGATTCATTTTCTTATGATTAATCAAATAAATATTTAACAATTTTTTTTAAAAATGTTTTTATGAATGTTTATTAACAAAATATATTGAACATCACAGTCGATTTCAAAATAAGATCATATGAAAATAGAATTATAAATTTTCTTATACATTTGTAATGTTTGTAGTTCAAACAAATATAACTTTTTTTAGATTGGAAGAATCAAGTAGCCCCCTATAAACTACAGTGCATCTGGTAAACATTTTTCACGTGACCAGTGACATTGGGACGACATGCCTTCCAATACCATGGGGATGGGGGTGAGACTGAACCTCGTGACCTCTTGCCTGCAATAAGATACTTTAGCCAATGAAGCCAGGGCTCTCGCCCCAAACAAATATGACTTCAAACAAGTGATGTGAATAAATTATAAATGTTACAATATCATTGATGTTGCAATAATGTTGACAATATTGATTTGCATGAAAAATTTGAACAAGGCAAAAATAAACAAAAAAACACATATTTTTAGAGTCACTAGAAAAAAGAATTCAATATGCATTAGCTTCATACATATTACAAGTATGACACCCTCCTCATATTTTATTATTGAAAAGTTTGTATTTATTTGACAAAAAATGAAGACAAAAATGGAATCACAAGACTTAAAGAATAAGATATAGTGGATGTAGATAAGTACAATCTAACAAATAAATCTTAGTTTTACAATATTGATAATCCATTAAAAAAAGGAAGGATTGTTTATAATAAATTTATTTAGATACAATATAGGGGGCTATCTCTTTGACTTATTAGGACTCATGATTTATTCTTGGTACACATCAATCCAATTACATAATGGGACCATTGATTTTTTTCTAAGTTGCCTTGCACAAGGCAATAGAAGAAATTACTTCATATAACTATGAGTTAGATCCTCATACACTATATGAATTAAACAAAATAAAAAATGTCAAAACACATCTACATAGAATGAAAATCTTGAATTACCAAGTAAAAATGAAAAATAGATTGAAATATAGAGAAATATGTTTTTGTATACATTGGTAAATATTGGAACAAAGACTAATCCAAAGATCACTTATATTATAGGTAGCTTGGAACTTGTAAACTAAGGTATTATCATCTCCATCCTAAAAAATGCTACCACATTTTTGCTTGGTCATACATTGATACATCTAGTAACCTATCATCATGTGGTAATTTCATACAAAATTAATTAAGGAAAAGTCTTGGTATGAACAAGGTATTTTACCTAACTAGTTTACCTCTTAGATCCTATTCACACTAGTTTACTTAAGTTTACACAGAGCCCACTTAAAACATTATTACTTTATGTATCAAATCATAAGATTAAGACATGCATCATAATCTTATATCATCTTATGTCTCACCTTGGCCTATATAACCAAGGGGTTCTCATTGTAATATATTTCCATGATATTGAATCATAGTCATGTATTCATATCAAGTACATTCACATCCTTTGATAGAATAGAATTATAATCTCATGATTGGCCTCTCTTGTGCTTTCATTGAAACTCCTAGATCTTGGATGACTATCTTCAAAACCAAATATTGCATGGTATAAAGCATTATATATCAACTCTTACATAGTACCAGAGCTTATGATATTGGTTCTTCTTAGTCTTATTGAGATATCTAGGTTACATATTTTTGTTTCTCTTGAAAATTTGAGTATACTCTTCTCTTGTGTTGAATGATGACTTAAGAGAATAAAAAAATCAATAAAAATACCATATTTTGGGGAATTCCTCTTTGTGTCTTTGTATTATAGGTTCATTTTATAGTATGAAGGTGCACATATGAGCTTACCATTGAGTTTAGGGTGTCTAAGAAAGTCAATTTAGGCTTTTGATTTGTTCAAATTGTAGGCTAGATTTACAAGGGTTTCAAGTTGGGAGTGGTTGCCAAATTCATAAGGTAGAAACATTTTTTAAGTATTTTGAGTTTAATTTTACCTTTTCATCACATCCAAAATGTCCAAGAAACTAAAAATCAACTATTAATTTGTCAAAATCAGACACTTTTGTACTAGGCTATTAGAGAAAAAATTATCCATGGCTATGTAAATTGTAGTAAATATCCCTTGCATAAGTAGTATATTGCACACTACCACACAAAAATTAGTGGGCATCATATTTGTACAAAGATATAATTATTTTTAATTCAAATTTAAAAAATAAAATTTAAATTAATTATTAGGTGTACTACTTGTAAAAACCTACATAGTTTGTAGTGTAGAGTATGCACACAACACTTGAGCATGGAGTACTACATGACCCGTCCCATTGATTGCAACCCCACCACCTTAATTTATTAGGTAGTAACTGATATTAAAACCTACCACCAGTAGGGAAATCAGTTGTTTAACCTCACAAAAAATCCCACAACTTATTGGTGGTTTCATAGAATATTATAGTGTTTTTCATTTTCTCAACAGTCTTGTTGTGCCTTGCATAACCACCCCATTTTGATTTTTGGTCAAAATGGGTCCCCCTTGTGTTTGTTTTTCCTTAGTGTTTTTGTCTGGGTCTTAGGAGTTGTTCTTTTTCATCTTAAGTTCTTGTTCCTTTTGTCTGGCGGAAGTGGAACTGGAAACAGAACCAAACTTGGAACCGTCACAAAGTTTTGGATCCAGTTTTGGTTCCAATCCCACTCTCATTGGTTTTATTTTGTGTTTTTGTCCCCATTTGTGTCTTGTTTGGGATGGGTTTCGTTCCGGCCCTATTTCCTTTTGTTTTTCTTTTTTCATTTTTCTTGTGTCAATGTTCGTTCCTTTAGTAGGAGCAGAACCAAAATCAAAACCAAACTTGGAACTTTGCGAAAAGTTTCGGATATGGTTTTGGTTATGATCCTGCCCCCGTTCCCTTGTTGTTTTCCTTGCCGTGGGAGCGAAACCAGAACTAGAACAAAATGTTGAGCTTTTATCAAGTTCCTAATTCCATTTCAACTTTGCTTCCGCTTTCGCTTTACCTCTGACATATGCAGATGTTGTGTACTCGTCCCCATTTCGATTATGTGCTCTACCAACCACATTAAATGCATTAATTACAACCTCCTCACATGCATGAAATGGATTTTAAACCTTAATCAAAGTTAATTGGCTCATTATCATTATTGACTAAGTTTTTTTAGTGAAACAAAGTCGAGAAAGCGTGAGAGCGGAGAACGATTTGGTCGAGGGCAAGAATCTGCAAGCTGATTCAGATAGAGTTTCATCCTATTTGGTAGCATTTTGAGGTAGGTTGGTTTTCGTCCCGGTTCCGTTTTGTTTGTTTTCCCGTTTCCTATTTTTGGTGTTCTTCACGCGTTCACAAGACCTTTCTCGTGAATCTTAGCATGTTTGTGTTTGTGTTTCACTTGCTTTTTCAGTTTTCATTTTGTTTTTCCTGCTGTTTCCCATTTTCTTTTTGTCTTTTCTTGTTCATTTTTGTCGGTATGCTGTTGTTTCCTTGTTTTGGTGGTATCCTTACTGTCATGCCCTAGTTTTGTTTAAGGTTTCATATTTGAATGATCTCGTGTGCTTTAAAAGGTTAGAAATATGTTTGATGACCCTTATGATCTTATTTCCATGTCGATTCAATAACTTCATGTCAGGTTTTTGATGCCCTAATTTATTGAGTCGACGGGTTGTGCAAACTAGGGTTTGTTTGTCATCTCTTTGCAATCGTACCCTAAGTGGCTCGATCCCACCCCTATTTTGTCAATAATGTAAGTCATGTCGTTATTCTAAGTCTCCTCATGCCTTCATGTGACCTTGTCCCAAGTCGTTATAAGCGTTGGGCTAAATTTGCTTCGTGTTTAATGATAAAATGGCGGGAGTAGAGTCAAAAATGAACTTGACTCTTGAGTATGTGTGTCAAAGTTTAGGTCGGATTTCAATCCCACTCCCGATAGAGTTTTGTCTCTATTCGACATCCTTTTCTTCTGGTGGAAGCAAAACTAGAATCTATAACGAACTTGGAACTATTGAGTGGTTCCGAGTCCGGTTTCTGTTCCTGTAGACATGTCAAATTTACATCATGCATAATCATATTCCATTCATCAAATAAATCAGGACTTTATTTAAATCAAACCCAAATAATATTCCACCATTTTCTGATTTAAATAAATCAAATATTTAAGTCCTAAAAGTCAAAATCATCTAAGCACCATTAAATCAGCATAATCATCATCTATTTAATCTAACCCTAATTAAATACTAATCTCACCCACTTGCATTCTCTAGATATCTCCACTTGCACATATAAATCAATTTATTGATTTATTAAATCCAAGATTTTCCATCAACATGGCATTTATGGGGAATATTCCCTCAATTTTGAATTCAAAGGCAAGTTGATTTGTCCCTCCAACATTGCATTTATTGCTCATTTTCTTGTCCCCCATTTAGCATTTACTCTCAAATTTGAATTCAAATTCTCCCTCTCATGGGTACATTTCCCTTATCTTGCACATACATCAACCAATCACCACTTGACAAGTGTCCTTCTTTCATTTGTCCAATCTTAAGTCCCACATTGGTCCCTCTTCAACACTCAGCATTTGAAAATCTTTAAATAGAGGCTTCATCCTCAAGCAAATCCTTCACAATCTTTATGCAAAGTCACTCTCTTCATTTGAAAATTGATTTTGTCCACTCCATAATTTGAGCATTTCAACTCCACAATCAACTCATGCAAAGTCACTCTCCATTGGAGAACTGATTTTGCTCATCATCACTCCACCATCTTCATAGCATTTTCATCTTAAGCTTTGATCAAGGATTGGGAAAGGGTCACTAGCACATGTGACACCAATCCACTATGAGATGAAGTTGATTCATGTTGTTTGTATGCTTATTTGGTTTTTCTTGTTTTAATATCTTACTTAGCATATCTAACATGTTTCATTATCTCATAGGGATGTTGAGGATTATTTTGGTTTTAAAATGCTAACTATATGCATATTTTCACATCCACATTATTGGCGCTAGAAGGAGGGCTGAATCATAACAACACTAAGAGGGCGCAGGCTATGAGAGAATTTTGATGATATTCAACAATAATTTTGAATGCCACTGCCTTATGTTTTAGTTCTAACAAATACATATTGTATGATGATTCTGAGTTTTCTTATGGCTGTGTTATTTTCTTAAGTATGGTGTTTCTTCTGCTTTCTTGAATTTATTTTGCATATATTATGCAAGCATTTGAGTATTGTCTTCTGTAATACCCCCAGGGTTTGTACGCAAGAATGTCATTGTATTATAGATGCAATGCATGACAAAATCCCTCTTGGTAATAATGCGACAGGTAAGGGAATGTGTGTTCACTTTGGTCCCTGCCCCTAGATATATCCTACACATATTTCCTACAGCTACCTCAAATCCATTAGGCTCTAAATCTTAGAAGAACGAATTGATTTATGATCTCTCTCATATAGATGTCTCAAACCAGTCGTTGAAAATTGCTCTTTTAATCCCACCATCTATTTTGTCCACCATTCCGCTTTGCATTGACTGAATCCCATTCGCTTACTTGGCCATGACTCTATGGTGTCGTACATAACCTCTCCCATCGAGTGGCAAGAGCATTCAAGATCTGTGAATGAAAAAGGCCAGTCTGTGATGCTGATTTCTCATAGGCATCATGTCAAACAGAAAATATGTACATTGTTCTGGTTTTCCATTTTCTCCAAGACTGATATTTTTGTGTACAAAGCTCTTGCTGGAAAATCTTAGCAGATTTGGATCTTGTGGTTTGGATGTTTCTTCTAACTACAATCTGGAACCATCAATGCAGTATGCCTTGTGATGTCTTTTGATTTAGTACATTCAGAGTTTTGGTGACACTGCCACATCCCTTCAGTAGTTGGCTGTCAGTTATACCACATTACCACTGTAGGCTCAACGACCAGAGATTTTTTTTTTTTATCCTTGATCTATGAGTGCTTGATGTTCCTCAAGTTTCTAGAGGGCGCTAATCTTATCCATAAATTCCCAACCCTTATGCTGAGCAGGTTTGCGGGTTTACAACTTGCTAGATTAATTTTGTCTACAATGCTTAAAAGAGTTTTTATGGCAGTAAAGAAACGTTTAATAGATAGGAGGTTCCTTGAAGTCCTAGAAGGGAGACAACAAGTTAATGAAAACTCAACATGTCCATTGCATGAGCTTGAAAGTTTCTAAACGCCTTTCTGTTCTTCCACACAGGCAAAAATTACTGGTCAAAGGTCTTTGAACATTCTGATCAACTTTACGCTTGTCAATTACAGTTGCTTGAAAATTTCTAGAGCCCCTCTAATGTCCTTTTGATGCAGGCTTCGAATATTCTCTGTATGCGCAGATATACTTGTGAATTGCTGACTATCTTGTGAATTGTCTTGTCAATACTTTTATCATCTTCCAATATTGATTGCGCTATCACAAATACCTATTTTGATTCGTTGACATAAAATTATGGCAGATATATTATAGATCCACATTTTGGCGCGCTCGAGGGGGATGTTAAAAGGCTAGTGTATTCAATTTTACACCTGCCAATTATGTTTGTCAATAGCTCTTTTTTTTTTTGAAAGGCATAGTCAGGAAACTAGGGATCGAGATTTGTGTTGCTGTTATCAAGACACTGGTAAAGGAATTCTACCAAAACATTTCATGCGCCCTATCTATGTTTTCACATTTTCTTGTCAAAAGGTTCGCACACCTTGTCTATACTGCCACATTTTCCTGTCAAAAGGTTCACACGCCTTGTTTATGCTGTCACTTTTTTCTTGTCAAACGGTTCACATGCCTTGTCTGCGAAGACTTTGAGAAACGCATTGGACATTGAAGTTTTTTTTTATGATTTATGCTGTGATTTGTCTGATTCCTTTTCTTTTTTAATGCCCTGATTGATCTTGATCTGTCAGAATTTTTGTGCTTACCAAAGATGCTGACATGTCAAATAGTTTGTTTCAAATAATCTTATTAGTGGTCTTTTATGTTAAATATGCTTTTCCCTTTTAGTGCTTATTATCTATTTGGCTTATTAGCATATCAAGCTATTGATTCATTGACTTTGAAAGACCATTTGCTCTCGAAAACCATTGTCATATATTTAAATTGTTGGTTATATCTTCTCAAAGGATCATGCATTTTGATAAAAAGGGGTAAGCATTTTAATGTTGGTTGTCAATTTTGTCATGAATATGAAAGGAGGTGCAAATCAAAAACACGTTGACATTCATTGTTGAGTTATTATTTTATTGATGTTATTATTATGTTCTTTACAAAGAATAAATAAATAAAATAATAACAATTCAATAATGAATGTCAATACAATCTTATTTTATTTTCTTTTCTTTAATAAAATTTCCTCATAAAAATTTCCATGCCTTAATCCTTATTTGTAATATGGATTAGGTGTACAAGGAAAACAACGAAGGTACAAAGGAAAAGCGAAAAGTCAACAAAGGTACAAATGAACGAAAGCAAGGAGAAGGCTAGCAAAAGAAAACGAAAGGAGGATTTTTTTTTGAAAACTTGAAGTGTTTTTAAACACTTTAAGTGTTTGTTCAACACTTCTTTATGAAATTGTTACCTTTTCGCTCCTAGGACACTAATTTTCGTTTGGTTCTAAAAAGAACAATTTGATTTTTTCCATTTGCAAAAGGTTAAAATTCAAGCTTAGACACTTACTAGATTTCATTTTGGGCTAAAAATTGGACAAGCAATCTTTATATTTCATTTGGTGCTCTAATAAACGAATCAAATCATTGCTTTGAAGGATAAAATGAATGTGTGCCTTTATTGTTTTGTAATTATTTACACAAAGTAATATCATCAAAAGACGTATGCGCTTCTCTCGCGCCTCACGGTGATCTTGAGAATCAAAAGGCTTTTGGTGACATTAAGTTGCGTAAATAATTGCCCATACACACTTTGATTTGGGTTTAAAAAATTGAACAAAACACTTTGCGAGTGTGAGTTAGGTATATCGTGTGTGTTCTCCCTTTGTTTCTAAATGAAGGTCGATCGAACTACGGATGTGCTTGCTTGCTATTGTTTACCTTTAGAGGGGCCTGCCTAAGAGACACATCTGAAAGGAGAACTCAAAGGTGACTCCAACTGGTTTTTCATTCGAACTGGTATATAAATGGATAAGACTAAACTGTCAAGTCCTCATGGTATGTAGGCCTTAGCCGTATAGTGTCTTTCAGAACGGGGTACTACCGTAAAACGTATAAGAGCCCCTAGTAGGATTGATTAAAGCCTTTAGTGGCTTGTTGGACGCTCGCAAGGTGCCATGTCCCCGATGTTGTGTCATTAAGAACCTTGTTTATAGCAACCAGCTAGTCCATCCAACGAGTTTATCAAAGTGGTGCATTGGAACTTAGTTTCCAAGAAGTTACTTGCCATGTCCGATCTTGGTTGAAATATAGAGGTTAAGACTTCATTCTTAACATACCTTTATATTTTGTCTTTGATTGCATGTAAAATCATCTCTTCTACTACGAAGGGAATGAGGCAAGCCCACCAAGAAAAACGTACCAATTGAGCTAGGATGTTACATTGCTTGTTTGAAAACACAGTGCGTTTATCAAAAACATTGGAAAACCATCATTCAACATCATCACCAGAATTTCAAACCCCTTAGTTAGAGCGAATACCTTTGACAAAACCCAAGAACTATTGCTTACCCTTGGGATTATGTCCTTAGAGGTTTCTAAGTAATTGGGTTTACATCTTAATTTGCTCTTACAAAGGTCAACATTAGGCAACCCTTGTCCTAATTTCTTGGAATTTCCACATAGCATTTTGTGGGACAAAAAGAAGTTGTGACATTGGACATTCAGTTTGAAATCTAATCAAGAAGAGTGTTTGTGGTAAAAAGTACTCATTAAGCAAAGATAACAAATTGGACCCCACACATGTGCTTGATACCTTTTGGTCATATTGGTCTTTTGATTGCTCTTAGAGAAAAGTGTGTTCTTCAATACCTTGGCCTAGTAAACAAAGTCTCTCTAAGTCTCTTACGATCAAATCAAACACTTCATCCATCCAAACACTTATCAAAATTCATCCCACCAAACAACTTTAGAACTTTGGAAACATCATTCTAGACTTGGGTAAATTATCCTTAAATCAAATCAAAGTCATTTGTTTAATTAGGTGTGTGGGAATGCATCCTTTCTCATACATTTAATTGAATCAACCATCCTTTGAACAAGTTCATCCTAAGATCACATCCAACATCCTAGGGTTTACAAGTTCACTATCCAAATCAACTAATCAAAATCAAACCCTAAGTCTAGCATTGATCCAAAGTCCCTAAACGTTCATCATCCATATCATTTACACCTTTCATCCTTCATCTCGTCATTGGTCTTAAGAACCTTAGAGGTCACTTTTTCAACAAGGTCAAAACACAAGAGGAACATGGAATACAAACTTGATCCATACATCATGGGCAATCCAAATCAATTGAATCTTCAAAGCCTTACAATGCCGATTGATTATCAAAACTCACATCTCTAAAATTCATACATGGGACCATTACCTTCGACAAATGTCAATAGAACAACAAGTGTGAGTATGCCCAAATCAAAGATTGGAACGCATTTCCTGATGGTAAATCCAAGCCCAAACCTACAAGTCTATCAATCGAACAATCAATGCATGAACCTTGAAACGAACAATGTTGTCCCACTAAATCCCTACATGCCAAAGGAGAATGTACCCAGTACAAGATTTCGAAACATGAATCCGAAAAAATTTGGGATGGACACATATGCAAATCATACAAACATGAATAATGGTCAATTTCAACCTACCACGCCAAATCAAAGCACCATCCCAAATCAGAAAGTCATCCAAAATCCATTCATCTATGATCCCATTCAAAAATGAAAAGCATGCATGCCAAAACTACTTGAACACAAGCCAAATCAACTATATCAAGGGAGTCAAGATCGAAATCAAGAACAAATTTGGCTAGATCAAATTGCTACACTTAGCAAAATAGTTGAGGCATTGCGCCAAGGGAAATCTCCACCACTATTACCAAAATCATTCCTTGGTTTAGGGATTTCCCCTTTACTTAGCACTAATCACTTCATCCAAATCAATCCACATAATGCCAATAAAGCCATCACATCAAATCCTTTGAATATACCATCGACATCGCACCAACAGATGGTATTCAATCAAGCAACAATGGTGATCCCAACCAATCAAAATATGGTCTCCCAAGGGCCTATCACCTCGATCATTCCAACCATCACTATCCCTTCAATCATTCCAACCACCACTATCATGCCCATCACATCTCAAACACTCACTATCGCTCCAAGTGTATCTCAATCACTTGTCACCGCATCCAACACGATTCCAAATACACCACCACTACTGCCAAAACCAAGTGTAATAAGTCAATATCGTAGCATCGCACTAAAAGCACATCAAGCCTACCAAAAAATGCTTCAACAATATCAGGTGGTTCCACAAGCCTCTCAAGCTACCCAACACAAGCACAAACACGAAAAATGATTGGGGATAAGAATGGGCATTCAACCATTGGTGATAGCATTGACAATTTCCCCACCACAATTGATGAAAGCATTGTTCAAGATCTATCCATCAAAGAACACATTGGAGATGTTTCTATCTCATTCGAAGATCAAATCGACATATGTCAAGAGTCACTTTTGAATCACGATCAAAATCCACCAACAAAAATCGACAATGAGCCAATTCAAGAAATATCAACATCACTTGACTCTATGGTCGAAGACATTCACAATCTCTCCACCACAATTTTCAAAACAATGATCAAAACCTCTCCATCGAGGAGCACATTGAGGATGTATCTACACAATCCAATGATCAACTCACCATACATCAAGAGCCACTTTTTAGTGATCTCTTTCAAGGAGTGTTAGGATTATTTGATCCAATTGACATAATGCACGATCCGTTGACCAATGATCATATTGAAAATGTCTCTACATTGCCTTATGAGTTAGAGGACATATCTCAAGAATTTATTCCGAAGCAAGATCACCATCTTTCACCAAAATCTAGCAATGATCCCTTCCAAAATGTGTTGACCTCCTTCGACCTCATGGTTACAGATATTGAAGGAACCCTGAACTCAACACTTGAAGATATCGAACCACTCACCATGTCTAATGTTGACATCCAAGAATCCTTCGTAAGCAATCCATCCTTTGAAATTGACCTATGTCAAGAACTTGATCCAAAGCATGTCGAAAGCAACTCCGAAATCATTCAAGATCAAGAATTTGTATCTTCAAGATACTACAATAATCTAATGGACACTCTCCTATCTATGCAAGATGATCATATCCATGTAGCTCATACTCCATCTACCCATGAGATGCTTTCTATGGATGGACACGTAGAGGATCTTCATCTAGAAAAAGATTTTGTTACACAAAAAGAGAAGATTCTTAACTCCTACAGTCAAACTGAGTTATTAACATCAAGATCAGATATATCCCAAATTCAGACTGAGGACATCAGGTATGCAGATATGAAACATTATCTGCTCAAGGAAACAAGTTAGATAAAACGAGATATTCCAAAGTTAGCAAAGCAACAAATTGAACTAACGTCATCTACAATGGCTATCTATCAAAGAGCGCTTATCGAACAAGACATCTCAAAAAAGGAAGAATCAAAGCATGAAGGTACTACTTCCACCATACTGGGGGAAATTTCGTCTCAAGCAAGCATCAACATAGAGAGCACAAAGAGTCTTTATGATGAAACTAGTGTCAATAGTACAACCAATCACGTCATGAATTTTCATCCACCCATCACCCCATCCATGAATTGGGACCAACATCAAAAGAAAGATTTGAATTAAAGTACGAAGAACATTATCAAAGCAAAAGAAGTTGAGAAGCATAATGGACAAATCAAATACGTATGGATACCAAAACATACAAAGAAAGATCATCCCTATCAAACTCCATCAGTCAAAGAAACTATGGGGCAAAATAAAAAAGGAAAAGTATCCATCAAGATGTCTACAAAAGAAAAAGAGGCTTTTCAAGCGACACAAGTTATCAAGCAGTTGGTCCTAATTCCACGCACACTTTCGTATCCACCCATCATTGCTCATCTTCCCAAGTTTGGAGATTCAAAGGTTCCAAACATCAACCAATCCATCTCTTATCCCTAAACACACTTCATCCACGCCTCCACGCATGATATCCAATTCTCATATTGACCATGTATTGGCAACGACCCTTCATCATAAGGATTCGAAGGCACTTTATCATGATGTACGCACAGAGATAGAGTTAACCACGGTATCGATGGTAGATCGAGAATCTAGAAGTGGCATTCAAGTGCACGTATCTTAGCAAAGCAGCTTCTTCAAGCAGGATATTGATGGCACATTATGACAGGGGCATCTACGTCAACACCACCAGGTGGTTCAGCATGAATCTTTTAGAAAAATACCAAAATAAAATAAAATATGAAAATCCAAAAAAATAAAAAAGGATTGAAAACAGTAAAGATAAAAAATCGTCCTCTAGTAATAACCACATGGGCGGCACTTTGGGCAAGACCATGATGAAAACCTGGCAAACAGGCATCATGTGTAGAATCGAGCATCTATGTGCGCCAATTCAGATGAAAGCATCTCATTCCATCCATAATAAATCCAACATTCCATCCACCTCAACCATAATAAATCCATTCATCCATGAGCCATTTATCCAATCCATCTTTATCCATCTGCATCCATAGTCCAAATTATCTTGATCTTGATGAAGTTTGGGGCACACTTTACAGTTGCTTATGGTAAACATCTTGACATGGGTCATTTTCATTGGTCCTATCCCATCCAACATTATCTGAGCCATGAAGCATTATCCAAATGAGCATTCGTTATCCGAACACCTTATATTATCACAAAATAATCCTTTGCATCCTTTGCTTAGTTACCTTATCCATCCATCCATACACCTATCCAAGCATCCATCCCATCTCATTCCATACATTGCTAGACAATGGGGGCATATATGTACATCTTGCTTCGAGAATAAATCTTGGTCTATATCCTCCAGCTTATGTGGTGATCCGAACATTGGACAACATGAAATCAAATTGGTCAAGCATCTGTAATCCAAAACCCGAATCACTAGCCCATGGCATATTTTGATGAGAAGAAATTCCTTATCAGTCTTCAAATTTCATCGAACATCGATCCAAACAATCACTATCAGTCGCATCTAGGTTGCACTTCAAACGTCAACATCACATCATCCAAAACATGATTTGTTCCAAACCAAGCTTCAATGATCATGATCAATCAAATCCAATCAAAAAATCATCATCAGGATATCCTTGTGTTGCTTAAACACTATCCTTGCATTGTTGTGCATCCTCAACAATGTTATCATCATCAGTCCTGATCAAATTATCATCAATCCATGATCATCTTAGGGATATGTTTCCCAATCCTTGTGTTGCTTAACACTATCCTTGCATTGTTGTGCACCCTCAACAATGTTATCATCATCAATATTGATCAATCAAATCCTTGCATTGTTGTGTATCCTCAATGATGTTATCATCATCATCATCATCAATCCATCGATATGATCAATCAACCTTAGCTCAGTTTTCAACAAAATCCCAAACAGAGCACTGATATTGTCACACATATCCAAATCATCAAAATCATGTGAAAATCCAAAACATCCAAAACATCAAAAAATCCAAAACAAGACAAAATCAAAAAATATCAAAACATTGAAATCGAACTACGTCATCTCTGAGCTTAAACGTAGGCAAGGCTAATCTTTGATCAGCCCCCGAGATATCAAAACACAAAAACATTTGAAAAAAATCAAAATCCAAAAACATTTGAAAAATGTAAAATCCAAAAACATCATAAAATCAAAAAATAAAAAACATCGCAAAATCCAAAAAACTCAAAAACAACCTCAAAACATTCCAAAAAATGTCAAAAACATCCAAATATTTGAAAAAATCCATCCGCCTCATCTCGCTTGCACCCGCAATAATCAATCATCCATAATAAACTGATCGTCACCTTCATCCTTTGGCAACACAAATAGAAACATTCACATCAGTCAGCAAAAGCAATCTTCAATCGCAAAATCAAAATTAGAACAAAAAACCATTAAATGCAAAATCAAAATCTTGATCATTTTCAGACATGTCAATCAACTTTATATCATTAGCCTATCAATCAACTTATCAAACCATCATCATCCTATACAATGCATGTCCTAGGATATATCGTTCCGACAATGGGCATCATTTTGGATATCACCTTGGATTCTTATCCTATCAAAACAAATCCCTTTGGCTAGAGATATGAAGAACATTGGCTTGTTTGCGTACTTGATCTTTTCTTTTGATTTATGTTATTGCGCTCATTCCAAGGACCTCTCGATGATATCCGAACGAAGGATTTAGAGAGATAGGAATGGGGCAACGATCATTATTCTTTTTTCTGCTGTGCTTGTTGGACGTTCTTGTAAAATAACTTGGAAAATACTTGCTTTGTTAGATATGTATGGAGGATGTTTCAGACAACTTGTTGACTATTGCATTGATTGGTTATACCTTTTCGTGTTTTGGTCTGAGATGTTTGAGACTTCTAAAGTGCATCCTAGCAGAGTTTCTGTATGTCAGGTGTGAGCAAGAATACTCCTATCTATTTGTTGAGTCAAAGTCCATCACACTAAGTACAACGTCATCCTGGTCCTTTATACCTTGATGCATCATACTTAGGCGTGTTATCAAAAATAAAGTAAGTGACCCTTTTAAAGTCCCAATCCTTGATAAGCAAATCATCATCATTGACATTTATCATCATCATCATCTCTAATAAAGTCTCATCAGATCATGGACTTGTTGGATCCTCTTGTCATCATCTCACTTCCACATTAACATCGCATCATGAATAGTCCATCATGCATCCATCCATCCTACATCCATCATGCATACATTATGCATCCATCATGCATCCATCGTGCATTCATATCATCATCATAATATAGATCTGTTAGTCTAAGCATCTCATAAATCATCCATAGCATATCACATCATCAATCTCATCCATCTCATATCATATCATCATTTAAGTTGTTTAGGATAATATAGATTTGTTATTCTAAGCATCTTAAAATAATCTCATTTACATCATCATCCATAACCATCCATTTTGAACCTCTTTATCGCGAGATCGACCCTCAAATCTAATCTTTTCGCTCGATCTCTCGAGGGGGCAATGTACCAGTGTACCTCTTTCCACTGGGGCAACCGAAAAATCAGAATTTTTTTTATTTTGATCGTGGCAAGTTTATTCTTTGAACCAACGTAACAAGTACATTGCTTCAAAGAGGGGAAAAATGTAGACAAGTCAAATTTACATCATGCATAATCATATTCCATTCATCAAATAAATCAGAACTTTATTTAAATCAAACCCAAATCATATTCCACCATTTTCTGATTTAAATAAATCAAATATTTAAGTCCTAAAAGTCAAAATCATCTAAGCACCATTAAATCAGCATAGTCATCATCTATTTAATCTAACCCTGATTAAATACTAATCTCACCCACTTGCATTCCCTAGATATCTCCACTTGCACATATAAATCAATTTATTGATTTATTAAATCCAAGATTTTCCATCAACATGACATTTATGGGGAATATTCCCTCAATTTTGAATTCAAAGGCAAGTTGATTTGTCCCTCCAACATTGCATTTATTGCTCATTTTCTTGTCCCCCACTTAGCATTTACTCTCAAATTTGAATTCAAATTCTCCCTCTCATGGGCACATTTCCCTTATCTTGCACATACATCAACCAATCACCACTTGACAAGTGTCCTTCTTTCATTTGTCCAATCTTAAGTCCCACATTGGTCCCTCTTCAACACTCAACATTTGAAAATCTTTAAATAGAGGCTTCATCCTCAAGCAAATCCTTCACAATCTTTATGCAAAGTCATTCTCTTAAACTAAGAACTGATTTTGTCCACTCCACAAATTTGAGCATTTCAACTCCACAATCACTCATGCAAAGTCACTCTCCATTGGAGAACTGATTTTGCTCATCATCACTCCACCATCTTCATAGCATTTTCATCTTAAGCTTTGATCAAGGATTGGGAAAGGGTCACTAGCACATGTGACACCAATCCACTATGAGATGAAGTTGATTCATGTTGTTTGTATGCTTATTTGGTTTTTCTTGTTGTTTTAATATCTTACTTAGCATATCTAACATGTTTCATTATCTCATAGGGATGTTGAGGATTATTTTGGTTTTAAAATGCTAACCATATGCAGATTTTCATATCCACAGTTCCGATTCCAGTTCTGATTCTGATACTGGCCCCGACCTTGATCCCGCCTTTGTTAGAACCTTTCTAATTCCTAATCTCTTCCTGGTTCTGCCTCCAATAAGTTTCAAATTTCACTAAGTATGAGAGGTTACCTAGGGAAGGACATGGCAATATTAAAGGTAATATTCTAATGTTGGTTTTCATGCTTTCTATTGGTCTAATACAGGGTTGTTTTGCAGGAGTAAGCAATGTTAGGAGCATCTGGAGAGGTTTCACAAGTGGAGGGCCAGGCTACCAAGAGTTCAAGGAAAGTGAAGCCTAAGAAGATAAAGGTGAAGCAGTTGCCCTATACCTTAAGATACAAGCACAAGAGTGCTACTCTCACCGCAAGCAAGTTAGAATCAGATTGGGCTGATATTACCAATATTAATCTAGGACCATTCAACTATGAGGAGTTGTTGATAGACATTTTCTCTAAAGATGTGATTGGGAGAACTTTGAGGATAGCCCAATCCGGGCTAGCACATGTGACTATTTTCCCACTACTAGTCCAGTGTCTGGAGCTTATAATCATAGCAATAGGGGCTTACAACTCTGCAACAAGGCAATGTGTGGACTAATCATTGATCTCTCCCCACAAATGATGAAGTTTATGTTTAATGCTCCTACCCCTTAGAACCCTAAGCAACTGAATGAGGCAAGGGCATTGCAATTATTCAACAACCATAAAGAAACCAATAGGGCTCACATGAACAAGAAGTGGTTAAAGGTTGAAAATAAGTCTCTGACTAAGGTGCTAGATCAACCTAGGAGGGGATATTTCCAAAAGGATATTGATGATTTGATCATGATGTTGTCCAGGGTATTTCGGAAAAAAATATTCTACATGATTCAAGGAGTGGATGTTTCCTTTTATTGAGGAAATTTTGGATGGAAAGAAAAAATTTGATTGGGCAATGATCTTATCAAACAACCTTCACAATCAAACGATCAAGGTGAATCAGACAAAGACCTTCTTCATGATTTCATATGTTGTATATGTTGCTGCAAGGATGCGTATTTTTCTTGGATTGAATGCAGTAGGAACATTAGGGGAAGCTCTTGGACATAAGAAAGCATGGGAGCATTATGATCAATTAACCTTGCAAACATCAGAGCTGCATTATAGAAGGGTTAATGATGCATTCATTTATGTCATCATTAACTAGCTGAATGGAGATGTTGGATACAGGTTGAGTAGAGATGCCATGTATTTCATTGCTGAATGGGGACATTGGTATATCCAATACCCCAAGTTCTCTTACTTCTGGTTGGCAAGATTTGATGGACATCCTCACCTACTCCCAAGATGTTGCAATGATAGAATTTTCCTCATGGAATTCATATATCAAGCCTTGGCGGTCAATGGCAAGTTTGCAGGTAAGCACAAAACTGGATGCCACAAGTTTCCCATGTAGTTGGGAGAATATAATTTTGCTCATATTGTGGCTACAAAAGCAGTATGTGATGAGTTGAGTCACTTAGGGTTGGGATTGTATACATCCCAGAAGCATTTTGATCCAAAACATAAGATGAATGGTTTTCTTCCTACTATTTTTGAGAAGCATTTTAATATATTGGAAGATTTTTGGATGGATTTGTAGGATGAGTATGATTTCAGAAAGAGAAGCTATGAAAGGCTTGCTATTCCATTAATGATTGAGTTTAGAGTAAAAGAGGACATTCCTCATACACTATCTGATGATGGTGCGGTTTTGGATCCTGGCTATGAGGCAGAAAACATTGGTACCAAGAACTTGGACCCCATCAATTGGGATGAGGAAGAATTTATTGATATTAAAAAAAATTCTAGGACAGTAATGGATAGAAGTATCCAATGGGTAGTGATGAGGATAAAGGAGCCAGAGGCTCAAACTTCAAAGAAGAGGAAAGCACAAGGCACCCAAGTATACAAGAGAACAAAGAGGAGAATAGCTCCTAAGGAGTAATTAGAATATCTCCCTCCTAGCTTTCGAGGAGAGGCTAATCCAGAAATACCTACCCTAGATACTCATAAGCCACAAGGAGAAGAAGCTACTACTGCTGGTGAAGGAACTTCATCTCAACCTCTCCTTCCAGAAGATTCCACTAGGGGAGTAACTCAAGGAAGCCTTCATGATTGGGCTGAAAAGGATAAATAGACGGAAATGGAGGTTGAAATTCATGACATTGGTTTCGATTCTGAGGCCACACAGTTAGATGATGAACTTGACAAAGTTGTGTTTGCTGAGAACATTGGAAATGTTGAGGAAGAACATGTGTTGACTTTGGAGGATCAATGGAAATTGTTTGAGGATGCTAAGAGAGAAGTAGATGCCAAAGCACAAGCTAAGGCACTTGCAAAGAAAAAAGAAGTTGATGCTAAAGCACAAGCTGAAGCACTGGCCAAACAACAAGAATTAGAAGCTAAGGCCAAAGTTGAAGAGATTTCAAGGCAACACAAGGAGAAGGAAGATCTCCTACAGCAATAAAAGGAAGTAGAGCTGAAACTCATGGAGGAAAGAGATAAGTTAGCTCTATTGCAGAAAATTCATGAATAGGAAGAAGAAAAGGCTCAACAAAGAAGAGAGAGAGAGAAGCCATTGAAGCCAAGTTCAAGGCTATAGAGGAAGCCCGAAGAAAGAAGGATGAAGAGGAGCTCTTGCTAAAGAAGTAGGAAGCAGAAGAACAAGCCAAGCATCAACAAGAGGTAGATAAAATGTGTGATAGAGTCAAACAATTAGAGAAACAAAGAGATGACATGTATGAGAAAAGGAGATTAGAGGAGGAAAGGGAAAAGGTTGAAACTAAAAGGCTTGCAAAAGAAGCTACAGAAAAGGAGCAACAACAAGAGGTTGATTCTCAACCTAAGGCAACCATTTTGCAACCTCTCTCCTCTACCACCGCTTCTTCCTCACAACAAGTGGTTACTAATCTTGCTATGCCAACATGGTTGAAGCTTAACTTGGAGAAAAAGATGATGAAAGAGATTGAGAAGGAGAGGTCTAAGAAAAAGGCTAGGGTCCTTCACTCCACCAAGTTGACAAATTTTGGAGAGATTGTGGCTGAGTGTGCCATTCCAATGGTAGATAAGGACAAATCAAAGATCCAGTTAAGTGATTATTAGCTGGGGACTGTGAACTTGGAAAGGCCTACAAGAAACCAACAAATGGATTTGATTGGTATTGTGGCATCTTCTACCAAGTCAAGAATGGTAAAGGAAAAATAAAGGAAAGTTGAGCTCAAAGCTCAATTAGATAAATTGCATAAGTTCTTAAAGGACTTATCCTCTCCTATTTCTGTACAATTTGCTGCTCCTACAACACCCATTTTGTTAAGTAAGAAAGAGGTTGATGACCTTGTTGAAATGTGAAGCAAGGTGGGGATGTTGGATCGATGGATTGATAGGTTGAATAGAGAAGTGGAGGAGTTGCTTGTTCAAAGTTATAAAGCTCATGATGATGCATTGGAGTTGGTTAGTGACATGAATTCACATGTTGAGGATCTTGGGAAACAAGAGGAAGAATATAGAGAATATACAAAGAAGTTGAAGGACACCAATAAGTTGTCAAGACAAACTTTGTTGGAGTAGTCCATCCTTGACGAGGATAATGTAGACTTTATTGAAAATACCATCAATATTATTAGGTTCCAGTTCTTAATCATTTTTTATCATAGGAATGAGGTACAATAGGCTGGGAAAGATTTGAATGAACAAATTGAGGAGTTGGGAGCAGTCATTGCTATGTTTGTAAATGAAGACATCCCTCTGAAAGATGGCCTCCCTCTTGACAAACTTAAGGAAAAATGGAATAGTAGGTTCGAGGAGGCAATGCACAAGGGGGATGATGGTGATGATTTGTTGATTGATAGACTTATGGATATCAAGGAGGAGATAAAGGCTACTAGAAGACAACTTATTAAACTTGGGGATATGCAAGAGTTTTCTTCTACAAAATTGAAAAGAATAAAGTTTGCAGATAGTTGGGTGGATGGGCCAGATGAAGATATGCTCCAACAAGTGTTTACTAATTATGATGAGTACATGATTGAGTAGAAAACACAAGAATAAATTGGCAATGGAATGTTATGTTCCTGATGGACACCTAATGACATGGTCAGCCGAACAACTCCCTCTTTCTCTCCTATTTTGCAAGATCATGACATGACTTCAACTAGAGATTCCCAATAGTTCTACCTTCCCTCTTTGTGCATCAGATTTTGATACAAAGTCATCAACAAGTGAACTAAAGATCAATAGGGAAATCATCTCATGCAGCTCCAGTGATTCCCTAGATTTGTGGATCTCAATTTTTGACTGGAGGAATTAGTGTTAGGACTAGTCTATATGTAATTTTTCTCTCCATATTGTAAAGGTCGGCTAATTGAAGGAAGATTAGTAGCCTAAGGAGAAAGTTAGGAGAATTTTTACAATTTCAGAAACTTTTTACAGCTTTATGCAAAGACACTTAGATATTTTTACAATTTTTCAATACAATTTTTATGTTATTTTCAAGTTTTAGTCTTAATGGTGATGTCAATGAACAATAGTCATTCGTATGCTAGTGAATGTTGTGCATAAATGTCTCTTATTTGGTGAAAATCAATAGAATATTGTGAATCTAAGGCTATTTTCATTGAGTTATCTGTGAATGAGGTTTTTTGTGTTCATTGATCTATGGATTTTAATGATGAGCTGATGATGTGTTCTTGTTAATTTTGAAGTTTATGAATGGTGAATGATTTGTATGTCTTGAATTTGCACTATGAATGAATGCAATGGTATAGATTGTATCATTTTATGGTTTAGTTGTTTGGAAGGAATGCTCATTATGAAGTTTGTATGTCTTAATTGTAGGAAATTTACATTCATGTTTTGTTGTCCTGAGCTCTATCCTATCTTTTGATATTTGTTTACATCCCCCCAAACGTAGATTAATTTATATGATGTAGTTTGTATCCCTTTTACTAGCAGGCCCCTTGAACATTACAGTTGCATAGGCCACTGAACAACATCAACACAGTTGAGAACCAACTACAAAGACCTTGGAAGATAGGTTGCTGTAGGTTATCGATCTTTTTTTTCAAGAGAAATAGGGTAGAAATATTTTTTTTAACGTTATTGTGTTACATTGACCATCAACAAGTCTTTCAAAAAATACATATGGTTTTAGCATATATCGATCAAGCAAGGAATATTTTGGCCATTTTATTTTTTCAATTATTGATGTTAGCAAGCTCTATTCCCAATTATGTGGGCTCCTTTTTGTGAGCATTTTTTTTTATTTGAGGAAAAAAATTACAAGCTTCATAATGGTGTAGGTATTTTTTGATTTTGTGTCAATTTTTTTAAAATTTATAAATTCTCATAGGTGTTGTTGAGCAATTCTTAATTTAGGAACTTCCAATGCTCTATTTGGGCTCATATGGTAACATTTTTTGGTGTAATTTTTTTGAAAGTGCATAAATTTTTATGTAATTTATAGTGATGTGATTAGATCAATTTTAAAATTCTACTTTTATTTATGTGGCCAAATTTATCATTTTTGATGTATTAGGATCAAGCCTACTTCGTTGATTTGGCAAGTGAAAAGATCATATATTATTGGGAGGTTTCATGATTGAGTGAATTTAGGGAGTAATCTTTGTTAGTGTGAAAAGTGTCTTTATGAATCTAATTATCATTTATCTATTTTTTACACCTAGTAGTCCTATACACACTAGCTTAAGTTTACTTAGTGGTTTAGTTGTCTCACCTCATAGACACTTGACACATGCCTTCACGCTTGTTCCAAGTGTTCTACATGTGTCACATCACTTCGAGGGTTAGTTATTCTTTCTATTTCACCTTCCTACCTCCTTCTTGTTCTATATAAACAAGGAGTGATCCTTATATCTATACACATTCTATGATAATTATTTGGCTTTTGCATTGTGCTTGATTCATTTCATGGTAGTTTGAATATTGCATTCATTATTTGCTACTCTGAGAGCATTGAATTGTAAGTTCCTTCTCGATTTATGGTGAATCAAGTTTTTCAGCCCCATCAATGAAGTATTGTGGAGCCAAACAGGTCCATCGCCATTGCGTTTGGAAGGCCTAAGAAATGAAGATATACTCTTTATTTTGTTAAATTTGGTAATTTTCTTTTTTTGCAATTTTTTAGTAACACCCTCAGGGACTAGTCTCACCTCCCTGCTCGCCTCTAGGTGTCATTGGGAAAGGGGTCGTGGGGATACCCTGTGTATCAAAAAAAAATTATGAGTTTTGTACATAATGTTATGATGTTGGAATTGCTCCAGATCTCTTGTTATTGATACTCCTATAAAGATTTAGACTATGCAAGTATATTGTAACCATTGATTACTGAATAATACATTGAGTTACTTTGAAGTGTGGGTTTTTTCTCCCAAAATGTTTTTTTCCACACAAATAAGTTATTTGTTATGGTATAATGCTTTTATGTTTATTTTCTTATAATTGTATGATTTGTTTATTTTTTTCTCATGCCCCCTCTTATAGATTAGCATAGGAAGTGTATTTGCACCTCTACTTTCTTTCAACAATATCATACACTTATTTTTGTTGTTTAAAATTTTAAAAAAGAAAAGAAAACTGCAATGAGTTGATTGGATTGAAAACAAAGTGAATATTTATTAAAAATCCATCTATTCAAAATTCACAAGCAAACTCATTTTTGTTGTTCATGAGAAAATAATAGGAGTTAATTTTTGTTAGAGCAATCATGCATTAGCTAATAATTAATTAATATTTAATTTATTATTAGTCTAATTCATTTCATGTATTAAGCTAAACTTAGGAGTGCTTTTTTATGTTAACTAAAATGAGCTATTATTAGATCATTTTGTATCATCACATAGTCCATGTTGACACTTTTCATGATCTAATCCATTTATTATTTAGGGTTGCTCCTATAAAACACTCACCCTCATAATATTAACTCTCAATCTCCTTGAAGATTCTTGAAGTCCATTATGTAAGTTTTTCTTGTTGATGATATAGCAGATTATTGCTTGCAACTCTCTTGCATGAAAGGCATTTTTGTTCATTGTTTGATCCCATGTCTTGTGTTTATTCATAATTATAATTGAAACATATAAAAAGAGGTTCATCCAAAAGTGGATTCACCAAATGGATGAACCTCTTTTTTTTTAATTTTTATGAAGATGTTTCATTCAATTATGAGAGGAAAAATACCTAAATAACAATAAAAAATCAATCCTAATTGTTATAACAACAATAAGGAAGGTTTTAAGATGCTGAAACAATGTGTACCTTGCTGAAAAAGTGTTGTTTCAAGGGTCACTGAGGACTCATTCGCCCAGTGGCGAATGGGTCCCTATTAGGGTTCTAGAAAATCACTTTTGGGATCCAGTTCCTTGATGTCTTTACTCTCAAATCCTAGGTGATTAGCTCCCGAAAGTAAAAAATCAATTATGTAGCTTAGTTTCTTTGATCTCGCAAGATAGGTGTCAACTTTTACAACTTTACAACTTGACAACTTGTGCAACTTTTGTTCTCCACTTGATCTTCAACGTAAAACCTACAATCACGCATCAAGGGAGAATAAAACTTGTTGATTGTTAGGGAGTAGGAGTTTGCCTTGGTCAAACCCTATTTAGGTGATTAAACCTTGTGATGAAACAATGATAGCTTGGATGAAGTCTTGTAATGTAAATCAACAATCTAACATGAATTGGCTATGAAGAATGTAGATCTTGATCTTGAATATGGATATGAAACAATGCTTGTAAATGGATCTTCAATACTACATCAACAAATAAGCTTAACGACATGCATGATGCACTATGCTTTTGACATGATGATATGACCTTTGATTGTTGCAATAAAACCTTGATAATTTTCCCTTAAATGCCTTTGAAATTCTCTTGAATGCTCTATAATGCTCTTGTGAAATATTAGGATGCTCTCTTAAAAATATTAGATGAAACTATGTAAAACAAGCTTATATTTATAATAAACTTAAGATTTAGTCCCGAAATCCAAATATCACAAGCTGACATCAGATCTAAGGTTTGGAATTGTTAAAATCTTACCCAAATACACCCTAAAAGGGGTGTCCTTAGTTAAGGAGGACCCATTCGCCACCTTGGATGAATGGGTTCTAACATAGTTAACTAGGACCAATTTAAGGGATTATGAAATTTTATACAAAAAGGGCATCCTAGGACCTAGTGAGGACCCATTTGCTAGGTGGTGAATGGGTTCTAGGTCACTATCCTAGGACTCAAACCTTGTAAATTATTAAGTGTTATGCAACATTATTAATGAGTCTCAGGGTATATCCATCAGGAAATGCAATAAATAAGGCTTGGATTTGAATTAAAGGGGCCAATTAAGCTCTAATTAACCTCAATTAATTAATAAAGCCCTAGATTAGTGTGAAAGTGCGAGAAAACAATTTACAAAACCCTAAATAGGGCACAATTAAGTCCATTTTATCATTAATTATTAATTCCCAAACTAAGTGTGAAAAAGGGTTACTTTTTTGACACTACACTAATATGGTATTAGAGTGTAGATTCAACAAACTCCTCCATTTTTGTGTTTTTTTCTCAACTAAGGTTACAAGAGAAAATCTGGAATCTTCATTACTTTTTTTTGCAATTGTTGGTGCATGTATTGCATGACATTTTTTTCAAAAAAAAAAAAAAAAATATTATTAAACCTTTTTTTCCTTAGGGTTGCATGGGTGACTAGTAGCCAACCCTTAGGGGAATTTTTTTTTTTGTAATTTTAGCAAGATTGGGAAAATCATGATAACTTTTCACTTGGTTATCGATATTGGGAAAATGAGATATTATCAAAAATATGGTTCCAAGAACTATCCAATGGTGTTGGTTTTTTCTCAATTTTTTTGTTGGTACATTTTATCACATGCCAAACTTAGATGTGATGTTTTTACTCTTGAGCTCACAACTTTTTGACCCATTTATTCATTTTTCATAATTCCAATGATGTTGGGACGATCTTTCAAAGCTCTTCACAACAATCCAAACAAGTTTTTTTCCAGATTTTTCTTTAGTTATATTTCATTTTTTTGTGTTTTCACATTTTGGTGAATTACTTGGACATTTTAGCTCCTAAAAAAATTCTATTTGTGTGGGTGTAACCAAAATTTCACCTACAACTCAATTTGGTAGAGCTAAAATAGTTGATTACATCTAAGGTAAAAGGTACTCCAATACATTTCTGCTAATCCTAATCATTTGCATGTGAAGTTTCAAGTGGAATTCAATTTTTATTATGCAATGTTTTACAACAGAAATAAATTATACAAATTGCATGATATTATTGTATTTCATTCATTTTGAAATGAAAATGTATACAATCATGTTGTTTCATACATTGAGATCAAAAGAATGCTTAAATGTCCCACACAAGTCATGGGAATGACTAAATTGAATTAATACAACATGGAAAGCAAGCTATACATCTGAAGATAAAGTACATGAAAAAAATATATGAAAAGATATCATATCCTCCATTGCCTTAATGGTTGATGTTGGTGTTGGTCCTTCTATCTTCAACTTGATCCTCCTATGTTCAACTCCTCTCATTCTTGATCTCTAGATGTACCTGTAGTTGATTGAAATATTTGGTTAGAGCTTGGGACATGAAATCTCATCATATGTTTCATCAAGAGACATATAACCTACATCTATGATACATTAAATCAATTGAGCCATTATTAGATAAATGCAAAAGAACCAAATCAAATCATCAAATTAAAGTCAAATCACCAGGAAGAGCATTGAACTTCACTATTTTATCTAACTAGTTTTCTCATTGTGTAGGTACAGGTTCATCTTTCATTTCATAGTCCATCTCTTTTGACATTTCAGCATGTGGAGAAAATAGGCTCCCACAAGGGTTGAGCCTAGTGTGCTGCCCTCTTAGATTTTAAGAGGGATTTGAAGTACATTTCAAATTTATGGAAGTCATTTCAATTTTCATGCAGGTGCAATCAAGAAGGCACAACAATCATATTGCCAAGTTACCATTTGTATAATGAATATATGATTACTCAATCATGATTTTCAATTCATAAAGCGCAATGAAGTTAACTCATCACAATGAAGTAACAATCACAAATGAGCCTTACAGCTGTGGTCATATTAATTATTCAATTTTGTCACTTCATTGTCATTATCACAATCATTTCTTGATGTTCATATCATATGAAATTCATACATTTCAATTACTGTCCATCCAAAGGTGATATGAAACAATCACACTATAGGAACAACTATTGAGAGATTATATACAGCCTGTAGCATGCTGAATATCATTCAGAAACAAGAGGGGGTAGTCATTTTTGAAAGACAATTAAGAGAACAATGTTAAAGCCATATCCATAATGGGACAACCATTACAATGACATAAGGAGCATGCAGATAAGATACATGGGGAGCAACATGTATAAAATCAATGTAATCACATAGGGCAATAATGCCAATGAGTGATAGGATTAAGTTCTCAAGAGGGCAACAATGCCAATGATTTTCATGAGTTACAAAACAAGAAGGAATAATTTTGTTTTGATAGTGGAAGGTATAGTCCTCTTTTTGCAATCATGGAAATTTATAGAAAAACACATTCATAACATGAATCAGAAAAGGACAACCAATACAACCAAATAACCATCATTCTTTCACTATACAAAGTACAAAAGAAATATCACAAAGACACTATAGTGAGACAATCATTCCAAGAAGCTACAGGCATTATGAAGATGAAATAGTCATTCCAGTTAAAGGAAGGTCACCATATCAAAGCTCAAGCAAACCCTTGACCATGATATGGTGAAAACCCTCAAGCATAGAGGGAGTTCCATTTTTTTCACAAGTAGAAAGTAAATGTAAAGCCATGACCTGCAATAATTTTTTCTCCTCTAAAAAAAAGCCCTCAAAATTTGCATGTGAAATAGAGAAAAGAAAAACAACTTTCTTTTGTTTTCTTTATACCATTTAAAACTACAAAGAGGAATCGTTGTATCTCTTTAGAGAGGATACCCAACATGCAAAACCGTGGTTTGTTACAGAAAAACTAAATGACCTAGAGGCCTGCAAGTACATGAAATCTTGGCCACATTGAAAATCATTGAAGTTCTTTATGAAAGAAATACAACCCAGGTTCCAAATTTCAAATGGGGTTTCATTTATCAAAGCCATGTCCTCCTACATAGAAGAGATGTGAAAATAGAATACAAGGTTTCTCTTCTTTTCAAAAGATTAAAAAACGGCCTGCAAAAAGAGAAAGATCCACAAAGTTTTTCAAACACAATGTAAAATCCTTCATTTCTTTCACAAGAAACAATGTAAAAGCCACATATATGCTATCTTTAGAGGAGCAAAACACAAAAATAAAGAATTTATAGAGATAAAGAAGGGTTTCTTTTCTTTTTTTGTTGCAAGCAACCTTACGTCCAAAAAAGCTGAGCACAAACACAAGAAATAGAAAGATGAACATACCATGCATGGAGGGCTCAAGTCAGAGTTCATAAATCTCCATTAAAACTCTTATAAAGCTCGAGTGAAAACCTAGCATGGCGGCACCAAGGTAGACCATGAAGTTGCAAAGTTGCAATTGAAGTGAAGTGGAAGAAGCTGCGGCTTGAGTTTAGGGTTTCTCTTACCCTCATATGTTTGGCCGACCCTTTTTAGGGTGTTTTTTCATTTTTATTTAAACTTATCATGCCAAACTAATGCCTTCCTCATGACCTTTGCAAATGTTTGCAAAATGTAAATCAAACTCATACATCATTCATTCCCCTAATTTGCATGATTTAGAAATCAAGAAACAACGTAAACAAATAATAAAGTATTAGTTAATAAATTACTTTATTATTTGTCATTTAAAATGCAAGATTGATCAAATTAATAACACCTAATAAAGTGATCTATTACCGATTACTTTATTTGTTTAGATTAATTCCTTCATCCCTAAATCATGCAAAATCAGGAGGTAGAGATGACTGAAGTGCTTTTGAAGTCCTTAAATCATGCAGAGTTAAATGTGGAGTTGAACAGGGGTCTTGAGTCTCATTTTTAGTTGGTGGAGTCTTTTTAGGAGTCTTTTGGGGTTGGCGATCATGCAGGCTGAGTTTGACCACTTGATCTTTCATTTGCATCAGTTTTGGCCCCTCTTTTTGAGGGTTTTCATTTTTTCTCGTGGATGAAATATTGGAGAGATATTTTTACTTGTAGTGAACTCCAAATGCCAGCTCTTGGAACCTTGGAGTTACCTTTTGTATATAGAGGAAAATCCTCAGTCTTTTTTCACCAGTTCTTACTTCTTTGCCTCTGCATTTTGTAAAGAGAGATTAGTTTTGTAACTCATTTTTTCATAGTTATTAATAGACAACAACTTTTACAGTTTTGTTACTTACAAAGTTTCCTTCCAGTTCTTATTACAATCAAGTGTTAGCCTTCTCACTTTTAGGTGTTTTGTCTCTTTGAATTATTTGGATACAAATTTAATGAGTTTTAAATCTCTAAACCTTTAAATTTTATGTCTCATTCATGGAATGCATGTACACAAAAGCAAGTTTAATCATAGGTCATAGATTGTGCTATTGACTTATCTTCCTCTTCAATTTGTGAAAATATTATTTTCCTTCATAAATGATAGATTATCAGGCCTTTTTGTGAAACACTTATGTGATTAAACTGTCCAATTTGAGTTGTGAAAATAGATTTTGATGAGAGATAGTTATGAATCAAGTTGCTCATCCTTTCCATTTAGGTCCATCACCATACTTTAAGATTTAGTTTACCTGTTTATTTCAAAGCCTTCTATCCCTTTACCCTCAAAATCACCATTTCATTTGAAAAATCAAAAGGGAACCAACCCATAATCTGGAGATTCATCTTCGATATGAGCATACCCACTGGCTCAAAGGTGTTTCCATATTTCACGAGATTGTTGAGCATTTAAACTTAGCATCCGGGTGCAATCTCCATGACAACAATTTTTGGCACGCTTGGTGGGACTCTAAAGCTCACTTCAGGGAAAGAATTCAAGTTTCAAGCTGATGTTCTAGTATATAGAACAGAGTTTTACCTGTCAGAGGTTAAAATTTATATTTGGCAACTTCATTTTTTGGTTTTAGTGCAGATTCAGTATCAAAGCAATGCATTAGAAGAATTTAGACAAGAGGAAGTGTTGATCCTTTCGAATACTTGTAGCTTTCATCACCCAAGAGAAGAGGTGCAACAAGAAGGAGATCTAGATCACATTCAACACTGAGATCTCATTATACACCTTCTAGTCTTAGGCTTGCAAGTTCAATACCATTATTTCCAGCACGTCCTGTGCCAATACTTCAAGTTCCAAATCTAAGAGTTCAAGCAAATTCAATGGCCAAAGCTCATGCATTTGTACCATTAAATGGGGGCAGCCCATTAAATCTAAAGTAGCATGATGACATACCAAATGCTGCACTCAAAAGTCTACCTATTTTCACTGGTGAAGATCAGACTACACCAATAGAGCATATAAGAGATGTAGCTTCACTTTGCAGAGTTCATCACATTACCCAAGAGAATGTGGCATTGATACTTTTAGCAACATCATTCAAAGGTAAAGCACTCTAGTGGTTCAGAGGCTTACCTGTTAATTCCATTACAATATAGGATGACTTGGGAGATAGATTAAATAGGAAGTTTTTAGACAAGTCAAATCATCTTTCCCTTATTAAGCAGATGATGACCATTAAAAGAGCTTCATAGGAGTAGATGACAAATTTTAACTTTTGGTTTCAAAGAGCTTGGAATAGAACCCCAAAAATGGTAAGACCTTCACTTGATCATGCATTCTTGTATTATCTTAGAGCATTAAATAGTGATATTGTTGTAATGATTCAATCAATGGGTGGAGTAACACTATTAGGAGCATTTGACATTTCTATTAGAGCTAAGAACAACCTTATTCAGGCTAGAAAAATTATACCAAGGCCTCCTATGCCTATTTTCCCTGATATTCAGCCTCTAATGCCTATCCAAATACCTCTTATTGCGCCATTACCTACTATTCCAACATTAGCCTATCAAGCAGCGGTTCAAAATAATGTTGTTCCAGCACATTCAGATTTACAAGAGCTTAAAGAAACCCAACAGGAAATGGAAAAATTGTTACAAACAGTTAGCAATGGCTTGGTGAGCTTTAAGAAACAACAAGGTCAAACTTTCAAACCTTACCAAGCACCATTCCAAGCAAATAAACCATCTTATCAGGCTGATTACCAAGGAAAGAGAAGAAATTTCAATGCTAGGCCTAATCAACCATATAATCCAAATGCTGCTAACTCTTCCAAAGAGCTTGTACCTACGCAAAACAATATGGCACAAGATTATGTGTGGTGCTATCCATGTAATCAACCTCATAACCAGGCTACATGCATGAATGGAGTGGTCAATCAGGCTCTTATGGTACAAAGCAACTATGCTGCTTCAGAAAATGCAACAAAGGAGAATAGTGATCAACAAGATCCTCAAATGCAACATAATGATCTTGATGTTGCGATGATGAACTGGCAAGGTAATGAATTATGTCGAGTAAATCATGTTCAAGGACAAAATCAATCATCTACCTCCATTGCAGCCAATACGAGGTCAAAGAAAAGAGTTGTTGACTTAAGACAACAAGCTATTTTTAAGGAGTAGCAAGTAGAAAAAGTTCAACAGCAAATTGATAAAGATAAAAATCAAACTTCTTCAGCCCAATAGAGTCAGATTCAGCCTTATACATCTCAATCACAACCTATACCATTACAAAAAAAAATTGTTGTTCCCAAACTGTAGCAAAAGGTTAGTGTTACAACATTTAATATTCTGGATCATATGAAAAATGCTACAATTAATTTTTTAATGATTAATGCTTTACATCTTCCTGGGCAAAAGGATTTATTGCAAGAGGCTTTGGCTAGAATTTCTATTTCTGATAAGTCTACTAAAGAGCAGCCTAAAGTTGTGCTTGCAAACAACTTTGAAACTAAGAACAGCCAGTCAGCTCAAGAGGTAAAACCACATTCGTTTGATGTAAATTTGATCATTGGTGATAATATAGTACACAAATGCATAATTGATGCAAGAGCAAACAACTCTATTATGCCTAAACAACTGGTGGATAAGTTAGGATTAGTTTACGAGCCATTGTTAGAGGGGGGAGTTCAATTAGATGGTACAACCATTAAATCTGTTGGAGTGATTAAAAGTCTTCCCCTTACCTAACATGCTTGTCCAAACTTCTCAATCCCATAGGATATTTATGTCATTGATTTGCCACCTTTCTTTGCCATTTTCGTTTCAAGGGACTTTACTACAAAGTTGGGTGGGTATTTATCATCATATTGGTCACATGTGTTTTTTAGAACTAGATATGGCACCAGAGTGACTTTCAAATTAGAACCACAAGCCAAAGATCATATTGAACCTTATGTCCCTAATCCTGTAAATGTAAACCTAACTATCCATGAGTAGGAGGATCAATCCATGACCCTAGACCCCAACATACCTATTGAGGGAATACCTAATATAAATTTAGATGAGTGGGCAGCCGAGAATCACAAAGTTGATCCTTTCAGTCACATGGATGAGGTAGGTTTGGGAATTTACATGATTTAGGAGCTTGATGTAGTTGTTCCAATCCTGGTCAAAGATGAAAAACAACCAGAATGACAAGATAGTCAACTTTGGAAGCTGTATTTTGATGGCTCAAGAAGTAAAGTGGGTGCTGGTGGAGGAGCAATGTTGATTTCACCCAATGGAGAAAGGTATTATTCAACACTTCACTTTGCCTTCAATTGCTCAAACAATACTGCTAAATACAAGGCACTTATTTATGGCTTAGAATGGGTCATAAAGAAAGGTATAAAGTGCCTGCAAGTTTTTGGTGATTCTGAGTTAATAGAAAATCAAGTAAGAAACCTGAATGTAACAAAAAATGATTTGCTCAAGCTTTATAAACACATAACTTGGAATTTAATTGAATATTTTTATGCTTTCAATCTACTTTCTATTCCTAGAAATTAGAATAAACAAGTTTATAAGCTTGCTACCATAGGATCACAATTTGATAGTCCAACTGATATTCATAATGTTAAGGTATAGCAGTATGTAAAAGTGGTTGTGAGACCGTCTGTACCAGATAACAATGTTAGTTGGCAGGTTTTTGAAAGCGATGAGCAGATCATCAATTTTTTGATGGAGGAAGCAGAGTTTTCTGTTGGAAACCAACAAAAATTTGAGTAGCAATATGAGAATCAGATCTTGCAATTGAAGTCTAATAAGATGCCTAAAGGTTTGGTAACCCTGGAATCAATATTTAATTCTAATGATCAAGTTAGAAGAGATAAAAAAAGTAAGTGAAGCAAGAGCACTATGAACCCATTAGGATATTCAAAGATAAGCTCCTCAAGCTTGGTAAGGTATCTACCAAAGAGGAACAACAAGCTTTTATTTCACTTTGCTAAGAATTTAGTGATATTTTTGCTTGGGAATATGGAGATTTAAAGCGTTTTAACCCTGAGTTAGCCCAACACACCATTGAGTTGGAACCCAAGGAAAAACCAATGAGGTAGAAGCAAAGGCCTGTAAACCCCAAACTGGAGCATCTCATGAAAACAGAGTTAAACAAGCTGATTGAAGGTAGCATTATCTTTTCGAAAAAGCATACACCTTGGGTTTCTAACTTGGTACATGTTAGGAAAAAGAATGGTGAGATTAGGCTGTGTGTTGATTTCTGTGATTTAAATAAAGCCTCTCTCAAAGATCATTATCCATTGCCCTTAATGGAGAAAATTTTACAAGTTGTTTCAGGTTCAAAAATATTCTCATTGTTGGATGGTTATTTAGGGTACAATAAGCTATTAGTAAAAGAGGAAGACTAGTTCAAAACAACCTTTACTACCGAATGGGGAACCATGGCTTATTGAAATATGCCTTTTGGTTTGTCCAATGCAAGGGAAACCTTTCAAAGAGAAATGGACATGGATTTCTAGGGCCTTATTAACAAGTTTATTCTTGTTTATTTAGATGATGTTACTATTTTTTCAAAGAAATGTAATGAACATTTTGATCATCTAAGGCAAATCTTTGAAAGATGTAGAGAATATGGGGTTTCACTTAACCCAAAGAAGAGCATTTTTTCAGTCCATGAGGGGAAGCTTCTTGGACATATTGTTTCTAAGCATGGTATCATAATTTATCCAGAGAGAATCACTACTATTCTAGCATTACCCCTACCAGCTCATAAGAAAGGCTTACAAAGCTTTCTAGGTAGGATCAATTTTGTTAGGAGATTCATACCTAACATTGCAACATTATTGTAGCCCCTTACAACTATGCTTAAAAAAAACATTCCTTTTAGTTGGACTAAGGAAGGTAAGAAGAGTTTTTAAGAAATCAAGGAGGCCCTTGCAGCAGCCCCAACACTTATTAACCCAAATTTTCATACCTAACATTGCAACATTATTGCAGCCCCTTACAACTTTTGTGGAGTTTCCTTCCAGTTCTTATTACCATCAAGTGTTAGCATTCTCACTTTTAGGTATTTTATCTCTTTGAATGATTTAGATGCAAATTTAATGAGTTTTAAATCTCTAAACCTTTAAATTTTATGTCTCATTCATGGAATGCACGTACACAAAACCAAGTTTAATCATAGGTCATAGATTGTGCTATTGATTTATCTTCCCCTTCAAGTTGTGAAAATATTATTTTCCTTCATAAAGAATAGATTATTAGGCCTTTTTGTGAAACACTTATGTGATTAAATTATCCAATTTGAGTTGTGAAAACAAATTTTTACGAGAGATAGTTGTGAATCAAGTTGCTCATCTTTTCCATTTAGGTGCATCACTATACTTTAAGATTCAGTTTATCCATTTATTTCAAACCCTTCTATCCATTTACCTTCAAAATCACCATTTCATTAGAAATATCAAAAGGGAACCAACCCATAATTTGGAGATTCATCTTCGATATGAGCATACCCACAAGCTCGAAGGTGTTTCCATGTTTCACAAGATTGTTGGGCATTTAAACTTAGCATATGTGTGCAATCTCTGTGAAAACAATGGGATGACTTATTTTAGGTTGTTCTAGATGTATTTCTATAATTTTGTCCTATTTGGGAATTGTAGACATGTTTTACATGCAATTTATCTTTTGTAGATGCAAATTGAGATAAAGAGTCATTTTGGTGTATCTTTTTTGGGGATTTTGCATGTCTTGTGCCTTTTGTACTCACACTATGATATAAATTTTCATGGGTGGGTTGTGAGTGTCTTTGTTTTTCCATCACACCTTTTTCAAGTGATTGTTCCTTCCGTGATAATATTGAGTTTGAGTGATTCTTTCCTCATGTGTGTGTGCCCTTGTTTGGACACCCTTTTTAGTTGTAGGTACTTTCATGTGTTGTTTATATGTTCTTGGTTCTGCTTCATGCACTTGGGTGATCGCACAAAACTAGTTTACAATTCTGTTGCGAAAGAAAAATTGCAAAAAACTCCCCCATGAAGAAAATTTTGGGTTTTGGGGGGTTCGAACAAACTTAGGGAATAAATGAACACAAAAAGGATTCCCTCGAACCCCCCTTTGAGCGAACCCTATTAAATGATGGGTCCATCATTTTTCACATTTTTTAGAATAAAAACAAAGAGAATTTTTGAAAAAGGGGGGTTCACTCGAACCCCCCTTCGAGCAAACCCCATTCGTTTGAAAGGTCAAGGGGGGTTCACTCGAAGGGGGGTTTGAACGAACCCCATTTTTCTCCCTTCTCCCTTTCTTGCACCAATTTTTTGCAAAATGTTGCCCTTCGAAGCTCGGGTTGAGGATAAAAATGGAGCAGACTTCACAAATCCAACTGGAAAATTAAGCTCTTTGTTCTACACGTGGAAAAATAACAGATTATCAATTTTATTTTTTTTGAAAAATATCAGTGCACTAGATATTGATGTCCTTGATCCAACAAAAAAAAAGAATTTTGATACATACAAAAAAAGTTATGCTTTAGCTAGTGAATCATGTCTAAATTGTAAAAGGTTTGACTTTGAAACTTAATTAAGAAAAAAATATTCAATGAAATACTATGAAACCAATTCCATGCACTGGATATCATAGTTATGAACCTAGATTTGAAAAAAATAGAATTTTATCCTTCATAGAAAAAAAGTTATGTGTTAACCAGTGACGTTACTCTTTAAAAATGGTGTTTATTGTTAAAAAATAGTTTTCGAAGGAGATGGAAAAAGAAGTGCAATCTGATTCCAATAATTTTGAAAAAAATATATTTAGAATCTACATACAAGATGTCACAAATCACTAGTTTGCATCATCTTCAAATTCCTCACGGTTTAGCCACTATAGGTGCCCAAAAGTGAAGATTTAGTTAAAAAAAATCATATCAATGTCCAGTTTGGCCAAAAATTGTAAACCGGTATTGTGGGATCACCCACTTCTTGGTCACATGATTTTAGTGAACCTATCTTGGCTCTCACTTTCCACATTATGGGGGGGTTTCTACTGTTGGTGCTAATGCTTCCTTGGTTTCATTTTGGGAGTGATCTACATATCTAGTTCTTATTCCTATGTACCAGGAAGATGCATCAACTAGTTACCCATGCATTTCAGTGAGATGGAGCATTTACAATATGGACACTCTTGCATTCTTATTTCTAGAGTTGACCCTCTATTTTCACTTGATCAATTTTCTTTAGGCTATTGGTACCTATACCATTTGTATCTTCAAGTTCCAGATGTTTACCTTTGTTTTCCATATGATTCGAGTAATGTTTTTGGGGGCACTCATGTAGATTCTTGTCTTCTTGATCTTGATCATTATCTATTTCAGAGGAGGTTCTTCATTTTAGTACTATAGCATTCATCATTCAATAGTTGTCTATAGCTTCTTTGTGCTCAAGTGTGATTTTATTTATGTTCCTATTCTTTTTGGGATACCATTTTGGAGACTTCTTAGTCCTTCATTCACCTTTCTCTCTTTTGGAGAGGGTTTTTTCATGTGCGGGTTTATCCTTTTCTCCAATTGTGAGAGATTAGATTGTTTGTACATGAGTACCTCAGCAGGCCTTGTTTATTGGGACCCATCATGCATTCTCTCTCTTTTTTTATAAATTATATTTTTAGGTTTTTTAGCCACTCCCTAAATTCATCTTAAGGGGGGGTGTTATAGTAATCATGCATTGGCTAATAATCGATTAATCTTTAGTCGATTATTAGTCTAATCCATTTCATGCACTTAAGCTAAACTTATGAGTGCTTTTTTCTGTTAATTGAAGTGATATATTATTAGATCATTTTGTTTTATCATATAGGATGTTGATGCTTGTCATGATATAATCCCTTTATCATTTAGGGTTGATCCTTTAAAGTACCCACCCTCATTGTATTAACTCTCAATCTCCTTGAAGATTCTTGAGGTTCATTTTGTAAGTTTTTCTTGTTGATGATATATCAAATTATTGTTTACAAATCTCTTGTGTGGAAGGTGTTTTTGTTCATTGTTTGATCTTGCGTCTCGTTTTTTTTTAAATTTCTATTTTTTAAAGGTTTTAAGAATTTATTTTGAAAATTATAACATTTTTTAGTTGTGGTAGTCATGGTTAAAGAGTATTAGAGTTGGCATCTTCTTCTTTTTACTATTCATTATTGACTATTATTTATCAATCCAATTTTTAGGTTTTAATTTGTATTTCTAGCAAATAAGTGTTATCACTTTTATTTTTTTAGATGTTCAATAAATCAAAATATTAATTTTAGCAATGAGTTGCACGAAGATGAGCTAGATCTGAATATGTGGTTATCATTTTCATCACATAAAGTCATAGATAATCTTCTTGGACATATCAATATTGTTGATTTAAAATTGAAGAAAAAATAAAACATGAAGTAACTTGGCCAACAAAATGGTTGATAATAGATTTATCCAAGTAGCTTCATTTCTAGTCACCTTCTTTTGTAGAAACAAATTTTAAAACAATTAATAGGGGTTCCTTTATAACACATCTAATTTTTCCTATCTCACATTAAGATCTATATATCAAAGCATTTATAGTGAATGTGAGTAGTTTGCAAGTAAAAAAATAATACCAAAATAAAGATATTACATCTTGGAAAGTTCCAAAAGCTTGAAACTAAAGGACATTTTCAACCTTTGAGGTCATCTATGCTACCCTCTATGCCCCCTTAATATTCCAATTGTACCCCTTTTCATATAATTCATCATAGACCTCTTAAAATCGCTAGATAGGTAGTTTTGGTTGTCTACAACCTATTTTTAGTCCTAAAACCAATATTTATTAAGTACACATGTTAATTTTATTGGAGTAGCCACGATCTTCTTGTGAAATCAAAACAATCCAAAAATAAGAATATGCAAAACGAGAAAATATCATAAGCATGTGATGTGTTGAAATGTATAAATAAGCCTTGCTTATAAAAGGAAAGGATGAAGAGGTGAGAAGGTAGGATTCAAACTATGACTACCCATCCAGTTATGAAACAAATGTAGGACTCTATGGAAAAGTGTTGAGACACTTGGTTAGTCTACATGAGGTAAGCCAAAAGTCTAGATAACCTCTAGGTGAGCTTAAGTGTAGTGTGAATAGGACTCTACTAAGTAGGCTAAAAGATAACTAGTTTAATAATACCTCTTTTCAAACTAACATCCCCCCTTAAGCAATACTTAGGGAGTAAGCTAAGCACTAAAAATATGAGTCCTAACAACAAGGCTTGATAAGTTACTCATGTAAAATTATGATCTATCACAAATGGAGAAAAAGGAGAAAACCTAATGGGAACAAAACTCTTCTCCAAAAGAGAGGAGGAGTAGGATACAACCTCCTGAAAATATTCCCATGAAGATAGGGATGTGATGATGAAGAAATTTTGAAGTATGTCAAAGTTGTAAACTCTACCAAAGATGAACCAGTGTCTACTGGAATCAATGAACCTCCAAAAAATGCAGATCAAGATAAGAGATACAAAACACTGCATGAGTGAACATATAAAACACTACTCAACCATGAATACATGGATGGCACAAAGGTAATTAAACTTTGTGAAGTTGAAGATGCAGATAATACTATGATTCTAGAGTACAATCAACAACTGCATGAGTGACATATAGTACACTACTAAAATTTGCATCATGGTGCTCTACATAAGTACTAGAATCTCACAAAATATGATCCACTGAAATAATCCCCCATAGAAGAGATAAAAAGAGTAGGTATATGTGACCCCTACCAAAAGTAGAAGGTTCATCCATTGCTCCATTGAAACTAATGAAGCATTAGTATAAGAATATGATAATTCCCCCCTTAATGCTTAGGAGGAATAGGTATAGGCATAACAACCAACATCAGGCATAAAATGTTATTATTTCCAAGATCATAATTTAAAATTTGGGAACTTCCACAAAAATAAAAGTGCACACAATAAGCCTAGTTTTTATTATCAAGAGAATGACACAAGAGTTAAGTAAAATATATAATGTAACCTTAATTATATAGACAAGGCGGTGAAGGTAGTCAAGTCAAACACAATGACTTACTAACCTTTAAATGATGTAACACTTGTTTACTCACATGACAAGCATTATAGTGAGTGGCAAGTGACCATGCAAAAGGTGTCTCACAAAGTGACACTTTTCTCAACCACATGAGGTGACATAAAAATTCTAGAATAACCTAAGTAAACTTAAGGAAATGTGAATAGGTCAAACTAGAAAGTGATGACAACTTAACTAGTTATCTAATGACACTATTTAAACCAACACCCCCTTAAGTGAAACTTAGGGAGTAATGTATGCATGATGACGAGTCTCAAATACTAGGCCATGTTAGGTACTCATGTAAAATTTTCTCATAAAGTAGAGTAAAGGAGAAAAACCTTGTGGGAAATGTAAACTCCTCTCCAAACGAGAAATGATATAATGAAGAGAGAATATGTATCCCCCCATAGGATGATGATGACTTCTTTGAATGATACTCAAATGCTTCATGTGAATATTGATGTAGAATATATACCAAATAAGTGATATGAAGTATTTCTATAAAGAATTTTTGGGTGCTCTCGGTGAAGCGCCTTTGAATTTTGATGCAATAAGTGATGTTCTGTGAGAAAGAATCTCTTGAAACTCTTAGTGAAGCATCTTTGGAATCTCATGTAGTAGATAATGGTGGGTGAATTGATAATTTTTTTTAATCATTATTTTTAGCCATTCCCACATTCTTTGAGTTCAGAAGAAATGTAAGAAATATAAAGTGCTCAAGGCATGATGATAGTGACAACCCCCTTGATTATTTTGATCCCCCCTGAATTGAAATTTTATATATTTAGTGCATATAACAATTTCAATGTAATGAATAATGGCACTTTATAATTGAGTGCGATATATTTTCCAATAAAATAGGAAAGTGATATTCACTTTCACAAAAGCATTACTCAGTTTGAGTAGGTAATCAAAAGATACAATAATCATATGTGGCTAATTTTACACTTAGAAACTTAAAGTTTTCTTGTTAAAAGAGACAAAATATTTTTAAACAACAATTTTTTTACATTGTCTCAATGCTAGTTTGTGTAGCTTAGAAAGATATTTTCGACGACTATTCATAATCAAAATTTTGACTCATCATTTGAAACTTATGGAAAAATGAAAATGACTCCCGCTTTACAAGCATTTTTGATAATCTATAAACCCCACTAATACTAAAATAAACTTGATGTTTCACTGAATTTTTAAAAACTAGTTCAATGGAAGATAAATGCTAGTGGTGGAATAAAATAAAAAATAACTATGTTGATAGAGGCGTTATGCCAAGTGGAGAAGTCGATGGAGGAATCCATTGGATTTTAGAATCCTATTTGACTTTGTTGATATGTGTGAGAGTTTAAACTAAAGATGGAGGTTGATTCAAATGGAAGGCATGTGGGAGGCATTGACCAAGTTGTAGGCCATTTAATAGAGCCTCCAAAGAGCATTGAAGGCACGAGTTGTGGGAGAGTGGTGGAGAGACCACATTGCATGTCACGACTTTGATGGGAGTCATTGGAGAGGGTGATGTAGTCTCTACCTCATTGATGTATGATGTCAAATTTTAACCCACTCAACAGATCTTCCAAATGTATGATGTGAACATAACACAAAAGTCTACCAAAAAATGGTGCTTCCGAATATGGAGGAAGGCATAAAGGAGGCCATGGTGCATCTACTACCAAGGTTCAAGATATGGTGACTACTATAGGGAAAATGCAAAAGAGATAAAGTGTTGGTGTAAATAGGTGTTTTCCTTATCTAGTCTTAAATCTAGATCCTATTTACATGTTAAGCCCACTTAGGTCCTAGGATGGAACCTTTCTAGTTAGCTTTAATTTAGAGGAAATATTTCTAGTTAAGCATTAGTTGTCACTTATCTTTTGACATTTAATGTTTGTGTCCTAAGTTATTTAATATTTGTTAGGGTAGTTGTCTCATTGTACATGATTAAGACACATTTCAATATCATGTCTAATCCTATCCCACATTTTTCCTTTATAGGAAAGGAATCATTTTTACATCTTATATAATTCAATTCATTGTAAGTCCAATATTTCATTGCAATCTTGAGTATTTCATATTGGCCATATCTTGCATCCATTATTGCAATTTTTTGTTCTTGCTTTTCCCTCTTGTAGAAGGCTATTTTTTTGCAGGTGATCTTGGAGGCTTGATTCCTTGACTGAATATAGCATGGTATTGGTGGGGATGGGAGGATTGTGGAGTTCACTCCTGATTTAGTCATCATTTTAGACTTGGAGAGTGGAGAGATTCTTGCTACTGAGATGGTTGATCATTCATCTTGGTTGTACACCTTTGTAGATTTTTCTTTTGATGGTGATATTGTTCCTTCAGTTGTTGATCACACTTCTAGTGTGAACCATGATTTAGAGGAGACATTTGAATTCTTGAACTTGGGATATCTCACAATGGATTCCATTCTTGAGCCTCGTATTTCATCTCCTTCATCGTCTATTACATTTGATGATGCTCATATTGGCACCATTTAGATTCTAGCTACATCTACTTGGGATGCATACTTGATAAACAATGGTGGGTTGTTTGTTGAGTCCCACATTTAAAATTTGGGAGTAACCATTGATTACATACATCTTCTCTTTGATAAAGATGATTCCTCTTTATTTATTACGAGGGGATACTCTGACCCTCTTGTTTATTCTTTACATGATCACTCCTTGTAGTTTGACATGAGTGTGGATAATTTTAGAAAAAAAATTGGAGGATTCTTCTTTTTCTTCAGACGAGGCATCTTTGTCTTTGGAGTGTGTTCTACATTCATCTCTAGGAGGTTCTAGATTGATATCTTCAACTGTGTGGCCTAGAATTCCTGTTTAGGAGTTTGTTAGATTTTGATGTCGATATGGAGACACTTGAGCATAGTTTAGAGACATCACATATGATTCTTCTTCCCACATATTCCTTTCAGGCGTGGGAATACATCCTGCATATCATCATAGTTTTGTTTCTTCCTAAGGGGATGAATGTTGTTTGATGAGATTATATCATATTCAACATTCATTATCAAGCTTCTACCATTGTAGGAGACTCACCATTGAGGGGAGGTTGTATGGTCTCTCCTATTCTCTCTTACGGGAGGGGGTCAGTTTCCTCAGATGGGGTTTTATCCCTCTCATGCGTCATTGAGAGTATTTTGTATTTCATCTCTCTTTTGGGGAGGATTTTTGTCCCACCAGGTTTTCTCCTTTTCTCTATTTGTGAGAGATTACATTGTATATGTACATGGGTACCTAAAATGGCCTTGTAGTTGGGTCCCATCCTTGTATCTTTGCATAATAATCAACTCCCTAAGTTATACTTAAGGAGGTGTTGGTGTAAATAGGTGTTTTCCTTATCTAGTCTTATCTAGATCTTATTTGCATGTTAAGTCCACTTAGGTCCTAGGAGGGAATATTTCTAGTTAGCATCAATTAGGAGGGAGTCTTTCTAGTTAAGCATTAGTTGTCACTTATCTATTGGAATTTAATGCTTGTGTCCTAAGTCATTTAATATTTATTGGGGTAGTTATCTCATTGTACAAGATTGAGACACATTTCAAGTTCTTGTATAATCCTATCCCACATTTTTCCTTTATAAGCAAGGCATCATTTGTACATCCTAGACACTTCAATTTATTGTAATTCCAATATATCACTACAATATTGAGTATTGCATATTAGCCATTTTGATATTGCATATTTAGATTGCATTGCATATGTACATGGGTACCTAAAATGGCCTTGCAGTCGAGACCCATCCTTGTATCTTTGCATAATAATCAACTCCCTAAGTTATAATTAAGGGAGGTGTTGGTGTAAATAGGTGTTTTCCTTATCTAGTCAAGTATCTAGATCTTATTTGCATGTTAAGTCCACTTAGGTCCTAGGAGGGAATATTTCTAGTTAGCATCAATTAGGAGGGAATATTTCTAGTTAAGCATTAGTTGTCACTTATCTTTTTGCATTTAATGCTTGTGTCCTAAGTCATTTAATATTTATTGGGGTAGTTATCTCATTGTACAAGATTGAGACACATTTCAAGTTCTTGTCTAATCCTATCCCACATTTTTTCTTTATAAGCAAGGCATAATTTGTAAATCCTAGACAATTCAATTTATTGTAAGTCTAATATATCACTACAATATTGAGTATTGCATATTAGCCATATCTTGCATCCATTATTGCAAATTTGTGTTCTTTTTTCCCCCTCTTTTAGAAGGTTATTTTTGGATTTTGCAGGTGATCATGGAGACTTGAGTCCTTGAGTGATTCTAACATAAAGAATATATTGGTTGTAGAGAATTGTGTGGCTTCAGTGACATCTATTCCATGACCTACTCCAACCACTCTTCAAATGGACATTAAAGCTTGTGCGAGGAGATAAATAGTGACTCACCCTTAATGAAGGAGTTTTTGGGTGCGACTTGAGGGTGATTGTAGAAAAAAAGGGTCTTGCAAAGGATGGATGGCCTTCAAATTGGATTACAAAGAGTTGTTCTTTCACATAGCTTGTAGATAGCAAGAGAAGATCACTTCAAAGATAAGATTAGCGTTGGATACAAGGTTGTGAGGATGCAATATTAAGATCTTCAAGGTTGTGGGTCTTGCACAAAGCCAAAGAAGCATCTCCCTCATGCAAGGAATTCATTGTTCCTTTCTCATATTGGATGCACCTTCCCAACATATAAAATTCCTTGGTGGAGAAAATCATGGCCTTTTACAAAGTAGATCGAGCCAAAATGCCACAAGAAATACAAACTCCTCCCAATGATCTAATCCAAAGATAAAAAAGAACAAACCATGGAGCAATCTAGTTAGTTAGTGCAAAGGTTTGTCTATTATTTATATAAAAGTTTCATGTTGTGCAATGGATACCATGATATTGAGGTTATATCAACCATGCAACAAAGATACATGTTACAAAAAAAATGTGTCACACCTTGCACAAGGTGAATTGATAAAAAAACTATGGCCTCTTCCATGCTTTTTGCAAGTTTGAAAACCTTCAAATATTATATAAAAATAAAAAAGTAAATGTAAATCACCATGCACGAGAAATCCTTACAACTTGATAGAACATGGATTGTGGTCTACACAAGGAAATACAAATATGTATGCCTCCCATGCGCCTTGGATCTTGGCCATGCCAAAAGGATAAACTACTCACAAGGCCTACCAATGCTTTTAATTCAACTAGAGCAGAGATGCAAAATAAAATTTGAGATCAATCCTAAAAAAAGATTAGTTTTACATGCAAATCAAATTACACAAAACTTTATACTGAGCTAGATACAAGATTTTAGGAAGGGTTTTGCTTGCATGGCTCTAATACCATGACATGATTTCCAAGATCATAAAGAAAAATTCAAAAACTTCCACAAAAATACTTACACACTATAAGCCTAGTTGTTATTATTAAGAGAATGATACAAGATTTAAGTAAAATCTACAATATAACCTTGCTTATATAGGCAAGGTGGTGAAGGTATTCATGTCGAACACAATGACTAACTAAACCTTCAATGATGGAACACTTGTTTATTCACATGACAAGTGTTTTAGTGAGTGGTAGGTGACTATGCAAGAGGTGTCTCACAAAGTGAGGGCACTTGTATCAACCACATGAGGTGAGACAAAAATATAGAATAGCCTAGAAGTAAACTTAAGAAAATGTGAATAGGCCAAACTTGAAAGTGATGAAAACTTAACTAGTTATCTAATTTGACACTATTTACATCAACACAAAAGTGTGCACAAGAATGTAGACCCAATATTAGGTCTAAGAAGATGTACAAGAAACTAAAAAAGGGTGTGCATCATGGCACACACACACGTGGTGAGAATCATGAGGATCCATTGTTGTGATGGAAAATGAAGCCACTACACAACCTCCCATTATATTTTATAATTGAGTGTAAGTATAAAATTCCCTCCTTAGGGAACACACATTCAATTGTTGTAGCACTTAATATGAGTGCATTTACAAAATTTATTTTCTATTTTGAGTTCTTACAAGTTTATGTCATGAGGTAGACAATGAAGACATATATGAAGTATGCCTTTCAAACCTCAAGAAAATAACAAAAAAAAGAAAATTAAAACCCCATTAATAAAAACATGATCCCCTATAAAATGATACAGTGATTTGACACTTTATTTTAGTGCATTATAGATTCCACAAAGTGGATTTGATGTACAAAACCTCAAAAGGGACAACTCATAATTTAAAATTTTGAAACATAGTCATGAAAAATTAACATCACCACTACCTAGAGATAAAAAATCATGTAGGTTAAAATAACAAACCCAAAAAGGAGTCTATATGAGCCAAAATGAGCCCTTTGAATTTCCATAAACAAGAATTGTGCATGGTATCCTCTAAGAATCTTAATCTCTTAAAAAATTCATACATCATACTACAAAAAAAACACACCACTACATAAAGGATAAAAATATGTAGAATACAAAAAAAATTACTCAAAAATATGTTTGTATGTTTGAGAACGAGGCTCCTAAAGTTTCAAGCCAAAAATCAAAATATAGGCCAATGATGGAGTAAACTTGTGATCTGTTTTAGGATCTATGACAATTGCTAATGAATGCTTAACTATTACAACGATTGATTCAAGCTTTACAAACGAAATTTTAACACAATTGAATTGCTTAAATGAACATAGCTTAATACAGATGATGAACAAAAAAGAAAGAGAGAGAAGATAGAAGACAAAACACAATTGATAACGGAGTTCGCTAAAAGGCTATGTCTCTGGGTCCCTCTCCAACAAAGTGACCGATCCGATTATGCTCCAAAATTAGAATTACAATTGCTACAAGATCATTCCCTTCAAGCACAACAACATAACATTTCTCCGATGTATAGAAATGGTATCAAAAGCCTCGTGAGCGTTCTCTCCTTCACATCACTTGCATGCCTAACTCTCCCATTTTCACCCCTTTTTATACAAAAAATTAGCCCAATTCAGCCTATAACAATATGATTTACAAAATCTGGCCAATTTCCCTTTACAAGTAAGAATCCCACATAATCCCCCCTATTACATAGATAAATCTATTATAATCCTCCTTTTTACATAACAAAATCATTTAAAATCCCCTTAATATTATCTCAACTTTATTTAAGCCCTCCCAAATCTTCATTCTCGGGCTTAAAATATCTTGGAGAGTTTTATTTCTTTAATTAGGGATTATCTCTTTAATATTTAGAGGGTCAAATCTTTTAAATAAAGGGTATTGGCTTCAAAATATTTAGTAAAACAAACCGAAGCCCACTATATGCTTAGAGCCATATGATGGCTCACCGATGGCTATCCATTTTGGGGCCGGGGAGGTCAGAGGGTTGACCCCCCGTCCATTCTATTTTTAAAACAAATTTTATCTCCTTACATGTCAAAACTAACCCGCATCTCCAATTTGTTAGCTCACGCTGCATGGCTCAACGGTTGTGCAGAGGAATAGCTCGCATGAGGTTGGGGGTTCAACCCCCAACTGAAACTTTTGATCAACCATTCAAACAACAAGTTGTCTACCACTGAGGATGGGAGAGAGCAAGAGATGCTACATGGCACCCAAATGATATGCCACATGGCGCAATTTCATTGGTTGTCAGAAACCAAGTCACTTGCCACGTATGTGCCGAGTTACTTACCATGTAAGTGCCATATTGACACCTATCTTGTCACCTTCGTTGTCGTACCGTACAGATTACCAAGTCAGCATGTTGATGTCATCGTCTGTACGACTTGGTCAACCTTGTGCTTGCGAACTTTGACTTGGCATAACTTGCATGTACGAGCTCAAAATTCGATGAAATGAATGTCATTGAAAAGGTCTCAATGAGCTCTTTGACTTGATGCTAGTTCTATTGAATTTTGAGATAGTGATTTTTTTCACCTTTCTGGGTGGCCTCAGGTGCCTGTTTGACCCATACCTTTGACTGGCCGTATCTTGGGCGTACAAACTCCTTTTAAGCCCATTCAAGTTGCGTTGGACTCAAAATTTCAGGCACTTTGATCTAGCGATGATTACTGGAGCATATGGGATACTTCAATTTTTGATGTCAAGTATCCCCCTGGATCAGTCCTCCCCACTAGAGAGCTTTTGGACCTTTGAAAGATTGATTACTTAGAAATAAAGTGAGGATAAAGTTCCCTCACTTTACCAATCTCCATCCATTTTGCCTTGCGTGGATTCATCTCCTTCAGTCCCACTCAGAGGTATTCAACTACCCTTCTTTGTGAAGTCCTAAATTTTTTGTCTAATATGACATCCTCTGGAAACTTTGACATTTCCTCTGGTGAAAGATCATCAACTGATGGAACCTGAATGTTTGTGTCTTCATCCAGTATCATTGGAGGTTTGTACAACTTTAGATTCTCAACATTGACAACTGAATAGATGTGCATGTATGGAGGAAGATTAAGGCAAGAGGCATTAGTTCTGATCTTTTCCAAGATCTCAAAGGGACCATATCGAATCGGCTTGAGCTTCCTTCCTTCGCCTTGCATTATTTCTTTATTGATATGTAACCAAACTCTATCTCCAACTTGGAAATGGTGATCACTGCGATGCTTATTGTGGTGAGCCTTGTATTTTGCTTGGCTCTGCTTCAACTATGCTTCCACTTCCTGATGGATTGCTTGGAATTTTTTTATGAACTTCAAATCCTTCTCTACATCATGGCATCCATCTTCAACATCATCTTTCTCGAAAGAAAAATCCATCAGTGTTTTAGGCACATAACCGAAACAAGTCTCAAAAGGAGACCTCTTTGTAGAAGAGTGTTCCGCATGGTTGTAAGCATGCTACACATAATGAAGACTGTCATCCCACAGCTTGGGATGTTTGTTGTAGTAAACTCTGAGTAGATGCACAACTATCTTGTTTACTACCTTTGTTTGTCCATTGGTCTATGGATGGAAGGGTGTACTCTTCTTCAATTTGGTGTCCATGAGTCCCCACAAAGTTGACCAAAATTCCCCTAGGAATCGAGAATCTCGATCCAATACAATAGAAGTAGGTAACCCAAAGTGAACCCATACAAATTGAAAGTACATCTGAGTTGTCAGTTCAACAGTGACCTATTTCTTATAAGGCATTAGAATACACATTTTGCTAAACCGATCAACTACTACATACAGATAATCATGTCCCTTCCTAGACATAGGTAACCACCCGACAAAATCCATTGACACACTTTCCCATGGACGGGATGGTATAAGAAGAGGTGTGTACAACCCCAATTTCCTATTACTAGGCTTACTTGTTGCACACATGACACAACCTCTAATACACTTAGTTACAGTTTCTTGTATACGAGGCTAGTAACAATACTTTTGTAGCTGAGTGATTGTCTTGCTTACCCCAAAATGTCCTGCAATCAATGAGTTGTGTGCTTCTCTGATTACCTGCACCTGCTCATCTTTTGGAATACATAACTTTCCCAAGTGATACAATAATTTATCTTGCACATAGTAATATTTCTCTTCTACATGTTTTCCTGCAATTAAAGTTGAATAGATTTCCTTAAAGTCTTCATCATTAGCATATTGTTCCTAAAAAAATTCATGTACCATGGAACTACCTTTAAGGATAATCAAAGCATTCATAACAAGAGGCCTAGACAACATATCTGCTACTTTGTTATGGACACCTTTCTTGTACTTAATTACCAAATGAAACTATTGAAGAAAACCCATCCACCTAAAGTGCCTACTTTTTTGCAGTTTAGACTGTGAGTGCAAGTATTGAAGTGGTTGGTGATCAGTGTGGATTACAGTTTCTTTCCCCATTAAGTAGTATTTCCATTTTTTAACACTTTGAACTAATGCATAAATTTCCTTATCATAAGTAGGATATTTAATTACTTTTGTAATAAACTTCCTCCAGTGCTGGACTACACCTAGGAAACTTTTGACTGTAGTGATTGTACTTGGCTTAGTCCATTTTACATTAACTTCAACCTTTGCAAGGTCTACTTTCAATTGACCACCACCTACGACATAGCCTAAGTACACTAAGAATGTCTTAGCAAATTCACATTTAGACATCTTTACAAAGAGTTTTTCTTTTCTCAATACATCAAAAACTTTCTTTACATGACTTACATGATCTTCCCAAGTTCGACTAAATACAAGAATATCATCTAGATAGACTATGATAAAATCATCAATGAAAGGATGAAAGACATCATTCATGACTCATAAATGTAGCTAGTCCATTGCAAATCCTGAAGGGCATGACCAACCACTTAAATAGTCACTATTTTGTCTTAAATGCAGTTTTCCAAATGTTATCTTCTGTAATTCTTATCTAATGATATCTGCTACGCAAGTCTAACTTAGAGAAATAAACTGCATGTTTTAATTGATCAAGTAAATCATCAATTCAGGGAAGAGGATACCTGTTCTTTACTGTTATCTTTGTTTGGGGCTCGATAGTCGATGCACATTCTCCAAGACCCATCCTTCTTTGGAACCAACACAATTGGAGAACCACAAGGAGATGTACTAGGATGGATGGCTCCTTTTTCAACCAACTCTTGAACTTTCTTTTTGATTTCCTCATTTTTCAAAATTGATAAGCGGTACATGCCGATATTTGGAAGAGGCACATCTTGTTGTAACTGGATTTCATGTTGTATCTCTCTCTTAGGTGGTAATCCCTTTGGCTCCTGAAATAAGTCATGATAAGCAGAAACTATTTTGACCATCTCAATTTTACGCTTTGGATCACACCCTTCAATTGCTTCAACTTTTTCATCCTCTTTGGGTTTTATAAGCATTAATACAAAGTTCTTACTAGAATTTACCAACCTTTTCATCTGACCAACATTGACTTGTGTAAGATTAGTCTTAACTTTGTGTGCACATACAATGTATTCTATCCCATCCTTAAAGAGATGATACTTATTATTCCCCTATAAAAGATTGCTTTTCTATCATACAAATAAGGACTCCCTAACACAAGCCCACAAATGTCCAAAGGAACAACATCTACCTCTACCTCATCAAGAAAGTTTGTAGTGATAGAAAATCTCAATTTACATTGCTTCGTTACTTGTAGTTGAGCATCATTGCAAACCCATCCAAGCGGATATGGCTTTGGATGAGGTGTTGTAGCTAGATTAAGTTTCCTTACCACCTCTTCAGATATTAAGTTTACTTGAGAACCTGTATCAAACAATGTGTCAATCTTAGTGTGCTTAGTTACAACTCAAATATGAAACAATTCATTCCATTGTTTATCATCTTTAGGAGGAGTAGATACTTGTACTTTCATTAGAAACATTTGCATCAGAAGAGAGAATTATACCTTTCCCTTTACCTTGGACCCCGACATCAACAATCTATGTTTCATCTCTAGAGTCGGATCCAAGATCTTGTTGAATCACTGCAACAATCTTTTACTTGCCTTTATTTCCTCCATATATTTTTAGCCTTAATTCTGGATGCAACTTCCAACACTTTGAATCCTCATGCCCCTCTTTCTTGCAATGGGAGCATGTGGGCTTATCACCCTCCTTCTTAACTGTAGTTGTCTTCTTCCCTTTGCCTTTATCTTTATCTTTGTCTTTACCCTTAGACTTCCCCTTAGACTTAGATGGTTTCTTTGAGAAATTATCACTAAAAGTGTTCTTACCCCTTGAATCTAAATGAGTGGCTTGGAATGACACTTCATCCAGATTATTAGGACTCAACATTAGAATAGTATGTCTTAGGTAAGAATGCAAACCACCTATGTACTTAAGTAATTTATCCTGAGTATATAATGGAACATTTAAAGAAATAGCCCGTTTTCTAAAATCATGGGTGTAATCTTGGACAAACTGACCCTTACCTTGCCTAAAGGTTTTCCAATTCATTGTTAATTATTGCATATAACCTAAAGGGTAAAACTATTTTTTAAGGGCAACAAAAAATTCCATCCAAGTCATATTAACCTTACCATGGCTAGCAATTTCCTCCTGAGTCCTACTCTCCCACTAGGTGAGAGTTGTACCTCCCAACCAGAGAGTGGCTAACTGGATCATAGAAGAATCTTCTGCTAGGCCTTGAATCCTACAATACACTTCTACCTGTTGGATCCAATCATCTAACTTTTCGGCATTTAACCCCCCACAGTACTTAGGCAATTCAAATTTTACATTCAATTTAATAATAGGATTAGACTTTCTCTTGAAAGGATTAACAGTAGAAGAAGAAGAAGAAGAAGAAGAAGGGGAAGATGGAGGAGATGGAGCTTCTGGAGCTTTACCTTCTTTGTCCTTTCGATCTTCCTTCTTTTCTCACTTTGAAGAATCTTCCTTTTCCTGCTTCTTTTTTTTCTGCATAAAGCTCTTCCACCATAGCCTTCATGTCAAGAAAGGCTCGTTGAAAAGACTTATCATCAAGCTCAGGCTCGGTACTTTTCCTAGCTTCAGTTTCTTCCATCGTTGGCAAAGTCCTTCATTTGCCGATCTCAAGATTGTATTCTTCTAGCTCGCCTTCACCTCGCTGTTTCCTGGAATGTGTTAGCATCCACTTCTGCAATACTAGTCACACAAAGCTCTGGTACCAAACTTGATCTATTTTAGGATCTATGACAATTTCTAATGAATGCTTAACTATTACAATGATTGATTCAAGCTTTACAAACAAAATTTAACACAATTGAAATGCTTAAATGAACATAGCTTAATAAGGATGATGAATAGAAAGAAATAGAGAGAAGATAGAAGACAAAACACAATTGATAACATAGTTCGCTAAAAGGCTACGTCTCCGGGTCCCTCTCCAATAGAGTGACTGATATGATTATGCTCTGAAATCAGAATTACAATCACTACAAGACCATTCCCTTCAAGCACAATGACATAACATTTCTTTGATGTACAGAAATGGCATCAAAAGTCTACTATGCGTTCTCTCCTTCACATCACCTGCATGCCTAACTCTCCCATTTTCACCCCTTTTGATACAAAAAATTAGCCCAATTTGGCCTATAACAATATGATTTACAAAATTTGGCCAATCTCCCTTTACAAGTAAGAATCCCACATAATCCCCCCTATTACATAGATAAATCTTTAATAATCCTCCTTTTTACATAACAAAATCATTTAAAATCCCCTTAATATTATCTTCATTCTCGGGCTTAAAATATCTTGGAGAGTTTTATTTCTTTAATTAGAGATTATCTCTTTAATATTTAGAGCGTCAAATCTTTTAAATAAAGGGTATCGGCTTCAAAATATTTAACAAAACAAAGCAAAGCCCGCTATATGCTTAGAGCCATATGATGGCTCACTGGTGGCTATCCATTTTGGGGCCGGGGAGATCGAAGGGTCAACTCCTCGACCATTCTATTTTTAAAACAAATTTTATCTTCTTACATGTCAAAACAAACCTGCGTCTCCAATTTGTTAGCTCACACTGCATGGCTCAACGGTTGTGCGGAGGAATAACTTGCATGAAACTTTTGATCAACCATTCAAACAACGAACTGTCCGCCGCTGAGGATGGGAGAGAGTGAGAGTGCCATGTGGCACCCAGACGATGTGCCATGTGGTGTGATTTCATTGGCTATCAGGAATTGAGTCACCTGCCACGTATGTGCCGAGTCACTTACCATGTAAGCGTCGTATTGACACTGTCCTGTCACCTCAGCTATACAGACTTGACTATGGTTTTGTTAAATTTTGAGACAATGATTTTTTCACCTTTTTGGGTGGCCTCAGGTGCCTGTTTGACCCATACCTTTGACTGGCCATATCTTGGGCATACAAACTCCTTTTGAGCCCGTTCAAGTTGCGTTAGACTCAAAATTTTGGGCACTTCAATTTGGCGATGATTATTGGAGCATATGTGACACTTCAATTTTTGACGTTGAGTATCCCCTGGATCCACTTGGGAATGAAAAATGATGATGTCGTGCTGACATCAACTGTTGAAATATTCTCAAAACTAACAAAATATTCCCTATCTCTTGTAGTTGTACTAGTAGCGACAAAAAAGTAAATTTGTAATGATTAAAAAATTGTTAAAATACAAAACATATTCAAAAAATTGTTGTGCAAAGGTCGAGGCAACACATAAATCAAGAGATTGTTGTAGACTAGTACATTGATGTAAGATAGTATGTTGTACAATACAATCATACAAATCCATACAAACTGTATGGATTTTTGTATGACCCTCCATCGTTGGGCCCAAAAAACCCTATTTTTTTCTTTGAATATCCAAGTATTATATATCAAAAGTCATCTCTTGACCCTCCTGGGTGCAATTGTGACGTTGGTTTTGTTCCAAAATACAACATTTGAAACTTGATTTCCACGACCCTCACAAATTCAAGAGAGAAAGGGATGGAGTTTGCATGCTTGCTCTTATACCATGTTGGAGTAGCCAAGATCTGCTTGCAAACTCAAAATAATCCACAAATAAGAATATACAAAATTAGAAAATATCATAAGAATGTGATGTATATGAGCCTTTCTTATAAAGGCAAGGACGAAGAGGTGAAAGGGTAGGAGTCAAATTTTGACTACCACTCCAAGTATGAAACAAGTGTAGGACTCTATGGACAATTGTTGAGACACTTGGTGAGTCTACATGAGGTGAGACAAAAGTATAGGTAACCTATAAGTGAACTAAAGTGTAGTGTGAATAAGACTCTGCTAAGTAGGTTAAAAGCTAACTAGTTTGATAATATTACCTCTTTTCATACTAACAATTTTTTCTCATTATAATTCCAATAAGCATTTCAACTTTTGTGTTTCCATTTTCCAACTCTTATACTCTCTATTTATAAGTCAATATCCTAATTTTAATACTTTTACTTTTACTTTATATATAATATGAATTTCAAATACATGTCTATTTAAAACCAATTAGAAGTTACTTATGAGTTTATATCCATCCATTACACCTTGGGGTGCACTTGCATTATTCTTTTGGCACATGATTTACAACAAGATTAAATCTCTAGACTTTAGCTTGGAATTTGATAGTCACCCCCTATTTATTATATAAAAAAAATTATGATCTAGTTTGGTTGTTTTATTATCTTTCAATTGACATTTTAAGAAAAATATAAGTAAAGAATTTTAAACAAAATATTTTTATTAGATTTTAGTAATCATTAAAATTAAATATGTTAACTTTGTAATATATTTAATAAAGTATTACATATAATTAATTTATTATTTAAAAAAATTAAACTGACATAAACATTTTTTAATAGAAAATATATTTCATAAAAGTGTCAATAAACACTAAAAATATGATATTACTACCTTCAAATATAATTTATTTATTATTAAGTTCAATTTTTTGAAATTATTTTATTTGATTAATTTTTAATTGAATTACATAAAATAATGATGCATTTAACATAAACTAAATAAATCATATCAAAGGTCACTAACTCTTCTTGACTTCCTATCTTTCCAAATCTGATAGACTCAATCTATACATTTGTTTTAGGTTTATTTCAAGGTACTCTCATTGATGCATTCAATGCATCTAAACCTAAGTTTGATTTTCTAACACCTTTGATGATGTTTTGTTTTGAAAAATCCTCTTTCACAATAGTAATTTGAAGAATATTAAACACGATTTTCCATAAGTTCATCATATGAAAATAACTTACTTGCCAATAATCTATGTTAATGAAAACTCTCCATGCATCTTTTATCTTGAAACCCTCATAACTCAAATACAATAAATCAACAAAAGAATTTAACTCTTTTTTACAATTGTTAACATAAAAAACGATACAAAGTTTCCAACTAAATCAAATTTTAGAAATTTATTTGTATACATGAATATTTCTCTATATCTTGTAGAGATTTAAAAAAAAAAAAAAAAAACTCCTCAACTTTTTAGTAAAATATATGAATGAAGGATTGTTGATTATCTTTTTGTAATTGTAAATTTGTAGGTTACAATATACCTATAAAATTTAGTTATAAAAAATAAAAAATAAAAATATAATTTATTGTAAATTTCTAAATTAATATATTTAAAATTAAATATATTAAAAACAATCTTATATTATATTTTAAACTAAAAAACATTCTAAAAAAAGTTAGCCCTAAGGTAGATTGTACGATCAAACCATTAGATTTACTCTCGCATGGGTGGAGAGCAACACATGTTGACAGAGGTTATAGTGATATGTTTTAGGATTTCACTTTGCAAAGCCCACCCGATATTTGATTGTTTCATTAAAAAATAAATAAATAAATTTCTACAAAAAATATTTATATTCTATCTTTTAAAATATTCTATATATATATATATATAACTAGCACTTGCACCTAAAGGAGGTTCAAGGATTACACCAATAGAAAACTATAAGTATGTTAATATGTTAGAGAGTATGTGTTTGTGCATGGATGTGAGACAATTAATAATAAGTGCTAAATAATGGAATAAAATAAACTTAGACAAATCTAGATTTTTCCCTTAAAGAAATTAAGTATTATCTTATTATAAAATATTTGCATACAAATTTAAAACATAAAGCAATGCAAATGAAAAAAAGAAAGTTGCTGTCAAATTGACAAAAACATGCAAATGAAAATAGAATGTTGTCATCCAGATGTCAAATCAATATTTATCTAGCTTTTATGTGAGAAGTAAAATTTTGGAGGCTTTTACCTCATATTTTGGATGCTTTACCATTAAATGGCAGCTAGTTTACCATTAAACGTTGTTCAAGATGACTCAACAATGGTTTGTCCACGTGAGACTTGTTTCAGACTCAAATCTCACACTATATGTAGCCTATCCACTAATAACTTAAAGATATATTTTTTAAATTATTTTCCTTTATAAAATAATATATTATAAATTAAAATAATATAATATTTCGTTCTATTTATAATTTTAAAATATAGTATATATAATTATATAAAATACAACAAATCAAATTATACAATCTAATACATTTAAAATTATGAAACATATTTTAAAATTTAAAAAACTGTCCAACGACCATCAAATTCCAAGCTTGAGTTAAAAGAATCTAATATGAAACAAAATACCCAAAGAGGTGTGGACAGATAGGATTTGTTCTTTCTGCTCTTTGGGTTTAGTGGAGACAAAGTGACACTACATTATGCTTTGGAGGACATCCGGTAAAGTTATTCAGATTTGCTAAAAGTCAAATTGTTAGCAACCTTGTTTGAAGAGGATAAGATTGTTAAAACAACAAGTTACTTGATCAAAATACACAACAAAAGAAAGAAAATCAGCAAAAGAGTTAGAAAAAAACAAGTAATTGATAGGGTCGGCGGTTGTTTTGTTGTTTTGACAAAGGTGGTTTTGATTTCATTTTGGAGGTCCCATAAATTGAATGGCAAAATCGCTCCACATTAACTTTTGTCTCGATGTTGTGGGAGGACACAAATTTCTTACCAGAAGGTCAACATACTGTTGATTAAAAGATCACAGAAAAATAATAAATTTGCAGAGAAGAATAAAAGAATAATGCAACAAGTTCAAACAAGTAAACATCAATATTTATAGTGGTTCACCATGAATAGGCTACATCCACTTTCCAAGGGATTCTTAAATTTTATTTATCTCTCTATGTTTTTACATAGTACAAAGAACAACAACAAGCACACTAAACGTGTATTTTAAACACCATACATTAATCGTCTTCAATTTGCCATGGGAAAGGGAAGAGCCTTCAAAATGGAAGGCGAGAGGGCATTCGTTATGAACAGGAAGTCATTGGGCTTCACATACCCAACAATCTCCCACTTGAAGACCAATGACTGCTGCAAGATACTAGAGATTCCCCTACTTTGATATTATTGGCACTTTTTTAGAATGTCGAGAGAAGCTCTACAAAATTCGAACTTCTCTCTTGCTACTACCTTCGTCAAAGCATCTATCGAATTCAACTTTGTGTCAATTTTCTCCAGCTGCAACTTGCCTTCATCAAGAACATGGCGAATAAAGTGATACCTCAACTCTATATGCTTGGTGCGATTATGAAAGGCAGAATTCTTCGTCAAATGAATAGCATTGTTACTATCACAAAACAAGGTGAAAACTAATTGTTTACACCATAATTCACCCAACAAACGTTGTAACTAGATCATTTTCTTGGCTCCTTCAGTTAAAGCAATGTATTCAGCCCCGGTAGAAGAGAGAGCAACCACCTGTTGCAAGTGAGAAACCCAACTTATCATTGCCCCGACAAAAGTAAACACATAACCGGTAGTAGACCTCCTCTTATCCAAATCCCCAGCCATATCTAAATCAAAATAACCACACAATTGAATGTTCTTACCTCCAAAGCATAAAACATAATCATAAGTACCTTTCAAGTACCAAAGAATCCACTGAATGGCTTGCCAATGTGACTTATTCGGATTACTCATAAATCTGCTCACAACTCCCACTGCATGAGCAATATCGGGTCGTGTACAAATCATAGCATACATGAGGTTGCCAACCGCGGAAGAATATGGAATGCACTTCATGGATTCTTGATCTTCTGAAGTTTGTGGACACATAGTGGATGATAGACGGAAGTGATCAACCAATGGTGTGCTGACGGGCTTGGCATTAGACATATTAAACTTTTCCAAAACTTTATAAATATATTTTTCTTGAGATAATCTAATTTTTCTTTTATTTCTATCCCCGATTATATGCATCCCAAGAATCCTCTTTGCTGCCCCTAAGTCTTTCATGGCAAAACGAAGAGCTAAATGTTGTTTTAACTCATGAACAATCTACACACTAGTGCCAACAACTAACATATCATCAACATAGTGTAAAAGAATAACAAACTCACCATTTGCAAGCCTCTTATAGTAGACACATGGGTTTGATTCACATCGAGTAAAATGTTGCTGAGTCATTAAACTATCAAATTTCAAGTACCACTGTCTCGGGGCTTTCTTGAGCCCATACAACTGACCTACAAAAATCATATTTCTTTGAAGCGTAGGAACATGCCTCACATCCTTCAATAACCATTTATTACCATTTCTCAAAGACAATAAAACACCACCTTTTCCGACAATTTCACATTCCTTGTTATCTCCAAGAAAAACTTTGCCAAACATACCTTCTTCATAATTTGTGAAAGCACTCTGGCATGGAGTAGCATGAAACAAAGCACCGGAATCAAGTACCCACAAATCTGCAATCGTGTCACCTGCTGATAGAAGTAAAACACCATCATCTGCAACATTAACTTCATTATTACTTACCTTGTCTTGAGCCTTTTTGTAATTCCAACAATTTTTCTTGGTGTGTCCTGGTTTCCCACAAAATCAATAAGCACCATTTCTTCCTCTGGACTTTGATCATTTTGCAGATTTGGATCTTCTACAATCTTTATTTCTACCTCTATCTTGACTTCTCCCCCTATTGTCAGTGCTTACAGCAGTTAAAGCATTGCCAAAAGAAGGCTCTTGATGTTTCCTTCTCATATATTCGCAGAGAAGTGTACCAGCAACATCATCAAATTTTAGTTTACTTTTAGTAGCTACCGAAGTGTTGATTGCCATTACCACACCTTCCTAGCTGTTCAGTAAAGAACACACTAATAATATTGTCTTGATCTCATCATCTAAGTTAATACCCATTGAAATTAATTTGGTAACCAAGGTGTTGAACTCATTAAGGTGATTGACATAATTCCACCTTCTCTCATCTTCAAATTATATAATTTCTTCATGATGAATACCTTGTTCGAAGCTGATGCAATCTCATACAATGAAAATAATTTGTCCCAAAGCTCCTGCGTTGTCTTCTCAGTTGAGACATTGAAGAGCACGTTGTTGGACAGTGATAAGAAAATAGTTGCCATGGCTTTCATATCCATTCTCTCCCAATCTTCATTTGTCATTGAACTTTTTCATTTGGTTTTTCCGAGCAAAGCGAGTGAGAGATCTTGCTTGATCAGCAATGCTTTCATCTGAACTTTCCATAGTCCGAAGTTCTGACCTGCAGATTTTTCAATCTTCCATTTGTCTGCATCGTCCATGGCTTTGGAAATTCTTCACTGATTTCCCTAAGAACCAAAAACTGCGCTGAGCTTCTACACCAAGCTCTGATACCAATTGTTGATTAAAAGATCACAGAAAAATAATAAATTTGCCGTGGGAAAAAGGAAGAGCCTTCAAAATGGAAGGCGAAGCCGTTGGGCTTCACATACCCAACACATACACGGGTATCCTTTCTGCACTAAAAGTACTAATAGACACATGACGTGGATCATGTGACGTCCAAACATTTTCAATTGGTACACTTTTTCCTCTCCTCTTAGCTTGATACCCACTCTCATCATCATTTTAAAGTCCATGATTTCTATTGGATCGTCGGCACGACTCTTACTTTTTTCTTCCTACCCTCCTCCGTCTTAGTTTATACTAGATTGACTTTAACTGCTTTTTTGATACTTCAGCAACTGGATCTTTTCTTTTTAAGCTGAGAGGTATATTGGGATTCTGAAACAGCGGCTATGTACTCAGGGATCTCAAGGAGTGTGGCCATCAGGAAACAAAATTATGGAATTCTATCTGCCCATTTCAAAGCTTGCAAAAGCACCGTTGCATCGCAAGCTCAAGGCACTGGTAATGAACTACAAGAGCCTCATATAGGTTCCAAGATCCAGTCCAGAGAAGATATTCAACTTCCCCAATCTATAGAGCAGGCCAATGGCAAGGATAATAAATCGGTATATTCCAGCTATTGGGGAGGGCCGGGCTTATCCGGCACACTCTAAGGGTACACTCCTTAGGTGGCCGGGCCCACAACCCCATTCGGCTGCACATTTCCCGTTACCTTTCCCGTTTTCGTTTTCGTTTCCGTATTTGCGTTCGCCGTTCAAGTTCCGTTCGTGTCCACAGTTTGGGGCCGTTTCAGTCATGTTTCCAGCATTATACTGCTGTGGAAACTATAAAAACCTGTTAAAACCTGTAGAATTGGCTGCTGTCCGGAAAATTCATTGGCGATTATGCAAACGAGCATGCCTTGTAATGTCTGGATGGATCTTTTCATTGCTGTCTGCTGTTCGAAAGAGTTTGATTTTTTAATCCCATATGCCTTGCGTGAGAAAATGCAAGGGACAAGGAAATTATAAAGTCTAAATTCAATGCATCACTTGCCAGCAAGCAAACGCATGAAACTATGGTTAAAACATATAGAAAAAATCTTTATTTTTCTTTAAAAAACAGAACATTATTTCTAGTTTTTGAATTTTAAGATTTTAATAATTACAAACAATAAATTATTAATAATTAATATTATTAAAAATAAATAAATATAACGCTTCTAGAACATTACTTTATATTATTAAAAATAAATAAATATAACGCTTCTAGAACATTACTTTTATTTTTGAATTTTTAAGATCTTAATAATTACAAACAATAAATTATAAATAATTAATACTATTAAAAATAAATAAATAAAACTTTTTTAATTTTAATTTTTAAAAATAAGATTATTAATTATTAAAAATAAGTAAATAAAACTTTTCAATTTTTTATTTTTAAAAAATAAATCTATTAATAATTGATATCTAATAAGAATTAGTTTGGAAAAAAGGTAGATAATAACAAAATAATCAACAATCAATAATTATTAGAAAGAAAAAATTAATTACAAATAATAATAAATTATTAATTAAAATTAATTTTAAATAACAATTTTAATTAAAATTACTATATAATAATCAATAATAAATTATTGATTGCTAATTATTTAAATGACGTGTTTATAATTTTATTAGAAATCAATTATTTTGGATTTTGACAAACTCACACATAAATGACAATTTGATAATTAAATCAATGTATTACAATTGAGTTTCTAATTGGATATAACATAATAGACACTAAAACTAATTGAAAGATTGTTATGAGGGTAGTAAAAAACATAAACTAATCAACAATCAATAATTATTATAAATAAAAATAATAATAATAAATTAATAATTAAAATCAATTTTAAATAACAATTCTAATTAAAATTATTAAATAATAATCAATAATAAATTATTGATTGTTAATTATTTAAAATTAAAATTGTTGAATAAATTAAAATTATTAAATAATAATCAATAATAAATTATTGATTGTTAATTATTTAAAATTAAAATTGTTGAATAAATTAAAAACAATTCGATTTCAATAACATATCTAGAATTTATTAGAAATTGATCATTTTGGATTTTGACAAACTTGACATACAAATGACAATTTGATGATTAAATCAAGTAATTACAATTGAGTTTTTTAATTGAATATAACATAATAGACACTAAAACTAATTGAAAGATTGTTATGAGGGTAGTAATGCAACATTTCAAGTGCATCCTTGAGATCACAACTCTTTGAGGCATTGTGTCAAATAGGCAAGACATTAAAAGAGTTTGCTAATTATTAAAAAAATATGCATGTCTAATATAAAAAATACAAAGAATGGAAGCAATACTTGCAACATATAAATTGTTGTGTAGTAGCCACTTTAAAGAATCATGTTACCCTCTACCTTATAAATTTGTTAGTAAACAAAGCTAAGAAAATGCTATAAATAAGATAATAAATTGACTATTAGCATATACCAATTTTCATAAAGCTATAGATCTCTTCCATTTCAAAACACACAAAACAATATTGGGTAGATAGTCAATCATCTTTAATTTCTATAGTTAATAATTTCTCCCAATAGGAATTAGGTAGAGTATATAAAGTAAACCAATGGACACACAACACTTATTTTGAAGTAGTTTGGTTTGTGCTCCTTTCTCTCCTTAATCTTGTTTGATTATTTTGAAGAGACCAAGGGTCATAACTAAACTATAGTTCATTCAACCCATTGAATGGCTTAGTTGATGATGCTTGACAAAAGCAATGAAGTGATTGTTGTGTTTAACATCATGCATGTGGAATGAAGTGTGGTGACAATAACCTACCTATAGTTGAATCAAACATTAAATTTTTAGAATTTTAGAAGGCTTGATATTAGAAAGATAGGTGTTATTTTTAGACTTTTTACATGGGCTTCCTGGTAACCCATTTGTTATAAATTTTCCTATACTACTAAATTTCCCCTTATGAAGTATGCAGTGAAGATTATATTTCATAAATGAAGAATGCATCTTGTTGAAGTATCCATTTGTAAAATAGACCAAAAATCATGAATTACTAAAAACCTTCATGGCCCAAGCAAGGACTCAACCATATCCTTATATCCTTACCTACCACCTAGATACTTTGAGCCATCTACTCTTATTGACCTAGCATATATTTTTATTTGTAGTTGTCTTATATTTAGGTGGTGAAGAGATTTATTTGTGCAAACTAAAGAGAGGGCTAGTAGTCATTACACACTATATGGTATAAACTATAGAGAATAAAGATGAAAATACAAGAAAAATAAATGTAGTTCACAATTAGTTATTTCCACCATACATTGATTTCCACATAGTTGTAAATTTTGTTTCATGTTAGATATGCCCACAACAATAAAATTAGGTGATACCACTAAGGTAGTTTTAACCACAACATTTGAAAATATTGTGAACCTTGTTCTCTTCAAAACAATCAAACAAGATTAGGTGTAGCTATATATGTGGGATAAAAATCAAATACATCACTTTTTTGGCAACAAATATAGTGTGCCCCCACATTTGTTGGGTGGGAGAAGGGGATTATAAAATGTGTAAAGGGTTGCACACAATGTACTACTACTTCATGTTTCATGTTAGATATATTTGTATTTGTAGTTATCTCATATTTAAATGGTGAAGATATATAATTTGTGCAAACTAAAGAGAAGGTTAGTAGAAATAACATATTATATGGTATAACCTATAGAGAACAAAGATGAAAAGACAAGAAAAATAAATGTAGTTCATGATTAGTTAATTCTACCATATATTGATTCCCATAGAGTTTTAGATTTGTTTCATATTAGATATGCCCACAACATAGAAGTAGATGATACTACTAAGGTAGTTGTAACCACAACATTTGAAAAAAAACCTCTATTCATTATGCTTTGATGGATGTCCATACCCCATTCCAAAGTTCCAATATTGACACAACCAACATGGATGTTAATGAAGATTATGAAATTTAGCTTTGTACTTGCCAATTGTATTTGCTTGAAGGAATTGTTGTATGGTATTAGATGTTAGATCAAACTCTTTAATCAAAATCCAACTAAAGTGGATAAGGAACATTTAAGTATCAAATAAATCTCTTCGTCACTTAAGTATAAGATAGCTACAAATGCCAATATATGCCAAGTCAATAAGAGTAGATAGCTCAAAGTATCTAGGTGGTAGGTAAGGATAAAAGGATATGGTTGAGTCTTTGGTTAGGCCATGAAGGTTTTTAGTAATTCATGATTTTGGGTCTATTTTACAAATGGATACTTTCAACAAGATGTGCTCTTAATTTGTGAAATATGATCTTTACTACATGCTTTATAAGTGGGGAATTTTAGTAGTATAAACAATTTATAATAAATGGGTGGCCCTAGGAAGCTCAAGCAAAATTCTAAAATATAACCCTTGTCTTTCTAATATCAAGCCTTAAAAAAAATCATTCTAAAATTTTAGTGTATGATTCAACTATAGGTAGGCTATTGCCACCACACTTCATTCCACATGCATGATGTTAAATGTAACAAACACTTCACTTGTTTTGTCAAGCCTCATTAACCAAGCTAGTCAATGGGTTGAATGACTACAATTTGTTAATAACCCTTGATCTCTTCAAAATAGTCAAACAAGATGACAAAGAGAAAGGAGCACAAACAAAACTACTTCAAAATAAGGATCGTTCACATTCATTTGTTTGCTTTATATACTCTACTTAATTCCTATGGTAGTAATTATTCACTATCTATTTCTAATAAAATCATAGATCATTTTTTATGAGATCAGTTTCTATTAAAATCATAAATCATATTGTCAAAATTTAGAATAAAATCATAAATCATATTGTCAAAATTTAAAATATTGAATTGTGAGTTGTTTGTAATTTATTCATAATTTTAATAATCATTATTGTTATTATTGATTATTATTTAATAATTTAAATTAATATTGACATTTAAAATTGATTTTTAATTAATAATTATTATAAATTTAAATTAATAATTTATTATTATTTGTTAATTAAATTTTTTATTTATAATAATTATTGATTGTTGATTACTTTTTTATTGCTTATTTAAACTAATTTTTATTAAATATCAATTATAAATAGTTTATTATTAATAAATTTATTTTTAAAATTTAGAATTTTTTTTTAATAATATTAATTATTAATAAAAATTAAATATATATATATTTTAAATATTAATAATATTAATTATTAATAATGTGTGGCTCTCGAAATTGATATCACAAAAAATGAAAGACTATTTTTAAATATAAGAAAACTGTTCTTAATTTTTTTTAATCCTTGTTTTATACATTATTTCATGGATGAACTCAGATTTTCTAATCCCCTTATCCCTTGTATTTTCTCGCGCAAGGCATGTGGGATTAAAAAGTTAAATACACACTCTTCCGGGCAGCTAGTAGACGCGAATGGAAAGGGGAACAAGAACGGCGAACGCAAATACGGAAACAGGAATGGTAACGGGAAATGTGTAGCTGAATGGGGTTATGGGCCCAACCACCTAAGGAGTGTACCCTTAGAGTGTGCCGGATAAGCCTGGCCATTGGGGAGTAGCTCCTCCCAGTATTAAAAGAGAAGATGGTTCTGCTTGGCCATGGCATTGTTTTAGAGTGAGTTTAAGTTTTTGTTTTCTTTCCTTTAATTTTTTACGGGAGCATAAATCTATATTAAAATTTCTTTGATTGAAAATTAAGGATTGGGAATATTCATTTTACAAAAGAGTCTTCCTCTCATCTCTTATATCATATCTTCAAGAGTTTTGAAATTTAGTAGATGGTGTAATAAGAAACATACTATAACCCTCACCAATTATATTCAACTAAATAAATTATGAATCATATATAATATATTTTTGAATTATGAAATCAATTGTTATTACCTATTCTTGACTATCTATCTTCTCTAATCTTGAGCGGTTCACCTGGTATTCACTGCACATATAAGTATTTCTCAAAAGACAAATCTTTGCTTTTATTAAAAAATGTCTTAATCTGATGCTTGTGTTAATATGAGCCAAAATCTTTCTGAGCCACATTCCATTGATAATCCATCTTCTGTAAACGTTAATGGCTATTTGGGATTTACTGTATTTTGGATGATGTTTACATAAATTTGAATGATTTCTTTCACTTATTAGTATTACATTTTAAGTGATGTTTATAGAGATATATAACTTTTTAAGATTATTACAAGAACTTATATTTTTGAATTCTCAGAATTTGTATGGCATTCATTCAATCTAGGCATCACTTATTGTCTTCACTGGTGATTTCGAGATTCGCAAGAACCTATATCTCGTAAACTTGAATGATCTTCTTGGTACTCACTCCATCTAAATAATGCTTACTAAGAGATTAAGATTGTATTTTTTATAAAGTGTCTTGATCCAATTCTTGTTCCGGGCTGCAGCCGTGGGAAACATATATTCCCAATGTGAACATAGATCTATCAAAACACCACGTGCCCAAGCTGTTTCTGGATAAAGTTATTGAAAACGTAGCTCAAAGGTGTCTCCAGCCTGGAATCGAGGCTGGAGCAGTTGTGGAGATAGACATCTCCAAATTTTTCCTGTCTTTTTTTTCTTCATCTTCCTTATCTACAATGCAACGCACTTGTCAAGTTTGGAAAATTTCCTTTTTAGCAAAACAATTTTGCTTTTTTTTCTTTGTTAATCTCTATTCCACCATAGGTGATGAGAGGTTATAAAAAGGAGATCAATGTGAGGAGACAGATGAAGTCTTTTTTTGCAGGAATGACACAAGACAAAGGGAGATTGCAGTGAATAGAAGAAGGAGTTCAATATTATCCAAGTTTATAGTTTCGTTGTGGATGCCAAGTTCTAACAGTTATTGTAAATTTCATCTTTTCTGCTATAATAAAATCTCTCATTGAATGCTGGTTTTTCCCCAGAGTTAGGGGTTTTCTAGGGTAAACCATTGTGTCAAAGTGTGATTGGTTTTCTCTAAATTTCTGTTGCATTCAATATTTTAGTGAATGGTGTTGTGCATGCTTTATTTCTTTGTTTCAGTCATTTGATTTTTGTTATTCGAATTTATGAGATTAAACAATAGTGAATTTATTGCTGGGTTTCACAACACCAATAGGGGAGACGTATTTTTCACATGGTATCAGAGCAAATACTCTGAAAGAGAAAACTAGGGTTTAATCACACAAGTGCAAGTTTCAATTTTATTTTTGTGTTTAGGGAGGTTTAAGTTCAAGGGTTTTAACAATGGCAGTAGTCAGATTAAGAGATTCAGACAGACTTGAGGGGCCTTCAAACTTTGGCGTGTGGAAAGCAAGAATTCTTCTATTACTAGAGGAGAATGGTCTGAAGGAATATGCAACCACTACCATTTTTGTTCCAACAGATGCTACGCTACTGGTGACCTACCAGAAAGAAGATGCCAAAGCTAGACGCATCGTTATGGATGGGGTCAAGGATCACCTTGTTCCTCATATTGCAGATTTAGACACCTACAAAAATATGTATGATGCCATACTCAACCTGTACCAGAGTTCTAATTTGAACAGGCAGCTGATTCTCAGGGATAAACTGAGAAACACCAGAATGAAGAAAGGGGAGAGCGTTGTGGACTACCTTACTAGGATCAGAACCAGCAAGATGTGATTCACAAAAAATTCAAAAATGAAGTAGAAGGAAATACTAAAGGTAAATAACATAGAAGATTTAATGTAACACACAATACCTTCACCTAAAACTCTTCTTTCTCCCCAGATAGAGCTAAAGTAGAGTGCACCCTAGCTACACTTGATGTGTTGGTTTGGTTTGATATGTTGATGATGGAATGCGGTTACTTACAAAACCAAAAACATGATAGTGTGATTAATATGATGAATGATCAAATGAGTGTTATGAGGTTAAGATAATGGAAGATTAGATAGAAAAGAGGAGAAATAGATGGAAAATGCAATATCGTAACAATAGCATAAGAAGAGATTGCTCAAATGGGGTGAGAGGCCTCTCATTTATAGAATTTACATGGAGAAATCAAGGGCCAAGATGGATTGGTTAATGGATGGCTAGGATTGAATGAGAATTAGGGCTTGGATCATAAGTTGTAGTCATGTGATGCTTGAATCAAAAGTTGTAGTCATGTGACAAGTAAACTATGAGGGATAAGGGCTAGGTTTAGGAAGTGCACTAGGGAATATCCTTATGTGAATGACTATTTAAGAGATGTTATATGAAATGAATGAATGATTCCCAACTTTTAGTAAAAAAAATATAGAAAATTTTCAAGTCAATTGAAAGATATGATGAAATCTCTAAAAACTAGGGTTTTTCCTTCAACCTATAAAAGTTAGCTCCAATTTTTTTTTTGTATAAAAAAACTAAAAATCAACAAGATTGGTTAGAAAAACTTCAAAAATAAGAATTAAACAGGGATGTGAATCCCACCAAGTGTGTCAACATGAAGACAAAAAAATATTAAAGGTAAATAACATAGAAGATAATATAACACACAATACCTTCACCTAAAACTCTTCTTTCTCCTTAGATAGAGCTAAAAGTAGAGCACACCCTAGCTCCACTTAATGTACTCTTCTCATGTGTTGATGAAGGAATATGGTTGCTTACAAAACCAACAACATGATAGTGTGATTGATATGATGAATGATCAAATGGATGGCATGAGGCTAAGATTGAAAAATTAGATAGAAAATGAGAGAAACATATAGAAAATGTGGTAGTATAACAATAACATATTGCCCAAATAGGGTGAAAGGCCTCTCATTTATAGAATTTACATGAGAGAAATCAAGGGCCAAGATGGATTGGTTAATGGATGGCTAGGATTGAATGAAGATTAGGACTTAGATCAAAAGTTGTAGTCATGTGACAAGTGTCACATGAGGGATAAGGGCTAGGTTTAGGATTTGATTAGGGCAACATCCTTACATGAATGACTAGGATTTGGAGATGTGGTATGAAATGAAGGGATGAGATGAAAAGTTAATTTGACTTTTGGCAAGTGTTGAAATTCAAGAAATATAGACAAGGTCTTAGTTAGTCATGTGAGAGGAACACTTGTCATATGATGTAAAGTTTAGATTATGTTCCATGTGAACAAACCTAATAGCTAGAATTAAATGGAGAAGGATTGAGGAATATAGTGTGGAATTAAATATTGGAGGAAAAGGTAATGAAGATTAATTAGCTTAAATCAATTAATTAATTTAGTTAGAGAATTTGAGGATAAGGCTAGATTTATTTAAATAAATGTTAAATTTATTTAATTAAAATGGGGGATAAAGATGAGATAAACTAATTAATTAAATTTAATAAATATTTATTTAGTTAGTTGGATAAGATAAGGTGGGATAAAGGTGATGAGTAAATTATTTAATTAAAGTGGGGGATAAAGATGAAGGATAAATTAATTAAATTAATTAAAGTGGGGAATAAAGGTAAATGATGAATTAATTAAATAAATAATAAATGTATATTTAATTAAAGTGGGGATAAAGGTGAATGATAAATAAATTAAATAAATAATAGATAAATTTATTTAATTAAAGTGGGGGGGTAGGGGCCCTAGCTCGGTTGGCTAAATCTTTCCTATTGCAGGAGGTTGGTCACGAGATCTAGTCTCCCCCACCCCCGTGGTACCGGAGGGCATGTCGCTCCAGCACTGCTGGTCACGTTAAAAGGTTACCATAAATTAATTAAAGTGGGGATAAATGTGAAAGATAAATTAATTGAATAAATAATAAATATTTAATTAATTAATGGCTAAGATAGTGTAATATCAAGTGTAATTAGGTTATGGTACATTTCAAGTGTCTACACAAAGTGTCCAACTAGACCAAATTTTAGAAATTTATTTGTATACATGAATATTTCTCTATACTTACTAGAGACAAAACAATTTATTAAATAAAAATTCATCTTCTTATAGTAAAATGAATGAATGTTAGTTGCAGCCCAACATTTTACGTAGACAAAAATATAAATGATAAGTTATAGTCTAAACCCCTTCTTCATTATCTCTTTTTTGTAATTGTAAATTTGTAGGTCATAATCTACATATAAAATATAATTGTCAAATTGAAAAATGAAAATTTAAAATTTATTGCAAATTTTTAAATTGATATATTTAAAATTAAAAATATTAAAAATAATCTTATAAAAAGTTAGGCCTTAGGGGTAGACTAAACAATTTTTTGTAGACTGCAGGCAGGTTGATAAACTTTTTTTCACCTGATGGCGCGACACGCCCTCTGATACCACGGGTTTGGGGGGAGACTAGACTTAGTGACTTTAAATGCTTTAGCCAATCAAGCTAGGCCCCCCACCCCTACTTATAAGAGATATAATAACTTAAAGATAATTTTTAATTTTTTTATATAAAATAACATATTATAAATTAAAATAATATTAACTTAAAGAGAATTTTGTATTTTTTTATTATAAAATAACAATATTATATTTTTTGAAGCTAAATATTTAAGGTCTATTAATAAAGTCAAAATAATTAATAATAATATGATAATAAAAGTAATAACAATATAATAATAAAAATAATACTAATAAAAATATAATTAATATAATTTCATTTAATATAATAATAATATATAAATATTTTTAAGCATAAAATGACATTTCTTGATATCTTTTACATATATTTCTCTAAATATAGATATGTTAATATATACAATTATATAAAAAACGACAAATCAAATTACACAATCTAATACATTTTAAAGTTATAAAACATATTTTAAAATTATTTATGGAATTGTTTTTGGATTTGATTGTATAAATTTTTGCATCAACTTTCTTATCACATTCTATGATTTGAAATTTTGCACAATAGAATCCATAAAACCATTTCATCAATAATCAATACGGGAGAGGTCCTAGTAGTTGAGCACCCTAACTTCATGCTTCTAATTATCCTAAGTGGAAATTTCAAATCACTCTCATTTTTTTATAGCAGCTTACTTGGCAAGTCTCCTACTTATAACTAAGGTTTCAGGGGCATATCATCAAATATGATGCCACATCAACATGCTTTTTTTCAAGGTGTCCAAAAAGGCCTAAAAAAAAAGTGAGATCGATACTTGTGCATGTACATCATGTTTTATTGAGCATCGATGTGACAACACATGCGATTTGTTGCTTTTTTTTTTAAAAGGTAAGATTGTATTGATTTTAAAAGAGTTTTTTACATTTTGAGCCCCTGACAATGGGCTACATAAAACTAGACCTTGCATTGATTCACCAGACGACCAACGAAACACAAAAAGGCCACCACATAAGACAAAAAACCCTTACGACTAGTCCCCATACAATTTTAATTGTCGATAACTAAGACTAAGAAACACTACCAAACCATACACGACCCAGACATGTAATGTAACCAACAAGAAACCAGGAAACTAGAGACCTCCACCCCTTTACTAGATATTTTTTTGTGCAAAGACATGAAACTCCTACTTCTAGGTCAAGCTCGACACAGCTACCAGGTGACTCTTTTTCCTTAGAAACTCAACACCCACACTCGCCAAACTCCGATGCTCCACCAGGGCCATACCACTCACATCCAAGAGAAAAGGATAATATTTCACTAGTGCGTCCGGATCCTCCAGAAGCCTAAGATCCTAGGGCCTAGGGATGCCTTTCCCCAAAGAAGCCATTGGCAGTGTTTTCTCCAATCCCACCAACAAATTTGCTCTGAATAGGTACTTCATAATTGCCCTTGTATTTTCCTTTGAAACCCTAACGTCTAAAAGACCTGCCAAAACACATGAAGAGATGCATGAATTCAACCGGTATCCTTCAACCTCTGCCATAAAGCCCTTGTTGACCACACATTTTACCACAACAAATGTATGATAGTCTGGGCATTGAATGATCCTACTAAGGCGAAGCGAGGTGATTGGACCAAGAAATATCGCCTGCCTTTTGGAGCTTCACAACTGAATGGGAGTTACCATTTCTCCCATCTTTAATTCTGTCGCAAAAACCAAGAGAATAAACCTTCCCATAACCAACCCAACCTCAAATTAGAGGAGAGTTGGCAGAAAACCAGTGTTTTAATGACCTTGGGAAACCATCCCGCTACCAAAAATGATGACTGGGTGGCGAGTTGTAGATAGGATGAAATTGGCGATGTGACATGATATAATCATTCACATGATTTAATAAATAATGAAACCAACGCCCTTAGAAGCCTCTAGAATGCTGACAACCAACTTGTCCTTTGATCGTCGATGTGTCTGCCATGTCCACACATCGGTTGTGGAGTGGCACCCTCCCCTCTACCCACATCGGTTAACCAAATTCAACACTGCCATTGGAAATTTCCTTTATAGAAATCTCACCCGCTCTAAGGTTTGAAAGCGTATTAACCTCTTGATTTCCTTCTCTCAGTACATGGTTGATTTCAAGATTATCAAAGTTTTTCAACTGGGCAAGTATGACCTCGAGAAGGGCATCAAGTTTCCAAGTTTGAAATTTTCTCGAGTGTAGGGCTTTGATCACCAATAGAGTCTCCTTCAATGATGACATTCCTTAATTTCAATTCCACGCAAAACTTGATCCCATGGAGAGCGGCCTGAAGCTCTGCCCAATTATTCGTTCCTTGCATAAGTGGCAATGCTAGTCAGCCCACCGTCTCTCCCTTCCAGTCTCTGATGATGCACCCAACTCTTGACTATCTGAGATTTCCTCTAGCCACCCCATCAAAATTTAGTTTGTACCATCCTCTATCCGAGGGGTTCCACTTAACATTTTTGCATGCTACTTTGATCGCGTTGCCACCCATACCAACTTGGTGAGGGACTTTCAGCCCATTCCATAATTTCATTATTTTGGCGTCCTAGCATGAAAACAAAGTTTTTGCCCTGCAAACTTGTTCAACTCTTGAGTTCATCACCTCAACCATGCATGCCTCAACTTTTTTTAAGAAGGACGAAAGAGACAAAGCGTTATCCTTGAAGATTCTTCGATTCCTTTCTTTCCAAACTTCCCATATCAGAAGTGATGGGATCAACTGCCAAAAACTGGAAAACATTGAATTACCACCCAGCCTAGGCCAGCCATTGAACCAACTCAACAGGTTGCCAAGAAAGGCGGTGGAGAGGCATAGTTTCGAACATAGCCAATCCCAACAGTTCTTGGTAAAGGGGCAGTTAAGAAAAAGACGGTCACATGAATCCTTCGCTGCTTTACAAAGCACACACCTTGAAGGCCCACAAATGTTAAACTTCTTTAATCTTTCCGTCGTCAATACTCTCCCTTGAATTGCGGCCCAAGTAAAGATTCCATCCTTGGGGAGGAAAAATTTATTCCAACATAAATCACTGGGGATTGAGGATTCTTGTTCCTGTTGCTTAGATAAGATGTTGTATCCATCCTTGATGCAATAAGAGCCCGTGGCAAAGCAACACCAGCGCAGTACATCTTGTCCACCTCTCAAACAGATGGTATGCTGCCTGAGAATTTCAATGAAGGTTATGACTTCAATGTCACTCAAACCCAAATGATTGCGGCTACTCCAGTTCCAAGACCATGCTCCATTCGACTCTTCAATGATCAAGTAGTCTCTGACTTGATTTCCCCAAGCCCGCTGTGTTATGTCTTTAACATTCCTCAAGGCTTCAATGTCCATTAGTTTACTGTAGCCACCCTAGGAGTCTTCCCAGAACAATGCAAGTCTGCCATCTCTTATGTCCCATGAGAGGAAATCAGTGATCAAATCCTGACAATTACACATAAATTTCCAGACACGTGAGCCTTTTGGCAATGTGTAGGTCGTGAAAAAACTTGTCGGGATGGCTTCCAGATATTTTGCTTTTAGTATCTTCATCCACTTCAAGTCTTGTCGCGCATACATTAACCAAGCTAGCTTTTCCCCCAAAGCTTTGTTCTGTAGTGCCAAATTTTTGACACCAGCCCCAGCGACTTCACGTGACCTGCAAACCCTTTTCCATTTGAATAAAGGTAAATTTTTTTGATCCAAATTGCCTTGCTAGAAAAAATGCCTTATCTTCTGATTGATGTTTTCACAAGTTTTCCCTGTAAGGGGTAGACAAGAGAGCATATAAATTGGGAGTGCTACCGACTGATTTTATGAGGGTGAGCCTTCCAGCCCAAGAAAGTCATCACCCTTTCCAAGAAGACAGCCTGTGCTCTAGCTTGGACACCAGGGGATCCCAAAATTTACCTGATTGTAAACCTGGTGCAAGCAACAAGCCCAGATATTTGCAAGGCAACTTCCCTTTCCTAAACTGTAAAACTTGCAAGATTTGTTTTTCTAAAGACGCATTAGTGAAGAAAAAAACTTCAAATTTTTCTAGACTCACCTCCCGGCCAAATGCTAAGGAGTACTTTGAAAGAACGCCCTTGAAGGTTCTTTCCTCTGCCATCCCAACACTCCCAAGAAGCAGGTTGTCATCAGTAAATTGTTGATGAGTCACTGGTGGCATGTTGCTTGTGATTTGCACTCCTTTAACTTTCCATGAGATTTTCGCTCGAGAGAGGGCCTGCCCCAATGCCTCTGCCATGAGGATGAACAAAAAGGGGGACAAAGGATTGCCTTGTTTGAGACTTGAGAGATGCTAAAAATCCATGAGTGTCATTGACTAGGACTGAAAACCTTGGGAACACGATCCAACAAAAAATTCAATTCACCTAGGAGGAGGAGAACCCAGAGGCCTCCAGAGTTTTGAACAAGAATATCCAATTGACTTTGTCGTAGGCTTTCTTTATGTCCGACTTCAGAAGCATTGAGGGGTGGCGAGTATTGAGGATCGAATGAATGGCTTCTTGTGCTATGATAACTCCATAAAAAAATGAGCGCCCAGGGACAAAGACAGTTTGTTCTTCAGAGATTAAATTTGGGAGGATCGACTTGAGCAGATTGGCGATCGATTTTGTCAGAATTTTGTATATTGTATTACAAAGTGAAATGGGGTGAAAGTCTTCCAATCTGTCTGACTTCTCTTTTTTGGAATAAGAGCGATGAAGGTGTTATTGAACTCTTTTAGAACCCAACTAGACACCTTGGAGTCTTCAATGGTGGCCACAACATCTTGGCCAACAATCTCCCAACAATGTTGGAAGAAGGTGGCAGAGAATCCATCAGGCCCTGGTGACTTATTTGGATGTAATTGAAAGAGGGCCATTTTGATCTCTACCTCTAAAAAACTCTTGTTCAGGAGCATGTTCTGTTATGTCGAAACCAGTTTTGGAATACTTCTCAAAAGTTCTTACTATGTTGACAAGTTCGAGCCCTCCCAATCATTCAAAAGATTTTGGAAGAATGTTATCGCTACCTCCACTATTTCCTCCAGTTGATCCAAAGACCTTCCATCCGACAATCTTATCCTGGAAATTCCATTGACTTCTCGCCTTATTTTAGTGGAGTTATGAAAGAACTTCATATTCTTGTCCCCTTTGCTTAGCCAGAGCTCCCGTGACTTTTGGCGCCAAAAAACTTCTTCTTTTGCCAGAATGTCATTCCAACTTTTTAGAAGATCCTTCTCCTAAAGATACCTTGAATTGTCCATGCCCCAATGGATCACTTCCTCATTTAGAGCTGTCAGCTCCCCTTCAATACGCTTCTCCTCAAAGATGTTCTTGAAGCTTAACTTATTCCACTCCTTTAGTCGTATTTTCACATGTTTCAACTTTGCAACCAAAACAAACATTTTTGACCCCTCCACCTCGACCTCTCCCCACCAATGAGAAATAAGGGGCAGAAAGTTTGGATCTTTTAGCCACATGCTTTTGAATTTGAAAGGGCATCTGGTTGCTTAGATCTCTCCCTCAATGTCTAAGAGCATAGGAAAATGATCTGAGCTAGAGCATGGAAGGATATTGCACTCCAGTGTGAAGGGGAAGGCCGCTAGGTTTCCTTTGAAGAGAAATCTATCCAATTTCTTAGCAATTGAACAAAACCCGAGCCTTCTATTAGTCCAGGGGAACTTTTTGTTAGCCATTGGAATCTCAACAAGCTGATTTTGACCCACAAAAGCTTAAAAGTCGATTTGGGATTGGAGCTTACGAGGCACACCGCCCTGCTTGCCCTCTGGGTGCAAAATGGCATTAAATTCCCCCCCAATTATATAAGGATCAACTCCCACTCTATGGCATAGGTCCTTGATTTCAAACTAGACTTGTCACTTCTCTACACATGATATGGGACCATACACGTTTACTAGAATAAAGTGTAGATTCAAAGAATAACTTTTGACAGAGCATGCCAACCATTTATTCCTAGCTGCCACCTTATCTAGGGATACCATATTAGGTCGCTAAAGGGTGAGAAGACCCTCTGCTGCACCCAGAACCTCCACTGCCTGCAACTTCCATGACCCCATTCTCTTCCCGAAAGCAGCCACTCCTTCAATGTCAAGCTTTGATTCCTGCAACATACAAATCTCCGCCTGTGAAGCAATAATTTGATTCTTCACCAGGCGTCACTTGTTAGGGGCATTCATGCCCCTAACATTCTAGGTAAAGATTTTCATTGCTCTTCAGGAAGGGAATCTCCCTTCCCTACTTTCAACATGTCCATAATCTTCTTTTTCCCAATAGCTTCACCATCAATCTTCAACTTTTCCACATTGGGCACTCTCCCCCTCTTTTTATGCTCCCCACAATCAGGAGAAGTCACTTTGGCTTCATACTGAAAAATTCCTAGACCCTCTTGATTTGGTAGGGAAACAACACCCTCCACGCACTCTGGGATGAAAACAACATCTCCTGCCCCGACCGAGTCTAATCGATCTCTTCTAGAGTTTGAGCTTCAATGAAAGGATCATTCAGTGCCTCTTTGGCTTCTTGGGCTAATTCCACTAACTCTTTTCTAACCTCAATCAGGGAGTTAAGGTTTTCCTTCCTAAAATTGTTATCTATGAAGTTCAAAACATTGCACATCTTACTGTTAAGAGCAAGATTGATATCCATGGTTGGTTCCTATGTAGCCTTTGACAACCCATTCTCTTGGATGCCTTCCCTATTGTCCTCATGACAAAGTTGCCCATAATCGGCCTTGGGAGAACCATCTGCTTCCCCAAATCTAATTGAAGCAAAAGCTTTGGGCATTGAATCTCGAGTTGCTTCTTTCTCACGAATTGGTGGAGCATCCCATGAGCGCCATCCTAAAGTACTGATCCAATTTCCTTTTGGTCTAGGCTCGAACACAAGGGGTTGCAGCAGAACACCCCAATCCGTGTGAATCTCCACCTCCTTCCACCTGGGGCTAGTGGGAGAATTTTCCACACATATGCACACATAAGTGTTGATGTCATCCTCTTCTACCCATTGATCTGTGCAGATATATTTGCCAAGATTATTGTCGATCTCTTCCAAAATGTTTGCTTGCCAAAACTCATAAGGAAAAGTCAAGATCTTATACCAATCTTGGATATAGGACAACTGGTGTCGATTCAGATCAAAACCCACTTCCCACTTCCTCATGTAGAAGACATAACCATCCATTAGCTAGACTCCTAAAATTTCTATGTGAATTGAGGGGGAAGGACAGATGATTAAAAAGAATCCGTTTGCCAAATATTTGAAACCCATCTTCGAGCCCCATTGCCCATGCCACTAGCGAATTAGGGCACCCCAGTTCATATTTGACCTGAACCATTTCATGATGAGTCCTAGATTTTCCAAATTTTTAATTGAAGGACCCAACAATTTGGTTCCCAAGACTAAAGTTCGCTGATCCGCACACCCAAACTCATCAAAAGTGTTAGGGGTGAACTTGGGACTAGATTTCCTTCTACGACTGTTGCTCCAACTGGCACCATTGAATTCTTTTCTCACCAATTGTCACTGTGAGGACCACGCAATGGATTCTTGTGGAAGTTGCAATTGATACCCTGTCCCTGCCACCCAAACCGATCTTTGTTCGAACGTGATTGTGAATTGCCACCTCCATAGTGTTTGCACCATGCTTCCAATCTAGCACGCTCCTACACATCCTTCTCTGAAAATTCCCACACTTCCTCAACACCCTAGACACCACTTTGCCTTTAAGCTTATTGCCCTGAGCCTTCCTAACCGGATGAGCAGTGTCATCTTGCTTCGCTGTGGGCTTCTGCACCTGGGTTTCGCCCTTCTGCAAACCTTTGCACTTTTTGCTTTGCTTTGCCATTTTCTATCCTTAAATCTCAGATTATGATTTGTTGCTTTTTAGATCTAAGGAATCCATTTCATTTAATTATGGGTAGTCACCATCACAACTATTGGTCCAATATTATTAAAAATATTAGACATTATATAAACAAATACTAGACTATCACAACTATTAGAACATGCTTAAGTACTAAGTCCTTTCTCCTATAAATTATAAAAACTTAATATTATTAATATTTTAAAATTAAAAAACGGTCCAAAGACCATCAAATTCCAAGCCGCTCCAGTCAAAAGAATCTAATATGAATGACGTTGAAAACTCGCTCCACATTAACCTCCGTCCCAATGTTGTGGGAGGAGACAATTAAATTTCAAACCCACGAGGCCAACATACACCGGTATCCTGTCTGCACGAAAGTACCAATAGACATATAACGTGGATCATGTGGCGTTCAAACATTTTCAATTGGTACCCTTCTTTCTCTCCCCTTTGCTTGATATCCACTCTTATCATTTTAAAGTCCATGATTTCTATTGGGATCGCGGGCATTACACTTCCTTTTTGCTTCCTAGCCGCCTTCGTCTTAGTTTATGGTGGATTGACTTAGACTGGTATTTTAATAGTTTAGTAATTAGATCTTTTCTGTTTAAGCTCAGGGGGATTTTGCGGTTCTGAAACAAGTACAAGGAGTTGTTTGTTTGAGTAGAAGCAGCGGCTATGTACTCAGGGATCTCAAGGAGTGTGGCCATCAGGAAACAAAATTATGGAATTCTATCTGCCCATTTCAAAGCTTTCAAAAGCACCGCTGCATCGCAAGCTCAAGGCACTGGTAATGAACTACAAGAGCCTCATATAAGTTCCAAGATCCAGCCCAGAGAAGATATTCAACCTCCCCAATCTATTGACCAGGCCAATGGCAAGGATAATAAATTGGTATACTCCAGCTATTGGGGAGTAGCTCCTCCCACTTTAAAAAGAGAAGATGGATCTGCTTGGCCATGGCATTGTTTTAAAGTGAGTTTAAGATTTTGATTTTTAACAGGAGCAAACTTATATTGATTTTTTTTTTATTAAGAGTTAAAGATTGGGGATATCCATTCCATGGAAGTCGTCCACTTTCATCCCTTATATCATACCTTCAAGGGTTTTGAATCTTAGTGAATAGTGTAATTCAGAAATATACCATAACCCTCATCAATTATACTCAACCAAATGAATTATATACGTTAATAAATCACTATATAATAATTTTTTAATTATGAAATCAATTGTTGTTACCTATTCTTGACTATCTATCTTCTCTGATCCTGAGTGGTTCACCTGGTATTTACTGCACATATAGGTGTTTTTCAAAAGACAAAGTTTTGTTTTTGTTAAAAGAATGTCTTAATCTGACGCTTGTGTTAATATGAGCCAAAATCTTTCTGAGCCACATTCCATTTAGAATCCATCTTCTATAAACGTTAATGGCTATTTGGGATTTACTGTATTTTGGATGATGTTTACATAAATTTGAATGGTTTCTTTCACTTATTAGTATTACATTTTAAGTGATGTTTATAGAGATATAAGTTCTTAAAATTATTATAAGAACTTATCTATTTGAATTCTCAGAATTTGTATGGCATTCATTCAATCTAGGCATCGCTTATTGTCTTCACTGGTGATTTCGAGATTCGCCAGAACCTATATTTCGTAAACTTGAATGATCTTCTTGGTACTCACTGCATCTAAATAATGCTTACTAAGAGATTAAGATTGTATTTTCTATAAAATGTCTTGATCCGATTCTTGTTCTGGGTTGCAGCCGTGGGAAACATATACTCCCAATGTGAACATAGATCTGTCAAAACACCACGTGCCCAAGCTGTTTCTGGATAAAGTTGCATACTGGACGGTTAAAACCCTCAGGGTGCCGACAGATGTGTTCTTTCAGGTATGAACATCAACATATTAGTAGGTCCTGTAAAACTTGGGACTAAAGTGCAATCAGTTCTTAATGGAGAAAGAATTATGTATGTTTTTGGATTTGATTATGTGAAGCTTTTTTCAATCAATATTCCATTTTCAGAATGCAGATATCTAAGAGAAGAGAATTTTACATATGATCCGAAAAAAATTCTCTCAAATCCAAAAACATCCTTTATACAAACTACTTGCCTTCAAAAATGATCTACATCGGTTGCCCAAGTAAAAGATAAAAACTTATTTATTCTTCAGAATGATCCCCATGAATTACCTTGTTTCTATCCCGGCAATTTGACTTGATAATGTAAATCCACATCAGAAGCCCTTGGCCTACCTCGTAATCAATGGTACCAAGCACAATTTACCACTCACCAAAAAATTGAACCTGGTTTAATCTACATGTAAATCCATAAATTCGCACAAATAAATCAAGCCAAGTGAAGCACATATTTTAATTGGAAATTTTCCCACTGATGATGTGGATCATTTTGGAGGCTGGGAAAATTACTCTGCTTCAAATAGTTAATATAGATCTGTATATACCCGGACTCCATTGCACTTACTAGTCATTGCTTGCTGTTTCAATTCTAAATAGTCACTTCCTGCATTGCAGGATTGAAAATGGTAAATATAGGTTAGATTTGGTTTAGAAGTACCTATGATGATTAGTTGTACTGTGGGGTTGCAGAGGAGGTTTGGGTGCAGGGCCATGATGCTGGAAACAGTAGCTGCCGTGCCAGGAATGGTGGGAGGAATGCTCCTACACTTAAAATCACTCCGTAAATTTGAGCATAGTGGTGGATGGGTAAAGGCCCTGCTGGAAGAAGCTGAAAATGAAAGAATGCATCTCATGACCATGGTAGAGATTGTCAAGCCAAAGTGGTATGAGCGGGCATTGGTTTTGACTGTGCAGGGAGTATTCTTCAATGCCTTTTTCCTGCTCTACTTGGCTTCTCCCAAATTGGCTCACAGAGTAGTGGGTTATCTTGAAGAGGAGGCCATCCATTCCTACACTGAATTCCTAAAGGACCTTGACAATGGTCATATTGAAAATGTTCCTGCACCTGCCATAGCCATTGATTACTGGAGGCTCTCCAAAGATGCAACTCTCAGGGATGTTGTGATTGTTATCAGGGCTGATGAAGCTCACCATCGAGATGTTAACCACTTTGCATCTGTAAGTAAAATCGTTCTCTTGATGTTGCAAAAACAAATGTATTTTTTTCAGCTGAGAAATTTTTGGATTATAATGGATTTTAACGCAAGTTCATATTTCAAAGCACTTTTCTATGATGTTCTATTCCAACTCAAAATTTGAAATGGTTGGCTTACCAGCGATTTTGAAGCTTAACCATAAAAAATTAACTTGATCAAACCAGTGAGTGAAGAAAAAATGAGTCTCCCATTCTCCTGGGACTATATACGAAGGCAATGATTATCAGAAACTAGTCTGAACGGGAAAACATATCCACCAGAATCTGGTCATATAGAGCATCGAGCTTCTCCCAGCTCCTTGTATGCAATGGCTCCAAATATGCAACTGGCACATTTATAGATTCATTTATATTAGGATTTACTCAGAGACCTAGCCAATTTCTAATGCATCTATTGCAGTTTAGTCACCAGGAGATATATGATAGGAGGATGTCATTTTGAAATAGGGCATGAAAGTGTATGCTTAAGGGTTTGGCTATATCACCCATCAATAGATGTAGGTATGGGGAAGGAACAAGGATCCTGGTGACTATACTAGCTAGACATGGCTGTGCACTCCCCACATGCTAGTTGAGTCTAGGAGTAGTTTACCAGCCTCCCAGAAAATTTATGGGTCTGATTTAACAGTAACTTAGGTTCAAGTCTCATCACTATTATCTTCGGTATGCAAGAGGAGTTTTCTCTACAAGCTACTGCTTAACTACTTGTTTATTCTTAGGCTGGGTTCATGTTATGCTGCTTTTTTAATGCCTTCTGAATTTTCCCAGCCCCTGCTGTAGGCAACTTCTTGCAGTTTAACAAGCAGGTGTGGCCTGGACAAAATATTACTGACCTAAAATATGGAAACCTGTATAACTATTAGTTGGCATAAATTATGTGTGAGAGTGCTGTTTTTCTGAATTATACTGTGTGTAGTTTATTTGCATTAATGTTTCGATCACTTTCCGTGATCCATCAGCCGGATGAAAAGAGAGCTGTAGGAGAAAGATGATGACAGCTCTCTTGTCATTCTAATGATGGATCATGGAGTGTGATCGAAATGTTGATGCAAATAAACTACACAGTATAATTCAGAAAAACAGCACTCTCATTGAATATGGACTGTGGAAATCTAATAGCTTTAATAGATTATGCATGTTTGTTTCTTATAATTATGTGTTGGACGGGTTGGAGTTTTAAATCCTGATGAGATCTTTGATGTTTCAGGACATCCATTTTCAAGGAAAACAGCTGAGGGATGCTCCAGCCCCTGTTGGATACCATTGATTTTGGTTTTACATCGACAATCTCTTTAATTTAATTAAAAAATTTAGTTGCAATTATTAAGGAATGAAAGAATTTCTTGTATTGTAGGCCAAAGTTTTAAATTGTGGCTTGACAATTTTAATTGGAAACACAATTGCAACAAAGTAAAGGTAAGTCTATTTGTAACTAGTGAATTGCATCTACATAGAAAACAATATTTATAAAAAATTAGCACTCTCATTAGAAATTTTTTGATATGAATATTGTTATATAATTTCTATTGTATGTGCTGTAGTTAAAATCGAGAAGACATTGTTGAGCAATTAAGAAAATAATGAATATAAGTTGTATAAGAACATCAATGTTCAATGATATTCGTATATTTCAAGAACATAATCTATATCATATTTTAGCAACATCAAATAGTTTATACATCTTCGAATAATTCTCAATTTAGATAAGAGTGTTTCAAAGAATAAATAATGAACTTTAGGTTATTTGTGTTGTACAAATAAATCAAGTTATAATTTAGGTATTCACTTTCTTTCTTTGCGTTAATCACTTTCAAATATGATTTTAATTAATTTATAATAATAAATACAATTCGAGTTCAAAATATGCATCCATGAGGTGTTTGCTAGTTGGATTTAACTAGATGAGTTGGCTATAGAAGAATACAAGAGTACACATGACAAATTTCACCTTTATGGGACCTATGCAAGATACTAGTGTCCCACCTAGATGCTCTTGTAGGTTAGACTTATAACAAGGCATTCTTGTTGGTCATTTAGACGATAGGGCACTCTTACAAGTTACACAGATAGTGTAATGCTCCTATAGGTCACTTGGACAATGTGATGGATTCTAGCATTCTTTGCTACTCTTGGAATCTTAAATTTTCACCAATTTATCATTTCTTTGTCTCGAGCTTTGCTTTACTTGTATAATCTTACCTAATGTCTTCAATACCATATTATTGATCTTTGAATATTTGACGGGGAAAATTTGGGGTTTGCCTATTTGAGAGACTATTTTAGTTAGTTTCTTGAATGGTACACTTTAACTTGAACTTGACCTTTAGTAGAAATATTGGAGTATGTCCTTCCTATGTGGGATGTTTGTGGTTTGCAATGTTTTGCAACTACTCATAACCCTAGGAGGATATATATATATATATATATATTGCTAATGTGTTGTGTGCTTGTGCAATAAAGGGCAAGACATGAGATGGAAGAGATTGGATGATTTAAGGGGGATTTATGATCAAATTTGAAGTTTAGCACAATATTGAATGAAATGATAGAGGATTAGGGAGCTTTAGGAGAGATTGGAATGGAAAATGGACAAAAATCAAAGGAAATGCACAATGAGGGATTGACAATGGGAGAAGGGAAGAAGGCAACAAGGGATGAGGATTTAGATATTTCCTTTAGTATTCTACCTTCAAACCCCTCTAGCAACCATGAATAGGAGAAATTCTAGTATGATCAAAGAAACATGTGAGCAAAGAAATTGAAAAACTTTGTTGGATCTCCTTCTTATGTTCAAATTAAAATTTGAGTGATTTTATTTCGAGACTATCAATTTTATTAGTTGAGCATATATTAGGATCATGTAGGATTAGGTTTTTTAGCATTTGAAATTTCATGATTTGAAATTTTTATATACATACTAATTTCTAGTCTACATGCCCAAGACACTAGTGTAAAGGTGTCAAATTTTGAAATCTCTTATTGGGTATGAAAATAGGTCTAGGAGTAGCTATAAATTGATACAAAACTAAGGAGAAGAATTAGAAACATATGAAATAATCCTCTAACACATCTAGGGAAACACTAAATCAAGGAAAGAAATATAAAGCAAGACTTGCAAAGTACAATTTTTTAAAACTTTCATATTGTTCTTACTTTAGTGGGTTGGTGTAGCTAGGTGAAACAATATGCTAAAGTACATTGTAGAAATAATTGAAACATATATGTAAATGATAATGATAAAATAAAATATATCTGTTGTTAGAAATCTAAAATAGATTGATAACCCAAGGAACTTTATAAGAGAAATTTAAAGCTACATAAACTGGAAAAACATAAACAAAAAAATAGTGACTCTTAAGAGATATGCAATGTCAAAATGAAAAAAATTGCATTAAGAGTTTCCAAGATGAAAAATACAAGCTAAGTAGTGAGTTTATACAGAGCTAAGAAGAGGATTGAGGTGTAAAATCAAACAATAGGAATTGACCACCAATATTAAATAAAGTGATGAAAAAGTATTTATGCTCCATCCATTAAGGATGGGGACACCTCATCACTTTATTTCCTAGTTATTAAATAATAAACTTACTTTATTATCCTAAGAAAACTTAATAAAAGTGTAGGAAAAACTCGTGTCTAAGGGAAAATAAATTAACCCACTAGGTAAATGAAAACCTACACCAACACCCCCTTAAATGTAGCTTAGGAGGATGTAATAGATGACGAGTCATAGAAAATGAGACCATGTTAGGTACCCATGTACATATAAACCATCCCCCTCCCCCACAAAGAAGAAAAATCCTCCTATCAAATAGAGAAGAATCACCCCCCAAAATAGAGAGAGAGAGAAGAGAAGGACTAAGTAGCCCCCCAAAGAGGATACCAACCACCCCCAAGCAAAGCTCACAAATGAAGGAACTTTCTCTCAGTGAAGGGTTTGGTGAAGATGTCTATAGTTTGATATGATGTTGGACAATACCTGAGATCGGTGATATGCTCATGAATTAACTCTCAAATGTAGTGCATGTGGATTTCATTGTGTTTGGTCTGCTGATGATGGACCAAATTTTGAGAGATTTGAATTGCACTTTGGTTGTCACAAAAGATGATCATGGGCTTCTAGAAGGGAATGCCAAACTTAGTGAGAATGTTCTAAATCCAAATGGCCTCAGTAGTAGCATTAACTGCTCCTTGATACTCAACCTCTATAGATGAAAGAGCAATAAAAGACTACTTGCTCGACCAACAAACTAGATTAGAAACAAGGGAGAAGCAATACCCTAAAGTAGACGTGTGATCTTGAGAATCGCTTGCCCAATCTGAATCCATGTGTCCCACCAAGTCAAAATCCATGCTTGCTACATAGTAAATCCTATAACTGTGAGTGCCCTCGTTGTAGTGAAGAATCCACTTAGTTGATTTCTAATGCAACTCATATGTCTCTTGCATGAATCAAGAGACCATGCCTACATTATATGAAATGTCGGGTCTCGTGTGAGTCAGATAGATGAAACTACCAACAAGTTGTCAGTACAAAGTGCCACCCACCAAAGGCGAATAACACTTAGCCTCAAGTTTGACCCCTGGCAAAAATGGAGTCGACACAGGCTTACAACCAACCATAAAAATCTTGTAGAGCATATCAAGTGCATACTTAGGCCATGCAAGAGAGATAACTAAAGAAGATCAAGTGATCTCAATTCCCAATAAGTAGTGCAATAAGCCCAAGTTTGACATCAAAAAATTATCATGAAGGACAATTTTCACTACTCGAATGGTGGGTGAGTGACTTCCTGTGATCAACAAGTCATCGACATAGAGAACTAGGAAAGTGTGAGTATCATCCTATTGTAGAATTTAGACATTAGGATCATAATGACATCTAGTAAACCCAAATTTTAGAAGGAAGGAGTCCATCTTGGCATACCAAGCCGAAGGGGCTTGTTTGAGGCCATAGAGATACTTTTGAAGATGAAAAAAAGTGAAGGATCTTGTATGAACCCATGTGGATGCTCCATGTTTGAAGTTTAAGGCGTGTACGGTAACAACTAGTAGTGTGCACAATTCAAATCTTGTGTGTGGAGTGAGGATAGGAATTGCTTAAGGTTCCTGTGGTGGCACATGACATCAAGTTATTTTGGTAGCAAGAAATTTGTGTTTGGATTGTTGTATTACATGTTTCATGTAATTTGAATTTACCACCTTATGTTGTCCTAGCTATTTGTGGATCCTTGGCCGACATGGAAGAGTGTTAATGTAATGTCATGTATATATTTCAAATGTTCATATGCATTGTAATATATGTGAATGTATGTGAGTGAATCCGAAAGTGAAGAAGTTTGAAGAAAAGAGAGAGCCAACATCATAAGATCATATGCAGTTAAGAAGAGTGTCAACATTGTCTATGATACATTTCAGAGTTATATTTCAGACTCTAGCTTTATCTTTGTATTTTGGTAGGACTGGTGTTCTACTTGTACTGATTGGTGTATCTTTTTGGTGCCAAGGATTGTTGTCTCTAGTAGCTTGGTGCCTATAGATTCAATAGGGGATTGGTGTCTTTGGTAGGTTGGTGCCTACTTCATATTGTAATCTCACTTACTATATTTCTTCATTGTGAGGCTAGATTTGGACAATAGATCCAAGAAACTATTCTCATTGTGGTTTTTCCCATCTTGGGTTTCCATGTATATCTGGTGTTATCTAGTTTTGTGTTATGATTAATTGCTTAAGTGATTATGTGATCTTCATGTTGAAAAACTATATAACAATAGAAAAATTTCAAGTTGCATGATCCGATAAGTAGTGTTAAAGTTGATAATTTTGAATTAAGTAGATCTACTAGTTCACCCCCCCCCCCTTAGTACATTGTGTGCCCTTTAGATGGACCCACTTGCATTGAACAAATTTTCTTCCCTTAGGAAGTGGGATAAGATCCCAATTGTGGTTCCTCTCCAAGGAACTGAATGTTGGAAGAATGAAGAAGGTGCCCTATGTTTTGGTTGTCATTGATGCCAACATTGGTTGGTAGCTATCTATACCATGATCCGAAAATATTTGCAGTAAGAAGAATCTCAATATGTTGATCAGATGTGTCAGCTATAGGTGTTTTCAGCATATTTTTGTGATCCGGTTGGACTAGTTTGCTGACAAGACATTGGTGTTCTTTTGGCCGAAAAGGTGTATCTTCTGTGTGTGTGTGTGTTTCTCTTTTGGTCTGGGCTGAACTAACCTGTAGACAACATGTCTTGTTCTATATGACAAAAATAATTTTGTACTAAGCAGACAAGATCTTTTGTATTTTAAGTATTCCCTTATTTAGGCTGACCCAATTGATATTAGAAGCAATGCCCGCATATATCTATGATGGCCTAATCGATGAAAAAGGTGAAGAGAGATGAAAGCTATGTGACAAGGGTAATAATGCGAAGCTACAAATAAGTGTTTCGTGTATCAACAACCAGAGTAAAAATCTAGAGCTTAATCGGAACTGCTTCCAGCACTATGTAGGTGCACTTCTACAGTTCATTTTTGGTAGTAAGCCAACATCTTTTGTACTTCGGCATTAAGCCATCTTTTGTACTCAAGCTATGAGCCTTTTTAAGGACACTGAGTCTTGATAGTGAGCCCCATAATATTTTGTAACTAGTTATAATATATTGTGAGCTAATCCTCACCATGGTTTTTCCCATTTTGGGTTTTCCAAGTAAAAATCCCAGTGTCTATGTGTTATAATTTTCTTTATGTTCTGGTTCACCATAGCTATTATATGTGGATTGTTAATTTGATAGTTAATAATTAAATTGGTTAGCTGAATACTGATTCACCCCCCCTCTTAGTATTCTAGATATTCAACAATTGGTATAAGAGTTTAGTTCCTTGGAAGAAGCCTAACAACTTAAGGAAGGTCCCGAAAATTAAAAACATGGTTGGAAAATATCTTTTTGGTCCTTCGAAAGAAAACTTTGTAACTGAAGAAATCAATGTTTCCCTTGAGGAATTGAACAAAAGCAAGGATGAGAAAGAAACCATAAAAGGAAACTTGAAGGAAGCAAATGAGTGTATCAGAAAGCTGAGAGAGCAGATCAAAAAATTAAAGACAGACATAGAGAATTCAGTGATCAGCTAAAAACGGCCAATGAAGACATTACCAGACTAAAAGTGGAAATAGAAGAAAGAAAGCGAATTGAGGAATGTCAAAAAGTTGAGATCCAGATTAAAGTCAATGAATGCACAAAGCTTGAACAAGAAGTGATAACCCTAAGAGCCGATTTGGAAAAAGCGAAAGCACACGAAGAAAGATTCAAGACAAGTTCTACAAAGATTAATGAGTTAATTTCATCCTAGAAACCTGCAAAGGATAAAAGTGGTTTGGGACTTGAAGAAGGACAAAGCTCAAAGACCAAACTGATCTACAACAAAGTGGGCAATCAAAGGAAACCTCAAAGGAATGCTTATCAAAGCAAGGACCAAATGATCAATACCAGAAGAATCCCCATCTGACAGCCTAATGCTCAAAGGTATCCATCTTTTAATCACTTTTGTTACTCATGCAATAAATTCAGACATAGAGCAATAGAGTGTAGAAGTATGATGAACCAAAATAGAATTAGACAAAATGTTGGATTTTTTGGTGACAATGCTATGCTTGCAACAAGTTTGGACATAAATCTACAAAATGTATAAGTCAAATTATGATGAACAAATTTAATACTGGAAGAAGATTTCATTCTTTTCAAGGCTATTGTTACACATGCAATATTTTTGGACATAAGGCTAATCAGTGTAAGATAAGGATGAATAAAAACCATCTTGATCAAAGATATGTTGTGTGTCACTCTTGCAACAACTCCGAACGGACATATCTCAAAATTTTGTAAGAGCAAAGTTGGGAAGAAACTGAATCCAGAACAAAAGAACAAATCTATGAACAAGATAAATCCTGATGAAGGAAAGAAATGGCAACGATTTGGAAAAAGAAAGAAGAACCTGAGGATAAGGATAAAATAAATGATCCTATATCTGCATCTGGTGCAGATACCCCTCCTATGAGTTGAATCCAATAATGACTTTAGGGGGAGCAGTCACATAAAAATATATCAAGCTCTCAATTTATGAAGTGTCTTGTGATGACACAAAGACAAGTGATATGAATCTCTATTTTGATGGTGTTGAATAAAATACTGGCATAAATCAAGCAAATCAAGAAAATTGTGAAGTTCTTTTAATGGTCTATAGTGTATGCAACAAAGTGGTTAACAACTTTTAAGTGGAAAATTAATAAATGCAAAACTAGGGCAAAACAATAAATACTAAAGCAAGCCACTAAGTTAAAAAAAGGAACATTTGTGCAAAGTTAAGTGAATAAGTACAAGCTAAAGGAAGAAAGAAGCGATTATGTGTATCGTACCATGAAACCCTAGTTCCTGGCGAGCTGAAAGGTATTCTCTGCCATTTAAATTTCGTGTTTTTCAAATTAAAGAAGCATTTTTTAAAAATCATTCAAGATTGTTTTGAGAAATATGGTTCTAAGAGGCCCCAACCAAAGTTCAAAAGATGTTCATGGAAGGTGTACAAAAATGATCCAATGAGTGCGTTCTCACACATTCTGAGCAATGTACTACCCACCAAAGACCCAAGACTATATATTTGTGGGAAGCTTGAAGAATTCAATCACCAGGAGCTAAAAGATTTATGGGATAACGAGTTAATTGATGATTTACTACCTAAGATAGAATATGAAAACCTTGTTCGGATGAATTTGAGTGTTTGGAAGTGGTTTCTGAACTTTTCCAACGAAAGTGATGCAAAAAATTTCAGGATGGCCCTAAGTAGGATTCACCACAATCTTGTGTGGGTAAATGAAATAGGAGTAATCAATAAAGAGGCAATTCATGCAATTACTGGTCTCTGTGACACTGATACCATTCCAGTTTTGAAAGCAGTGAAAAATGATGAGGTCACAAGGTTAACTGGAGCTAATTTTGACGAAAGATCCCTAACCACAAAATCTATTACAAACCCTACTGTCAGATATGCAACCATTATGATTGCACAAAAAGTTTACTTCACAAATAGGGAAATCTCAGTTTCGGCCACGGTAATGCACACAACTTATGAAATGGTGTTAAATGGAAAGGACTTTAATCTTTGTGAGCTAATGAGAGTGCAACTTATGGAAAAATTGAGTATGACAAAGGAAAAGAGACATGTCTTTAAATTCGACACTCTTGTTGTCCACCTGTTATTTTATTTTCTAAAGGAGCTATTTGGAAGGACTAATATAATATGGGATGATACCAGGTCGGTTGCTCATTAGATCAGTGATTATCTGTACAGACTAGGAGACTTTAGGGCACAAAACAATGCCCCAACTGCCTTCTTTGCAGTTTTTCAGAAGGAAATGCAAGAAAGAAATAAGATTCCAAGAAGACCGGTGAAAAAGTATGAAAATGAAATAACATTTCTTGTGTCTACTAATGAATGTATCATTGAGGCAGTAGAATCCAAAATTCATTGGATTGAACCACTGGGGTATGAAATTGAAGAGAATTAGGCAGAAGGGTACATTGAAATTCTATTGGCTAGTTCCAAGCACCCCTCTCTACCTAGATTAGGTACATATTCGAACAAAAATCTACTAAAATTCACTTAGAAGCTTCTGCATCTAAACGTAGAAAGAAAGTTGAAGATTTCTTCCAAGATGTAGCATACACTAAGGATGACATAGAACTATTGAAGGAGGTCCTTGACGAAAGGAAAGCTAAATCTGCGGATATACCCGTCGGACCCAGAAAATCAGAAAGGCTATCCTTTGGTGCTACACCAACACCTAGTGCAACTAATGTTGCGAAAGGAAAAAGGAAAGAACAAAGTACCCCTACATCTGTTGATACTATTACTCCTACTGGCCCTAGCACCAAGGCATCCAAGAAAAAGGACATATATGTTGCTACACCATCTACCACTTTAGGAAGAAGAAGAGCGAAAGAGAAGCTTGTAGGAAAAGGAATATAAGTGATGCTACTGAAGAATAAATTGGGCTTGGTCTTGAAGAGGAGCATCAGCTGAAGAGGAACAAAAGAAGTAGTACTTCTAGTGAAGGAGTCAAAACTAGTGTAGAGATATCCACTGATGAGGAGATAGAAATTAAGGAAGATGCCTACTGAATTCATGTGCATGTAAAGAAGAATGGAGAAGGCACAACTAACCCTGTGAAGACCATGCCCGATTCTCCTTCAATAAGAAATCATTCACCCTTGGTTCTCAGAACTTTAGTTAATCACATGATTGATAGTGAACTAATGGCTACTGTCGAGTTATATGATGAGGTTGACAATGAAGGAAAACAAACCATCTTAAATGCTTTTGCTTAGTACATAGTTATCTATAACATAAACATGGAATCCATACAATCAAAAGTCACTGAAAATGTGTGGAATGAGTTAGTACTTAGAAGGAAAGAAGCTCTGAAAATTGAAGACAAGATGAGAAGAGAAGCTATAAAATCTGTTAGTTCTACTCAGTCAAAAATAGAAGCTGCAAATATGTTAAAAGAATGCTCTACAATGTTCAGAGTTAAGCAAAGGGTCAACATGTTGATGACTAAGGAAGATGAGTATGTTGAAAAAGTAAGGCAAGAAACTCATGATGTAATTAAGCAATTAGCAAGGAGCTATGGGACAAGAACCAGTTCTTCGTTTCACACTGCTCAGACTTAGGAACCTGCTATAGTTACAAAAGTAATGGACAATCCTATTTTGGAAACTATTGATGAGACACTTGGTGCTCCGGAAATCCCTGCTCCTCAAATGGACATAGATGAAACTACTAGTAAGAGGTTGATAATTATCATAAGGATCAATCCAGTAAAAATAGAGAAGAACATCAAGAAAATCAAGAAACCTCTAGGAATAAAGAAGAGGAAAACAAAGATGCATATGAAGGAAATAAAGAAAGTGATAAAGACAAGGATGATGAAGACAAAAGAAAGAAAACCCAAATCCATTTGGTGATGAAAGTGAAAAATAAAAAGAAGAAGAAAAGAAGGAAGAGGAAGATAAGGAAGTCATTCTAATTGAAGGTGAAATTCTCAAAGGCCCTGAATCATCAAAGCAGTTTGGAGAATCACCCTGAAATACACTCAAAGGTCTTCTCTCTAGACAAGTTGTAATCTAACTTGTGCTCCCACCTCAGCTAGTCAAATTGCCATCTCATCCAGGTTTTGTGGATTTGACAAAAATCACACCTAGTGACAAAATGAGGCTATGCCACACTTTCATTAGCTCTGTCATGCAGGAGGCTTCAGAGTCATATCAAAGATGCAATGAGTTGATAAATGAGGCTATCAAAACTCTACATGAGACAGCTCCCGATGTTACTCTAGACAACTCTCTAGCTCCGATTGAAAATTTGAAGCTTATTGTTGATTCTGTTAAAGAATACTCATCCAATCTTAAGGTGTAGACCACAAAAGAAGTAGAGTTGAACTTACTCGAGAAAAGGTTATTTTTTCTGCAAGATAAGTGTATTGTTGCATGTGACAAAGCTTTGGAGGCCCTGAAAGAGGTAAGAGATTGTGATGAAGAAGCTCAACTATTATTTGTTTACTGTATGAAATGGTCGAAAGCCACTCAAGGTATCAAGGATCTAATGGATTCAATTGAGACTCAACTTGCTGATACCTCCAAAGATTATAATATTTCTGATGATAGAAGCTATGTCAGATGGATTTCTATTGCAGATTTACAAGATAAGTTTTTTATCCTACAGAGGTAGAAGGAAGATGTTATGAGGCGGTATGCCCGGCTTGGAAATATGGTCATGTCTAAACATATTATTGTATCACATGCTCTGATGGAGGCTGGAAAACTTGAGAAAATGAATGTTGCTCCATCCACTCTGGAAGAAGGAGAAGAATGCTTGGTGGAAATAGAATCTTTGCATAAAACTCTTTCCCAAGAAAAATGTGTATGGGATGATGGAAAGCTTGCTTGGGAGGTAGTCCTCAAAGAATGAAAATTTTCCCCCAATACTTGAATTTCAAGTGTTTCCCTGTCCTTTGTCCTTGATGTCAAAGGGGGGGAAGAAAAGGAAAAAGATGAAATGATTGTTTCTGATATGTTAGGTGAAGTTGTGCATACTTTTTATTTTTGAAGAAAATTTCATTTTTGGCACATTGTCATCAATAAAAAAGGGGGAGATTGCTAGAAGAATGAAGAAGGTTCCCTCTGTTTTGGTTGTCATTGATGCCAACATTGGTTGGTAACTATCTATACCATGATCCGAAAATCTTTGCAGTAAGAAGAATCTTTATATCTTGATTAGGTGTGTTAGCTACAGGTGTTTTCAACATATTTTTGTGATCCGGTTGGTCTACTTTGCTAACAAGACTTTGGTGTTCTTTTGGCTGAAAAAGTGTATCTTTTGTGTGTGTGTGTTTCTCATTTGGTCTAGGTCGACCTAACTTATGGACAACACATCTTGTTTTGTATGGCAAAATAAATTTTGTACTAAGCTGACAAGATCTTTTGTATTTTAAGTATTCCCTTATTTAGGCCTACCCAATTAATATTGGAAGCAATGCCCACATGTATCTATGATGGCCTAAGCAATGAAAGAGGTGAAGAGAGATGAAAGCTATGTGACAAGGGTAATAATGTGAAGCTACAAATAAGTGTTTCGTGTATCGACAACAAGAGCAAAAATCTAGAGCTTAATCAAAACTGCTTCCAGCACTATGTAGGTGCACTTCTACAGTTCATTTTTGGTAGTGAGCCAACATCTTTTGTACTTCATCATTAAGCCATTTTTTGTACTCAGGCTGTGAGCCTTTTTAAGGACAATGAGCCCCATAATAATTTGTAACCAGTTATAATATATTGTGAGCTAATCCTCACCGTGGTTTTTCCCATTTTGGGTTTTCCACGTAAAAGTCTTGGTGTCTATGTGTTATAATTTTCTTTATGTTATGGCTCACCATAGTTGTTATATGTGGACTGTTAATTTGATTGTTACTAATTAATTTGGTCAGCCAAATACTGATTCACCCCCCTCTCAGTATTCTGGATATTCAACACTGAACTCTTCTTGCATAGCTACATCCCACTCGGGAACACCAGAAGCTTCTTGAAAGGACTGTGGATTAGTATTTGTGGTAAGGAAGAGGTGTGGAGCCTCTTGAAATTGTGATATTGTTCTTTTGTGATTTGAAGGATCCCCTACCCAATACCATGTTGTCTGCAATGTCTGACAAGCCAAAAGAGTCCCTACAATCAGAGGAGGAGAGTTTGGAGGAGAATAATTAACCTTTGAAGGTGGGTGATATGAACCCTCAATATTATTGTCATCATCTAAAGTGGAAGAAGAAGACTCCTCATCAAGATCTAAAGGATTATGATCTTATGAAAAACTATCATCATGATGCAAGGACTTCAATTTGATGGTGGTTGGAGAAGTGGTAAGAGAAGAATTGGAAGGGATCTCTTCAAAAAAAACACTCCTCTCAATGAACAACTCATGTGTGGTAGGATGAAGAAGAATGTAGCCTTTGACATCATCTTAGTATCCAAAAAATATGTAAGGCTTTCTCAGCAAATTCACAGCCTTGTGTTTCTCTATTAGAATCTGGGCCCATCTACAAGATCCAAACACTCGAAAGTGCTTAACTGAGGGTTTTTAATTGTTCCAAGCTTGAAAAGTAGTTACCCCTTCACAAATTTGCGAGGAACTCAGATCTAGATATAACACTCATAGTTAATGGCTTTTTCCCAAAAGGGTGGTGTCAAAGACTTGAAATGAATCATATAATTAGGCATCTCTTTTAGGGATCATTTTTTGTGTTTTGCAACTCCATTCTTCCAAGGATTATAGGGAACTGCAAGTTGCAAATCAATTCCTTCTAAAGCACAATACTACTCAAACCTATGGTTGACATATTCCCCCCATTATCTATACACAAAACTTTGATGAATTTTCTAGTTTGTTTTTCTACAAATTCCTTGAATTCCAAGAATGAATTAAAGGCTTAATATTTTTGTTTGAGAAGATACATAAAGTGTACCTAGAAAGGTCATCAATGAAGGTCAAAACATATTGGGCTTTACTGAAAGATGGCTATTGAAATGGACTAACTAAATCACTATGTATCAACTCCAAAAGTTGTGAGGCTCTCCAAGCTTTGAAATTTTCAAATTTCTATTTTGGATGCTTCCCAAGAATGCATCCCTCACAAACACCATTAGAAAGTTGAACTATAGGTAATCTTGTAACCATGTCCTATTGACCAAGCTGCTATAAGTATCGGTAGTTCAAGTGGCTAAATTGTTGATACCACAAATTACCTACTTCATCAAAATGAGTGAGTAGAATAGATGAAGGTGGATCAAGAAAAAAGTGAGAAAAAATAAAGTTGAGATTGATGATTTTTTCTCCCAACTACAACTGTAGAATAATTGTACAACTCACGAATCACACTATTTAATTTGGATAAAAATCGATCCATTTTCCTAAACTTGTGTGGGTGATTTAATATATCAATAGTAGATTAGTTGATAGTGAGGGCACACAAAGAACATCTTGAAATGTTCCATCCCCCAATATCTACAAACCCTCTCCTACACACCTCAACAAGAGTGTCATCACCCATCAAAATAGAAGGCATAGTACATAGCTCCAAAGATAGAAGTTCGTCCTCAAATGAAGCCATGTGGTGTGAGGCACCCAAATCAAGAACCCAAGTGGATGGTGGAGAAGCAACGGCTACAAAGGCCTTGCCCTTTCCTTTCCCCTTGATGTTATATTTAGCCTTGTGAGACCCCTCATCTGAACTATGTTTGATTGATTTAGGAACATCGAGATTATTCTTTTCAAGAATGTGTGTCAAGTGATCAACTTATTTCTTTAAACATTTATGCTCATCATGAATGGGTCTTTTACAATAGGCACATTTGACATTCTCTTTCTTAGACTTATTTTCATTTAAAGATGAGATCTCATTAGTTACCAATTTCTCATCCTTTTTCTCTTTTCTAAAATTGTATTTCTTATCCTTGTTATTACGAATTTGTTCTCATTGTTATTTTGTGCCATGGTTGGCAGCCAAGGCATGTTACTTAGAAAACTTTAGAGTGCCCATCTGGATTAGCTTATCTTGCTCCCATGTAAGAGAAGTAGCAAAATCATCCAAATATGGCATGGTGAATTTAGATTCAAGTGCATCCTTAGTAGCATTGAAGGTAGAAAAAAAAATGAATATTTAAAACTTAGCTTAGAGATAATACTAAGAATCAATTGTTCATCTTTCTTTTCAATTCCTCATTTCTATAACTGTAGCCTTAGTGATTTCAACTTTGTGAAGAAATCTTGAATTGTGTTGATGTTGCCTAGACTTAGAATGATTAGTTCATTTTCCAACATATGGTCCATTTATAGAATCTTTGGTTCTAAATAAAGTTTCGAGTTGAGTCTATATTTCATTTGGTGTATTCAAAGCTTCAATATGAAAGAGAAAATCAAGAGATATAGACAAACATAATGATCCATATGCTTCATCATAGCTATTGAACCATTTAGAATTTTCATCTTTAGCAGGTTCAATTTCTAGTCTCACTGTTATTCTATACAAACCAAGACTTCTTAAGTGAATTTTCATTTTAGATTTCCACTCAAAATAGTTGTATATAGTTAGAATAGGGACTATTGTTTGAGCCATGATAAAGAAATGCAAAAGGAAGTGCTAAAAGAAAGTTAACACAAGAACACCAAAAACACCCCCACCCTTTTTATTAGTATAAAAATCACCCCCTAAACAAATTACAAAGTTGGCACTTTATATTTTAGTATGTTCTACAACATTTTTTTTCAAGATATAATGCTTAATAGACCCACAATGGACAAAATTATAATTTCTGATAGAAAATGAACTTGAGAAAAAAATTGGAAAAATTAACCTTGTAGTTGTGTAGTGCTCTTCAATAATTTTCCAACGCATATCCATTTCCAAAAAATAGAGCATTGGGGCAAAATTTATGGCTTGTTGAATAAATTAGTAACAAACAACTTCAACCTAAAATATCTTGCAAAAAATGGAAAAAATATTTTCAATACCTCTATGGATGGAAAGTTCTTGTCTCTAGATTTTTGTCGATATCTCATTCACCAAAATCCGATAACTAGTGTAAAAACTATGCAAGTTTTAAAAATGCTCAATTTGGCCTATATGGAGGGCCTTGAGGTCCCCAAGTGGCAGTGGTGGTGGTGATGGTTGCTAGGTGGTGGAATGGTTGTGGTCAGGCAACGAAGCTTGGCGGTTAGGTCACAATTTCAATAATCCCATAATTGATATTTTGGTGAAAATCGATAGTTACGATTTATGTTGCTTAACAACTAGCGGAGGGGCAACGGTTCATAACCGTATGCGAGTGGCACAAAGGCCGCAACAACTAAGGTAGCTATTGGTAGATCTATAGAGCCTGCGAGGGCTTTAAGCCCCTTAGCACAAGGCGTTGATAGGTAGCACTTAGGCACTTTCGCTCAACGCTTAAGCGCTAATATATATATATATATTATAAATATTTGTGATAGGCATATGGATCTGCGGTTGGGGGGGTCATACAACCCTCATGGTAATTTTTTGCCTCAATGGCTTATGACAATAAACATGGATAAATTTTATGTCAAAATTCATCTCCTTGACCTCTTGAACGTAATGGAAAGGTTCATTTGGGTCGAAAATACTCTTATAAAAAGATGATCACCAGATTTGAGCTTCAAACCCCAACTTGAAAATATGTCAAATGATCTCCAAATTGGATGAAATGAACCCAATCTTGACTTTCTCAAGCCTCTTAGATGTGTTGGAGGAGTAAAATTTTTTGCCAGTATAACTAGAAATGTTGCAATCACCCGAATCTCACAAAACACATATGCATTATGAAGAGGTTATTAGATCTTTATAAACCCTTTATGATTCTCCAAATCGTTCAAAATGCAAGAGAAGAGCATACAAGAATTTACAAGATCTTACATGAAAAACTCAAACTCTCAATTAAGAATCTATGAACTTAGAATTATTAAAACAAAAGCTTTGATACCATGTTAGAAATCTAAAATAGATTGATAACCCAAGGAACTTTATAAGATAAGTTTAAAGCTCTACATAAATTGGAAAAACATAAACAAAGAAAACTAATGACTCTGAGAGATATGCAATGTCAAAATGACAGAATTGCATTAAGAGCTTCTAAGATGAAAAATACAAGCTAGGTAGTGAGTTTATATAAAACTAAGGAGAGGATGGAGGTGGCAAATCAATGAATATTAATTGACCACCAATAACCACCAATATTAAATAAAGTGATGAAAAATTAAATACTCCACCCATTAAGGGTGGGGACATCTCATCACCTTATCTCCTAGTTATTAAATAATAAACTCACTTTATTATCCTAAGTAAACTTAATAAAAGTGTGGGAAAAACCTGTGTCTAAGGGAAAATAAAAACCTACACCAACATAGGCATGTATGTATAGGTATGCATTTATATATATAGAATATTTATATATATATACATATATACATATATACATATAGATAGATAGATACATATATATACATACATACATAAATACATATATATGTATATACATATACATATTTATACATACATATATACACACATATATACACACATATACTTACACACACATATATATAATATACATACATATATAATATGTATATATACTATGTATATACATATATGTGTATTACATGTATGTATATCTATGTATATACACATATATGCATATATATACATATATATTCACATATATATACATATGTGTGTATATATGTGTATACACACATATCTAAGAGATAAACCATGACACACATATATGTGTATCAAAAATCTATTTGTTGTTAAGAGCGTTTGTTTGTAATGGTTCCATTGAGTGTATCAGAGCTGTTATGTTCTAAAATGGTATCAAATCTTCCACATGCCATGGTTTATCTCTAAAATCGGTATCAAAGCCATGGTTGTAATCAAAGCCCCAGTTCTTTCCAAATCCATGGTAATTTGTAAAGCTTGAGTAATTTGTATTCATAGTTTTGTGACAACCCATATTATAAGAAGTAAGATCTGAAAGATGGAGTGTGATATGATGAAGGTAGCTATGGAGCCATAAAAGTAAGACCCATTTTTTAAGCTAGGGAGGTGTGTTGAAGGGCAATTGTAAGTCAGTAACAGTAGTAGCAAAAAAGTCAAGCCTAAATTTCAAGTAAGAAAATAATTACTATGGCAAGTAAAAGATCAATGAATGCTAGTAATTCTCATGCCATTGCAATTCATAATATTGTAGAAGATAGTGAAGATTTTGTTGATGAGAGGAAATTTTAAGTTTCTAGATATTTCTATTTCTGAGTTGTATCCTGAAAAAGGAATAAAAGCACACATGATGACTTGTGTTAGGCAATCTAAGTTAAATCTCCAAGTCCAAGGTGTTGGTATATGTCCTATTTATCTTCCATTCACCACTCCCAAGGATGTCTAGAGATGGAAAGAAAGGGGATACTTCATTTCCACTTTTCTTATGTTGATATTATTGTTTACCCACACTTTAACTATGCCATTGGTGCATAATACTTTGCTGCTCTTATTGATGCCTGATGTCGCATTTGGGATCAAGTTTCTATATCCCAGTTTAGGGGTGTTCTTGATAAGTGTTATGGTGATGGCCACATCAAATTTAAGCCAAATTTTACTCTTTCTCTAGATGATAAATATGTTACTTCAGCCTTTTGTTTGTTGCTTGAAGTCAAAGATATTTCCCTCCAACCATGTTATGTTTATACAACAGTGGGTGGTTGATGCATTTATAGGTTGCTTAATAGGGTAAGTTATCCAAAAGGAAATTCAAATATTTTAGATTTTGGAAGGCATATAGATCATATAGGTTTCCACATAGGTTCCCCAATCATTGAAAAAACTAATAAATGAAGAGCAACATCCTAGATTTATAGACCTTGATGTTCCTTCACCTTCCTTATGGTCCAATATTCCTAGATTACAAAGAAGAAGGTTTTCCACCATATATTTGCTAACTAATCTAGAACATACAATTTTTGAACAAGAACCTGAAGTTGAGCCAGACAAATGATCCACTAGCCAATTGTCTAAAATTTACTCTCTATCAAGACCAATACCTAGTATAGTAAAAAAAACCTACATTGATTACAACCCTAAAGAATCTATAGGATCTTATAGCCCTTATCCCTTTAGTAGATAACGATTAATTAATCCTTATCATTCTACATCTTCAATGGCTACATTATCTGATTTAAGTAGTAATTCAAAACTTATGGATGCACTAGCTAGACAAGTCAGATTGAAATTGGCGTTAACACCTAAAGAAGAAGATGATAGGAAAGGGAAAGGCATAAAGATCACTAAGATTCCTAAGAAAGGTTGTATGACAAGAGAATGGTGTAGGAGCATCATTTTTTACTTCAATTTTTCTCGTTTCATTTTATTTTTGTATTATTTGGGGATATGCAACCCCTATCACCACAAGGCAAGAAGTTTAATATATCGATAAGGTTGGCTTTGGTAGAAGAAAATAACTAATTGGAGATTAACGTACAATTAAAAGACTTAGTTGTGTTTGATGAGCAGACAATTTCTAAGGCCAGTTGGAATTCAGTTGTGAAGGATGGAAACAAATGGAGAGGGGACGATGGTAAAATGGCATCGCACGAGAGATGTAGGGGGTTTGGTCAAGGAGTGAAGGGTGGTCGATTAGGGAAGGCTAATCTGGGAGAGACCGATTCTTGGAAGTATTAGACGACTAAGTGAGTAAAGAAATCAGGCTACACCGAATCAAAAATCTGTGGTGAGTGTTGAATTCTGATTGAAGAAAGCCAAGGGACTCCAGGAAGAGAATAGAGAAAGGTCGAATAGGGAAAGCGAGGCTGAATAGGATGGATGATAGATTATAGAAGATATTTTGAAGATGGGGTTTGAAGTGAGTGGAAGGAGAGAAGATAGACATAGCATGAAAAGACAGATGAAGATAGAGTATGTGTAGGTAGATTAAGGCCTGCATGTTGGTGAATAAAGGTTATCATTGTAATCATCGATAGAAAAGGAATAAATCAATGTTCAATTAATGTCTCATTTCTTGTTGGTTTTTATTGATGGTTGTTTTGCTTAGAACCTTGAATGTTATGCAAATGTTGGTTACTATGTGTTGAGTTTTGGATGCATTAAAGTTCTTGTCGCCTCGAATTCAAGTTGTGTGTGGTTGTAGATTCTTGTCACGTGTTGAAACTGAGATTGAATTCCTAAAATTCCTGTCATTAATGTATTGTGTTAATCTTAATAATTATTGTCTTGATCTTGGTTGTAAGTTGAAGAATTCTATTGGATGTTAGGCAAAGAAACCTATTACTGAGTTTGAAATGATAATATGTGAGGGAATGTGCAAGTGTGAGAGGCATCTTACCTCAAATTTGTGTTAGAGCGTGTGACTGTGAAAAAGCAGTCATCAGATAATCACTTCCCCCAGGAAATAGTGAAAGAAAAACTAAATTGTAGATGGAACTAGAAGGAAAAAATCAATAAAGAGCTAGTTATGAACCTAGTAGATGGCAAAATCTTGAATATTTTTCAATCATTAATGAGGAAAGTAAGTTATGGGGAAGATATGAATCAAGGTTACACCCCATAATTGGGAAGAAATAGTAAAACTCATAAGCACATAGAAGCTGGATAGCTCAATGGAAAATTTCAGGTAAAGAAAATATTGATGACTTAGCAGTAGATGTGAAGAATAATTTGTTTCTTAGTAATTCTTCAGACATTAAAACCAAGAAGATTGAGAAAACCTCTTCTATAGTATTGTGTAACACTTCAACTCTCACACATCATTTGTCAAAAGCATCAATACCTCTATCAATGCCCTATATAATAGTCAATCAAAAGTTGAATCATATTTAAATAAAATATATAATAATTAATATAATTATGAAAGAAAATGAGAAAAGGCAGCAACTAATACAAACATTTTGATTGATCTTGCATCAAGAAAAAATGATAAAGATCATATGCTCAAAGTAATCATGATAGCTGAGAAGAAAAACAAATGAAAACAATCTCTCAAAAGGAAAAGAAAAAAGTCATAGTCAAAAGAAGAAAAGGATTGTTTGATGATGAACCTGAGCCATCAATGATAGTACCTCAAAAAATAATCCAGAAAAAATATCTCTCTATGACTAAAGAATATTCACATCCATTTGTGGAAAAAGACTAGATGGCTAAAATAGGAATCACTGATGATATTAGTGAACCAGGTTTTGTGGATGTGTATATAGAAAAAGAATCAAATGAAAAATCATCCCAGAATATGTTTGTAGAATTAAAGGCATACCCCATGTTTGAACTCAAAGAAAACAAATGGAAACTGAATCAATCAGTTGGTGAAATTCTAGAATCAAAGTTAAAACCAGAGCCAAATCCAGACCCAAAATTAGAGTCAAAACATGAAACAATAACAATGGAAAAGGAATAAAACTTCTCATTTGAATGTAGGTGTGATACATATCCTAATGAAGAAGAAGATTTAGTTGTACAAGAATATTCTTTCCAAAAGAATATTGAACTATTTAATCATGTAGAAAATAAGAGAATATGATCTTATTAATATACAAAGTTCAGTAATTATCATTAAGAGAGGAAATTTTGAGGTTCCTAAAGTCCACACATATTTTGATTTCTCTATTTTTTTTCTTGACTATAACCAAATTTGAAACCCATGATGAATTCCTTATAGGTTTTATTATCCCACTTTCTCTAATCTTTGCAAGATCTTGCTACATTCTAGGAGCTAGGTGGAGTTTATTGGTCTTTGCTTTTGTCTAAAAGGTCTAGCATCAATATTTTATGGAATTTTATGTTGAAATAGATCATCTCTATAGGATTTCACCTTGTCATATGACCATGCAAACACCCTGTAATTTTTTTTGAGTAATTTTATTACCATTTTCCCTATCTTATGATCCACTTTATTTCCTATGTATATATTTTTGGGGTAGATTGTGTGCCTAATTTTACTTCCTCTACTTCCTACTCATGTGCATCTATTGTCTTAGCCAATATTTTATCAACATTATCAAATGATCACTCCAAAGCAACTATTCCATTGGGCATCTTATTTGTTTTCAATTATATGACCTCACTACCAAATAAAATGTCTTTACTATCCACTCTTTCAACAAATTGTTGAAAATATATTTCCTAGTTTTGATATTCATAAATGCACCTAAAAATATATAAGTAAATTAGAATCATAATTAAAGATTTGCTAATCATGAATATTATCAAGAACATAATGCCTAGTTAACATTTCTACTTTTGAAATCCCTGCCAATGTCATGTCCTCTGATCTTATGGCTAAATTTGCAAGGAAATCAACTACTAAATTATTTCTCTCTACCCGATCTATGGATAAAACATTAGAAATATCAATGCTATCCAAAACAACATTCTTATAATACTTCAATCTTTTATTTTAGAAGCATACTTCCATCTAACTTAAGAGACAACTAATTTTGTGTCTCCCAACATTCTAAGGTTTCTAATTTTTTGATTTTGAGAAATATTTAACCCAAATAGACTTGATCCTAATAATCTACTACATTATTAGTGCATTCAATTCCCAATTAAAAAGATGATTTAAATAACCCACATTAGGAGAAACGAGTACAACTCTAGCTCCACCACCTTATTTGGAGTAGGCCCCATCAAAATGCATTGTCCAAACTTCATTTGCTGATGTTTCTTGATCTTCAAGGATACACAAATAATCATTATATTCTCCTATACTATTAGCCTCAATATTGAAGTTGTCCATGTTTGTATCAATATATTAAATGGACCAATCAAGACCAACAAAATCCTCCATAGTATCTTGAGCCCTTGGCTCTTTTTCCAATCTCACATGTATCCCATTTGTAGGAATCATGGCATAACAAGAATCTATTTGAGTACTTCCTCCCATATATGCATACCATCTTCTTGACAACAACATTCCATATTGGGGTGGGATGTTCACAATTATCATTTTTATTTTGTACTCCTTTTGTAGATAGGCCACTAGTTTGAATTCAAGGTCTTTCATGACTCCAATAATTGGGGATTCTCTAATTGATTCATTACTTGAAAAAGAATTACACATTTTGAAGCCCCAAAATCAATCATACAAATCCTTACTACTTTACTATTCCCAAAATCAATCATACAAATCCTTACTACTTTTACTATTTATGGAAAGTGTAACAAAAAAGGATCCACTTGAGATGGACACTTGTTCAGTTTAGTTTCAAGATTGATGTAGGAGCATCCAGGGTGTAAGAGCAATCTTGCATCACCCAAAAAATATTTTTCTTTTATTTTAATTTTCAATAAGGGCTAACGTGTGTGGAAAATAAATATTTTAATTTGCAATAATGTGATTTTCCCTTGTGGTGATATGTAAATGTAATTTTTGGAGGAAATATGCTGAGGTAAATATTTCTAAGGAAAAATTAGGAAAATACCCCTCTTGGGCATCCCATTCTTGGTGGGGACCGCTTGGGGTGCATGTGCTTTAATGTTCAATTGCATGCCTTGCATGTATTTGCATGTTTGTGCCACAAGCTTTGTATGTTGTTGCATGATCGTATTTGGAGCTATTAGAGCTGCTAGGAATCAATGGAGGTGTCATAGTTGAACAAAATTTATTTTCCATGGTTAAGGTGCCCATGTGAAGACCATGTGAGCACTGAGTAATTTAATTATTTTATGATTATTTCTCCAAATGGGGTGTGAGTTTTTCAAGGAGGTTTTTTTCTTGTGGTTTTTCTCATTCACAAATCTATATATTCATGCCTTTTCATTTGGGAAGATGGGTTGGGGATTTTTTGTGGGTGAGGCGGGGAGATGTTTCCAGATTGAAGAGAGGATTTGAAGACTCCATTGTTATAGATTTCTATATGCATAGAAGCCCATGTTTTAGGGAGCTAGTGAGCTCCACATTTTGAGAAACAATGAGCTAGTGAAGTCCATGTGAAGGGATATTAAGAGCTTCAATTGAAAGAAGGTTGAAAGAGACCAAGAAGACATTTTTATTGTAGGTTTGAAGGTGTACTACAACAACAAGAAGATTTATGATTTCATGGTTTGTTTACAACAGTGATTTCAAATGATGAATGTAGGTTGAAGGAGCTAAAATCTTGTGAAAAGGGTTGGATTGAAGGAGATCAATTTGGGATTGATATTTTTTGCTTTGTATCAGTCATATTTTAGATTTGTAATAATTTTAATTAACACATATGGCTGCACAACCACTAGTTTCAATTATGTTATCAATTATTGAATTTTTAGAAGATTTTGAATGAACAAAGAACATTTCTTGCAAATTTTATGTTGTTTCAAACCATTTCTTAGTTGCATTTTCAAATTGTTGTATGTGAATGAGGGTTGGTTTCTTACTTCATCAATGGTATTAGAGTGAGAGTTCTTGAGTGTGTAGGAAGAAGTGTCATTGTGAGGCAATTTGCACTAGGACTTGTGGTGGTGTGTGAGTGATTTGTGTGTAAACAAATCACCGAACATGAGGTAGTCTATAACAGAGAGGATGGGATGGGTCATAAGGAGGCCCATAAAATTTTTATTCTGGGAATAATATTAGGAAGAAGTAGAAAATAGAAAGTACCGTGAAGAATTTGAAAAGCTCCAAGCTGAAGTAAATGTATTGGAAAGGAAGATTAAAGAGGAAGTGAGAGCGTGGGATGAGTGACATGGGAAGAAGAACATTTTCATAAAAGAGGATAGTGAAGAGAAGAATAAAAATAAAAAAGTATTGCAGCCCTTTGGTAGGGGTTGAATGCAAGGAAGAACATGTCAGGGCAACCCACACAAATGGAGCAGGTAATGAAGCACAAGTTGTAGAGATAGCATGTGAATGGAGTGCATTATGTGAAGTAGATGAAAAAGGTTTGCAATAAGAAATTGTGAACAATGGTCCAAAATTTGATGAACAAGTTGGTGAAGAGGAAGATGATTTCTTTTTTAAAGAAGAGATGGAAATAATCAACAAGTTGTTGGAAGGAGAATTGATGGACAAACACAAAGAGGAGTTTGTAAAATTTGTCATTGGAGGTGAGAAGATAAATATTGCAGCGAAGAATGAGGAAAAAGATGTTGGGACAATGAACAAGAATGAGGTAAATTTTAATTTTCAATTTAGTTGTGATGATTCTATACCTTCTTTGGTGAGGTTAGAAGAGGATGCCGAACAAGAAGAGAGCATGAAAATGAAAAAAAATAATTTTCATGGAGTAGTAATTGTGGATTTGTATAAGGGTATAGTAGATTTTGATTGTTGTTTGGATAATACATATTTGCATGTAGAAGTTGTAGATGATGGTACAGGAGGAACTCATTGGAGGTGGTCGTTTTGTGGTGGGTTGAATCCCACAAGAGCAAAGAGGAGAATGTATGGTATTAAGAGGAGGATGATGCATGGTGGATACAATTCCACGTGAAGAGACAAAAATGAAGTGCAAATTTGTTAGAGGGAGAAGTTGCTTGTTCCAGCTAAGTGTTGGAAGAGGAGAAATAAGAATCAATTGGAGGTACCAAATTCAGTGATGGAGTTTTTTGTGGATTTCTTGCAATCCAAAAGGGTGGTACTACCACTCAACTCCATTTTGTGAATCCATATTCACAAAATTTTTCCTACTCTGGGTGTTAGATGCAAGAGCATCCAAGGTGTAAGAGCAATCTTGCATCACCCAAAAAATAAATTTCTTTTATTTTAATTTTCAATAAGGGCTAAGGTGTGGAAAATAAATCTTTTAACTTGCAATAATGTGATTTTCCCTTGTGGTGATATGCAAATGCAATTTTTGGAGAAAATATGCTGAGGTAAATATTTCTAAGGAAAAATTGGGAAAATACCCCTCTTGGGCGTCCCATTCTTGGTGGGAACCACTTGGGGTGCATGTGCTTGCATGTTCAATTTTATGCCTTCATGTATTTGCATGTTTGTGCTACAAGCTATGCATGTTGTTGCATGATCGTATTTGGAGCCGTTAGAGTTACCAAGAATCAATGGAGGTTCCATTGTTGACCAAATTTGATTGGTCGCGGTTAAGGTGACCATGTAAAGGCCATGTGAGCATTGAGTAATTTAATTGTTTTATGATTATTTCTCCAAATGGGGTGTGAGTTTTCCAAGGAGGTGTTTTTCTTGTGGTTTTTTAAAAATCATAGTGGTTTTTCTCATTCACAAATCTATATATTCATGCCTTGTCATTTGGGAAGATGGATTGGGGAGTTTTTGTAGGTGAGGTAGGGAAATGCTATTGGATTGAAGAGAGGATTTGAAGACTCCATTGTTTCAAATTTCTATTTGCATAGAAACCCATGTTTTAGGGTGCTAGTGAGCTTCACATTTTGAGAAACAATGAGCTAGTGAAGTCCATGTGAAGGGATCTTGAGAGTTTCAATTGAAAGAAGGTTGAAAGAGACCAAGAAGACATTTTTGTTGCAGGTTTGAAGGTGTACTACAATAACAAGAATATTTATGATTTCATGGTTTGTTTGCAGTAGTGATTTCTAATGATGAATGTAGGTTGAAGGAGCTAGAATCTTGTGAAAGAAGTTGGATTGAAGGAGATAAATTTGGGATTGATCTTTGTTGTTTTGTATGAGTCATATTTCAGATTTGTAATGATTTTCATCAGCATATATGGCTGCACAACTATTAGTTTTAGTTATGCTATGTAATTCTTGAATTTCTAGAAGATTTTGAATGAACAAAGAAGAACACTTCTTGCAGATTTTTGTGTTGTTTCAAACCATTTCTTAGTTGAATTTTTAGATTTTTGTGAGTATGTGAATGATGGTTGGTTTCTTAATTCATCAAAGATACACTTTAGGCCTTTCTATATTGTATGTTTTATGATTTTTCTATGTCATTTACTTCTTCAATGTGTTTTTCATTTTAACGTTTGTAGCTACCTTGCTAATTTGTAGATGTATCAAGATTAGAGCTATTGATTTGTCCTTATGCTCTAATGTTTGTGTCATCTATATTAGTGGAAATGAGACTTTAATTGAATTAATACTTGGGCCATGTCTAATGGAATGTACTTGGGTAATGATACTTTATTTGGTAAATAGTAACAAAAGAAGAGGGTGTGTAATTTACAATACCTTACTTTGCCTTCCCCATTTTAGCTATCACATGTGCTTTTATGGGTTAGACCTTCTTGATATTTAGATCTTTTATTTTAACGTATGAAACCTTAACATTTTGATCTTCATTTGTTACAAACACTTTTCCCTTCACCTTATTCATTTTACCTAGTTGGGGAGCTCGTTCTTTTTACTTTTCCTTAAAGAAAATTCTTTTAGCGTTTCCCACCATGAAAGCTCCCGTCTAAAATTTTTAGAACATAATATTATTAGGGGTCAATACCCTTATAACATTTATATATTGTTCTAAATATAATGTTATAAAACCTTATATATGATATGCTTTATTAGTATATCCCATTTAAAATAATTATAGTCCAATAACTATTAGATTATTAATTATTTATTAATGGTTGTTTTGAATATGTGTGACTAATACCCCATAAGATATTTTACCACCCTTTCTCCTATATTAAAGGAGGTTCTCTCTTATTTGAGTGTGTGTGAATATGTAGATTTATAGTGAATTATATCACTATGCACAAGTGGTATTATTGGTCATGTGGAAGGAAGGAGAAGTATTCCCCAAGTTTGGTCTATTCATAATTTAGACTATTTTGTAAGTGTTTTAATAAAATGATGCTTTATGGGTTTTTTACCCTAACATATTTTCCTATGTATATCTTGTGTAATGAGCAAAATATGTGCTTGTATTTTTCTCATTTTATTTATTTTATATTTTATTTATAATGATTAGTTTCCTAAGACCCTAATTTCTAACATGGTATTAGCGCCAACTAAGTTGTACTAATCATTTACTATGTGTAAATTCAACTCATTTACTTATTTTTTTGAATTACTTTCTATCATCATGTTTGGACTAAGTTAACAACAATTTTTTTTAAGATTTGTGAAAGGTGCATATTCATTTGAGAAAACTCGGAATGTAGTTTCAACTTCTTAGATAGATGTACGACATATACACAATTTGGTAATGTATGTTGCTTTTTTTTAGTATTATATTTCATAATCTAATTAGTACATAATTATTCTATTATGATAGAATTTCAATATTCTTGTAAGAAAATCAATGCCTCTCGAGAATGTTGAATTTTTTAATGGTATAAGATGTGAGTGAGAATCTAGTCTTTCAAAAAATTGAGTCATTTTGTAGATTTAACATCAAATTTAAGAACTATTTTTTTATTGATATTTCAATAATTGTCTAAATTTTAGGATCAATGTTTTAAAGATAATTTTATCAAATACCATATAAATTTTTATATAACACTATTGATATCTACAATTGTGTTATATTTAACACTAACCCTTATTTCATTAAATTCAACGTACCATGATTCATTACACATCAAATAGATAAATTATCAATAAACAATCATAAATCTTATTAACCACATATATACCTATATTTTTAAAAAAACTATATGATTCTTGATCTATTTAATAGATCATTTTAAAAAAAAAAAAACCTTAAGATCATGTCTTTTAAAATGGTTATTGTAGACATCTAAATTTAATCACTCCCATATGATTAAATTTACTCCCTTTTCGTCTATCATATTAAATATTAATTTATTAAATTAATATTACACATTTTTGTCTCATATCTGTAAAGTATTTAATTTAATAATTAAAAGTTTTATCTTTCACCTTCTTTCTCTCTAAATTAAATAAATACACCAATTTATTTAATTTAGTCATTTTTTTTACCCCTTTTGATTTAAAATCAATTTAAAATTTTTCTTACATCCTCCATGATCTTGCTCTAATCTGAATTAATTTAATTAATTCATAATTATGATGTGCATCCTCTTAATCAAAGATTAATGTCACATCCTCCTACATTTGCCACTTTCCTCTAATCTTCCATTAATTATTCTAATCCAATATTTGCACAACCTTAACCAAGGTCATTAGCCATATTTATTACCACCTTTTTAGTCAACATTTGCATTTACCTCTTTTAGCATTGACCCTCTTTCCCATGTGAATTTTTAATTCACATTTATTTATCCTAGATCCTAAGGCTTCTAGAACCTTGGACTTGTCACATCATCCACATGTGACCAAGTCCCACCTTTTTGGAGCTCACCTTTTATCTTTTAGATTCTCCTAAGTTACTTCACATTTATATTTTCAACCACCTCTCCTTTTCCTACGGAGATTTTTGAGGAATTCGAAAATTTCTCAAATGTCCCTTTTACTCTCACTTGGGGACAAGGAATCCCTTTTTGAGAAAATCTTCTCACTCCCCAAGGTGCTTGGAAGGTACTTGTCCTTCCTCCACCTCATGTACCTTTTGGCCACCTCACTTACACCTCATCTCCCCTTAGCCACTTCACCATCCACATGTCAAGATGTGAGGGCTTGTGAGTTTTCAACTCACCATAGCCCTTCATCTTGACCTTGTTGGATGAATCTTGATTGTTGAATTCTCTAGAGAATTCAAACTCTTCTATAAATACCCCCTCCTTAAGGTAATTTTTAACACTTTTTGATTTGAGCAACCTTATGCTGCCAATTTGTATTCTCAAACACTTGCTATCATTTAGCCATCCACTTTGATCATCTTGCACATTCAATCTTGCATCTAGCTACATCAAAAGCCATCCAAGGAGCACACAAATCCATCAAAATCAAGGGCCAACCAAGGAGTCTTCAACAACAAGGAAGGTATAATCGATTTACGTTTGTATTTCATCTATTTTCCTTGTTTTATCACTCTTTAGGCTAATCATTGAGGTGTTCTTAGTATTTTATCATATGCATTTTTAGTTATTTTGCACATTAGAGTAGGGTAAAATTCTAAGGTACACATTTCTGGCATGCCCGGTGGGACCCACAAACGAGTTCTTGCATTTAACCTTCATTTGTGATAAGTATTTTACAAAAAAAGGTCACAAAAGGGCGGAAGCGCCCTCTGTTTTATTGCAGAAGGGTGGAAGCGCCCCTGTTTTTGCTGCAGAAAGGCAGAAGCACCCCTGTTTTGCTGCAGAAGGGTGGAGACGTCCCTATTTTTGTTGCAGAAAGGTAGAAGCACCCCTATATTTGCTGCAAAAGGGCAGAAACACCCCTGTTTTTGCTGCAAAAAGGCGAAAGCGCCCCTTTTTTGCTGCAGAAAGGTGGAAGCGCCCTCTTGTCTGTTGCAGAAAGGTGGTCATGCCCTATATCTAAAAATTTGATTTTGGCTACAGTTTGCTGCAGTTAGGTGGATATTTCATTTTGCTTAAAAGATCTTTTCTAACACTTTCTTGCAGTAGGGCATACAAATTTTCTTTTTTAAAAATTTGACAAAGTTTCCTATAAAGGGGCGGATACGCCTTTTTATTTTTAATTTTTGAAAGGCTCTTTTCCTCTAACATTTTGCTACAGAAAGGTAGAAGTGCCCCTGTTTTTGCTGTAGAAGGGCGGAAGCGCCCCTGTTTTTGCTGCAGAAGGGCGGAAGCACCCTTGTTTTGCTGCAGAAAGGCGGAAGCACCCCTATTTTACTACAAAAAGGTGGCTACACCCCAAAACAACACATTTGGGAGCATATTGTGGCGTAATTGACCAAGAACGAAGGATAAGATAGCTAACATTTGCTTGCAGGGCCATCTATTTGATCAAATTCTTGAAAAAATTATCCTTGTTTAAACATAGTCTAATTAGGGAGAAGTAACCTTTATTACTTACTGTGCTTATCTATTATTGTGTCACCCAAGGGGGCATTAATTTGTTTTCACTTTCGCCTTGCACTTCGTGTGAGTCTGGGGAGTAGTTGGAAATGATTAGTGTCTTCTTTCTAGTGAGACCTGCTTGGGAATTTTATCACCCCAAGGGACAATTCCAACCACACATACTGGTAGGGTATATAAAGGGGGGAGAACGAAAGTTGTACCCCAATCCAGTCACGTCGTAATTGGCGAAGCGTTGAAGCTAGGGTGATACCTAGATAGACATGAAGAGTTGGTTTGAGCCTTTCAGTATCTCACTGGGGTTCTCGACTCACGCTTGTGATGGGCTGGCGTTCACGGTTGTGCCTCACGTACCGAGAGTATATCGAGGACTCCCTAGAAGCCTTGTGCATCCTAGATTAAGACTTTTCTTGGCCATACCCTTAACATTAATCATAGGATTGTGCTTGCTTGAAGTGTTTTCTTGTGAAAAACCTGTGAAATCTTTGATACATTGGCCTTATTTTATCATTTTGAGTCCTTGCCATAGCCATTGTCATCAAAACCAAGCTTTGTCTTACTGTAGAAGGGCGGAAGCGCCCCTGTCTTTGCTGCAGAAAGGTGGAAGCACCCCTGTTTTTGTTGCAGAAAGGTGGAAGTGCCCCTGTTTTGCTACAGAAAGGGCGAAAGTGCTCTCTTTTTTACTGCAAAGGGGCGGATTTTCCCTCCTGAACACCCGAAATCACCCCATTTGGATCCGTTTAGCCTTTAAACCATCATTTAATCATTCCCAACCATTATCTCATCATCCTAAGCCTCTGTTTCGTCACTTTAAGCCTCACAAAACCTCCATTTGATTAGTTTAAACCTCCATCTTATCATTCCAAATCTTTGTTTAACCATTTTAAATCCCCACTCATACTCCACAATCATCTTCAATCCACCTGTTCATTCTAATTTCCTCATAGTCTGTTCAAAAGTGTATACTGGTATCGCCTAGCAAACATCATCATTTTACCATTTACATCACCAAACACCACTCATAACCAAACCGCCTTAAACTTGTATTACAAAGTGGTTACCCAAATTGACCATAGCACTTGAATTTGATTATTAGTCTTTAACTTCGACCCCAATCAATTTGCTTCCATCTTGAGGTGAATTCGGTGTTGTAAGTTATCATCCTCGGCCCAATCAATCCATTCTTATTTTAAGGTGGATTTGGTGTCGTAATCATCCTTTTAACCAATCAAAGCTCTAGGTCACTAAGGGTAACTTCCTTTGATCAAACTTAAGGTCTCTCTCACATCTTTCATCATCCAATCATACCCATCCAATAATCCAAATCTATCAAAACCAATCATTCGATCAAATTGTCTAATCAATCAAATTGCATCTGTTCAACCAATGCTATCCTATTGGTCTTAATAATCCAATCCAATTCAATCAAAATCCAATCTTGCCAAATCCAAATCAGATCCCATCAAAATTCGATCCAATCCAATATATCCAAACAAAATCTGATCAAAATCCAAATCCTATCAAAATCACATCTCATCCAACTGCAATCAAGTCATTCGGCAAAAACCTCTTTATAATCCACCCATAGCACATTTGCATGCCCATTCGAACTAGGTCACAAGTTAAGAGACAAATGGAACAACAACAAGGTCAAAATTCCCAAGCAAACATGTCTCAGGACCTTAATAACAATACAAATCCCACCAATGGTGCGAATATTTCTCAAGATCCTAAGAACGTCCCACAGGATCCTCAAAATGGTACTTCATCACACTCCAACACAGAGAATCAGAACAACTCACCACACGGTGAAGAGAGTATGGCTAATCAACCTGAACTCACACTTGAGGAACATTTTAGTAATCCCGCCAATGTGCAAATGACTGACCGCTTGCTTGAAAAACATGGGGAAGAAATCTTGGCCCACCTAATTGAGAAGGGTGTCAAACCCCCCTTGGGTGTTGACATGTCCAAATATAGGGGTGCCCCATCTAACGTACTCCAAGGTCCACAAAATGCACCAGAAGGTTCATACTTCTCCAATGTTCCTCTAGTTGAGGGTTGGCATCAACCTGAATTTGGCAATGTCGTTCTCTATCAGGTTAACTATCCCCCACACACTTTGACCTTAGTTATGGGAAATCCTCAGGTGCCTGATCCCAATAATCCTTTTGCCTATGGTATGCCACAAAATGTTCCACAACCTCCTCCATTAACATTAACAACACCCCCTCCTTTGAATCAACCTGCAGTCAACATTGGGGGCACCTCCTTTACCACATCGCTTCCACCTCCTAGGACCACAAATCTACCATCTCAACAACTTCACCAATCCAACATTCTGCCTCAATTACACCCACAAGGCACACCCCAGCTGAACATTTCGGGTAGTACCCAACAACCCCCTTTACAAAACACTTCCACACTACCTCAGCCATCTCAGCAGCAACAACCTATACATAATACTTTGGCCTCTTCACAACAACCACCCTACCAACCACAAGGCAATCCATCTCGACCTATTGCTTAGACCATATCCCCCTTTCTCGTATCCATTTTGCGTCCGCAGGCTCAACCACAACCCAATATCCCATCTCATCCCATACAACATTTGACATCACAACAACAACCTCCCCAACACTACTACTATCACAATCAACAACAATTTCACCAACAACCGCTTTATGCAACCTCCCAACAATCACAACAATACCTTCAACGCCAACAAACCAATACGCAACATCCCATCCAAGCTCCTCAACAACCTACCCCACACTTTTATCAAACAAATCCATACTATACCCCACAACAACAACACCCGTATTAGCAAAAAATTTCATCTTACCAACAAGGCATATCATCATCCAACCATCCAAATCCATATTTCAACAATTTGATGCCCTCTCAGCAGGATCCTTTATCATCCTATCATCAATATCTCCCCAACCCACCACCGGCCAACTCAGATCTGTTGGAAATCAAAGCTGCTCTGAAAGACCTTCAAGCCAAGGCTACCAAACAATCATTCAAATTTTATGACATATGCCCATATCCATTTGATCCCTCCATCTCATTAATCCCATTTCCTAAACATTTTGAGATACCAAAGTTTGACAAATACAAGGGAAATAAAGATCCTAAGGCTCACTTGCAAGAGTTTTACTCCCAGTGTCAAGAAGTTGTGTACAATGACAACTATCTCTTGCGCCTGTTCCCACGAAGCCTGGCAAGCCATGCCCTGGATTGGTTCATGACTCTCAAAATAGGGTCCATAAAAAATTTTGCAGACCTGTCAGAAAAATTTGTATCCTACTTCTCTTTCAATTTGGAGAAGGATACAGACACCTTAGATCTCCTCAAGGAGAAACAACGTGAGGGGGAAACCTATATTAGCTACCTACAACGGTGGCATGCATTAGCAAGCCAAATGAAGACCCCTCTAAAAGAAAAAGACATGGTCACTCTTTTTGTGGAAAACTCTCATCCTGACATGGCTCATAATTTTAGGTTACATTGTGTCACCACTTTCGTGGAGATAGTGGAAAAGGGACCCATCCTTGAACATGCCCTTATTGCCAAGGGACACATCAAAATACACAGTCATGATAAAGAGAGGTCATTTGGAGATAAACCACGATTCTGGAACAAGAACAAGAATGTAGTGAATGACGGCATGATAGACACTAAACACGTCCAAGTGGCTAATGCATCCCAAAAACAATAACCGTTTGTACCTAACGCCATCTCTATGCCACAGGGGACACCTCGCCCTCCTCAACAATCGAACCAGAACAATCAAGGGAACACCAAACGTCAGTATGCTCAATTAGGAGAACCTCTGAGTGTTGTCTTTAATAAGTTGTTACAAATCAACTATCCCATCACATACCTTGTCACCAAGCCATTTGATGAGTCCAAACCCAAGCCTGCATGGTTTAAGGAAAATGAATATTGTGAGTTTCATAAAATCAAAGGACACTCTTTAAACAAGTGTCAGGGTCTAAAAAACTACGTTCAAGATCTCATTGATCGAGAAGATATCAAGGTTGACCCCAGTCAAGCTTTGTCATCCAATTCTCAATTACAGATATATCAAAATGCCTTTCTGAACCATAATCAAGGCCCAAGCACATCTAACAGTAATCCCCAAGGAAACAACACAAATAATGTGAGCTACAAGAATGTTCCTTTCAATTATGAGGGTGTTATTCATCACATTGAGCAGATGGAACCCCGTGTATCCATGATACATGTTAAAGCCAAAGACCCTCAATATGTTGTTACTACATGACGAGCCCGCATCACTGTCCCTGCAGCCTCTACACTTGCCTAGTCAACTCCTGTAAGCTCTCAAAACAACATCCTTGATCACTTAAGAAAGACCCCTGCTCATATATCCATTTTGGATTTGCTTAAGTCTTCCCCAGTACATCAATAAATCCTCAATAGAGCCCTGCAGGAAACCCATGTGCCAAATGACATCGACCCCACACAATTCCAAGCTTTGGTGGGACACTTGGCTTTGTCTCATCACCTGCACTTCAGCCAAAACAATATGCCAAACATCAATGTCAATCATAATCACCCCTTACATATCAAAGTCGTGGTTGCTTGCCATAAAATAAAAAGGGTCTTGGTAGATAATGGCTCTGCCCTCAATTTGTGTACTTTGAGATTCATAAAACAGGTGGGGTATACTCAAGCGGATTTAAGTAACCAGATCTTCACAATCAAAGCCTATGATAATGTAGAAAGAAATTTTGAAGGAATTATCAGTCTTCCTATCCAAGTGGGACCTGTGCTTCAATATACTATGTGTCATGTCCTTGATCTGGACTTACCATATAATCTCCTCCTTGGCCGCCTGTGGCTCTATGCTATGCAAGTCGTCCCCTCCACGTTCCATCAGTGCCTAAAGTTCCTTGTCAACGGACAAGAAGTCACCATCTATGCTGACCCCCAACCATTTGAATATTGCCACGCTTTAGAAGCGTCATTCCGCCATTTACACTATTGTCCTGAGGTGGAAATGGGGGCATCCTGGTCATCATCCGCAAATCCACCCTCCATCGCGATAACCACTCCATCCTCCACCACTGATCCTACGGTTACCAAAGTCTAAATCATTGACAAAGGGTGTGGTGAATACGAAATGCATACGAATCTCAATGTAGCAACCATGCCACTGTCACCACATGAGTATGGTCAACCTTCGCATGCTACACAAAAGGAAGACAAGACTATCACCTTCAGTGGTAAAGACATCCCTACCACCACTTTCAGATCCCCAAGTGTCAAGATAGATGCACCAGAAGAGGACATAAGCCAATGGGTCTACCGAGAAGAACCCTAGTCGGACCCTCCTCTAAAGGAATATTTTTAGGAAGCATATCCATGGTCAGCTAAGTTTGCAGAAAAAATATAACTACCAAGGCAGGGCCTAGGTAAAGAAGAACAAGGGCGGTTGCAACCTATTGATACACCAAAGCTACCAAAAAATATAGGCATTGGGTATGACAAGAAATAGAAAAGCCCTGCAACATCATCTAATACTTTCAATAGTATCATCGTGGACGATGGCTCATTGGAAGACATACCCGAGGAGGAATCCATCATACATGCGTATGATGATGTCGATCACACCGACTTATCATCCATGTTCGAATGCCTATCCGTCTGCACCATTAGCTTATCCCTTTGTCACCCTGAGCTTATTTATTAGGACCTACGTAATACCACACCTATCAATATGTTTGCGGATACATATGTCAACCTTATGGGATTGGGGGAGGATGAACACTCCACTGGCAAAAATAAGAATAAGAAAAGTAAAAAGCGGTCATCTAGTGAAAACCTCCCTGAGGCACTTCCTGACCTTGAAAAAGTAAAAAATAAAGGACACATCTGATGGCGAAAACCTCGAAGAGGTGCTAGAAGATGAAGATGTTCATCTTCCCCTTGTAGGAACTCAGTTATCCACCGGATCATCCATTTTAATTGAAGAGACTCAAGAAGTTAATCTGGGTATTGCTGAAAATCCTAAAATCACCTATGTGGCTAAGGCACTATCAGAATAGGAGTATCCAGTCATCATGCAGCTACTCCGAGAAGGACTCATCAACTTTGCTTGGTCATATTCAGATATGCTAGGCTTAGACCCCGCCTTAGTGGTTCATCATCTAGACGTTCGCCCAGACAGAAGCTCCGCAAAATGCACCCGCAGGTAGCGTTGTTAGTCAAAAAAGAATTGGAAAAGTTACTAGAGGCAGGTTTTATTCGGCCAATTGACTACTCTGAGTGGATCTCCAATATAGTACCAGCTGCCAAACCAAATGGAGACATTTGGATCTGCATAGACTTTAGGGATATTAACAAGGCCTGCCCAAAAGACGACTTCTCTCTGCCTAGCATTGACATGTTGGTTGACCTGACAGTAGAACATGAGATGTTATCACTTATGGATGGCTTCTCTGGTTATAATCAAATTTGAATCACACCTGAGGACCAACACAAGACCGCCTTCACAACACCTTGGGGCACTTTCTATTACAATGTTATGCCCTTTGGTCTCAAAAATGCGGGGGCAACATATCAGAGAGCAATGACGGTCATCTTCCATGACCTCATCCATATCATCATGGAGGATTATGTTGATGACTTGCTAGGAAAATCAAAAACACGAGCAGAACATCATACTGTCCTAAAGCAGATCTTTGAACGGTTAGAACATTACAAGTTGCAGCTAAATCCAAAAAAGTGCATCTTTGGGGTCACATCAGGAAAATTTTTGGGTTTTATAGTCTCCCGAAGGGGTATTGAAGTTGATCTCACCAAGGTAAAAGCTATTTTGGACATGCCACCTCCATGCAATCTGAAGCAGTTAAGAGGCCTCTAGGGGAAGATGCAATCCATCTGTCGGTTCATAGCCCAGCTAGCAGATAAATGTCAGCCATTCACCCATCTTTTGAAGAAATATTCCACCTTCTGATGGACCCAGCAGTGTCAGACAGGTTTCGATAAAATTAAGGAATATTTAGCTCATCCACCGATCTTGATGTCGCATATTCCAGGAAAACCTCTCCTGCTTTACATCTCTGCTACTTCAGTCGCGCTGGGGGCATTGTTGGCACAACATGATGAGTCGTTCAAAGAGAGGGAAATCTACTACACCAGTCAAACATTGGTTGGCTATGAGTTAAATTACTCCCCCATGGAAAAAGCTTGCCTTGCGCTAGTCTTCAACACACAGAAACTCTGTCATTACATGCTCAGCCATCCAGTCAAATTAATCGCTAAAATTGATCCCCTCAAGTATTTGTTATCTAGAACCACTCTGACTGGCCGTATGGCAAAATGGGTCATGCTCCTAAGTGAATTTGACATAGAATATGTAGAGCAAGAAGCCATAAAAGGATAGGTCATAGCTGATCAATTAGTTGAGGCACCATTAGTAGATGCATACCCGCTAGACATTGAATTCCCAGATGAAGAAATCTACACAGTTACAGAAGCACCAGCTTGGACGCTATATTTCAATGGCTCATACACTCATAGTGGATCTGGAGCAGGAATTTTATTAATTACCCCTCAGGGTGACTACATCCCAAAGTCATTCAGGATAGCATTCCCATGTACCAACAACATCGTAGAGTATGAAGCCCTCCTCACCGGCCTCCGGATTGCAAAACAATGGCATATAACTCACCTAAAGGTCTTTGGTGATTCTTTGCTAGTCATTAGACAAGTTAATGATGAATTCCTCACGAAAGATGATAAACTGTTACTCTATAAACACATGGTGGATGATTTCAAGAAATATTTCACTTTCATACAGTTTGACCAAATCCCTCAGGTATAGAATAAAGTGGCAGACGAAATGGCCACTATTGGTTCCCTGATTGATATGCCTAAAAACTGAATAGAATGTGAGTTTCTTGTTGAGCAGCTCTTAGTCCCTACATATGATGTTCCTAAAACTGATATGGTGTGCGATATTGTAGGTCCTGCCTCCCCTTGGTATCAAGACATATACACTTATCTCCGTGATAATATCATACCCCCATAACTCACACACAACCAACACAAATCCTTTATCCATCGCTCTTCCCGATACATCATTGTTGGTGATACACTTTATCATCGCGGGTATGATGGAATCCTCCTTAGATGTCTGAATGAGACTGAGGCCCGTGTGGCGCTAATGAAAGTACATGGTGGTATTTGTGGAGCTCACTCAAATGGTATGGCTTTGGCCAAAAGGATCCTACGAGCTAGAGATTATTGGCCTACATTGGAATATGATGCTTGCGAATTTGTGAAGAAGTGCCTTCCATGCCAGCAACATGTAGATTTGATTCACGCCCTAGCACAAGATCTCTAACCCCTCCTAGCACCATGGCCCTTTTCTCAATGGGGTTTCGACTTGATTGGAAAGATTTACCCACCATCATCCGACGACCATACATTCATAATTACCGCCACTGAATACTTCACTAAGTGGGTGGAAGCAATGCCACTCTCACAAATCACCAGTGTCCAAATCTCTAAATTTATGTTTTACCATATTCTCTGCAAATATGGTATCCCCTCCACCATCCTCTCTGATAACGGAAAACCCTTCAAAAACCAAGCCATGAAACACCTCTGCGACACCTTTCATATCCAGCATCATTGGTCAACGCCTTATTACCCTCAAGGCAACGGTCATGCATAAGCAACCAACAAGACCCTTATCCGCATCCTTAAAAAAGTTGTCAATAACACTGGGTGAGATTGGCACCTCCATATTCATCCTGCCCTCTAGGCATACCGTACATCCATCCGCACCCCAACAGGTGCCACCCCCTATTCTTTAGTATATGGTGCTAAAGTCGTCTTACCAATCGAAGTTGAGCTTCCATCACTAAGGATTTCTCTGAAGAATCTTATCAACGAAGAAGATGCTCGTGTTGCACGACTTGCACAGCTAGAATTATTGGACGAACGAAGAATAAAAGCCTATGATCACCTGCAAGCATACCAAAATCACCTCAAACATAATTACAATAAGAAGGTCCGCCCTAGACAATTCCAGGTTGGTGAGCTTGTTCTCAAAGAAAACCAACGTACTCAACCAGACCGTGATAAAAAGGAAAAATTTGAGGCCAACTGGTCAGGGCCTTATATCATAGCTACCAAATATGGATCTGAGGCCTACTGATTGACTACTATTAAAGGGGATCCCCTTGACAAACCCGTCAATATCATCCATCTAAAGAAGTTCTATGCCTAAGTCCACTTGGTAACCCCACCTAAATCAGAAAATCAAAAAAATTAAAAAAGTAATAAAAAATCCAAAAAATAGTAAAGAAAAATAAATCCGTCCTATGGTGAAAACCACCTCTTAGTGGGGCCTTGGATAAGTATGGATGGTGAAAACCTAGTAACAGGCGTCATCTGTAGAGGGCTTAATCATTATCTACCTGACATCTTGGTTATTTTATGCTTTCATCCGCATTATCATCCTCACCCACCTCAGCCTAGGCCGCTTGGTATTTATTGATTGAGCATTGGACGACCCATCTTGCCTATCCTTCATCCTGAGTGTTTTAATATCCCACTTTGAGCTTATGTCATTCTTTCCCTTTGTCAGTCAGTCAGTGTCACCATATAGGGTCATCCATCATGTCGGTCTCCATCTAGATCTCATCCTTCCGTGTCACTAGTCGAACTACGTTGCCCCTGCGTTGTCACGTAGGAAAGGTTGATCATTCGATCTGCCCCCAGGGCATTTTGATTCAATCCTCCATCACTTGGCCTTCACCAGTCCTCTTCCCGCTTTGTCCATGGTCTTTTCATCGAACTACGTTGCCCTTGCACTTTCACGTAGGAAAGGTTGGTCATTTGATCCTCTCCCGGGGCATTTGTCTGTCGTGTTTTGTATCTTTCATCATCATCCTCTTCCCGCTTTGTCCATGGTATTTTTCCATGAACTACAAGGGCTCTACGCTTTCACGTAAGCAAGGCTAATCTCTGATCAGCCCTCGAGCCCCTAGGTCTTTAGGTTGTGTCTTGTCTCCCTTGTGTCGTGTTGTCAAGCTATGCCCTTATCTAGCTGGTTCTTAACAAACAAGATCCACTTGTATCAACAAATCCAATCGGTTTTGAATATCCTACATCATGTCGATCTTTTCACTTAGTATTCATCATAGGTCTCAACAGGATGCATCCTTCCTAACAAACCTCATCAATCTCATCTATCCCCTTGATCCTATGGCAAAGGACATTTGAAATTGATTGTGATCTTTTGATGTTTTTGGCTTTTGTTTATCATTTGAGCTCCCTATCATCACTTGTTAAGGCCACCATAATCCATCATATTATGGCATGTTTTGATTGGTCCACATAGGGGCATATCTTGATCTTTTGTTTGATTGTGTCTTCTTGGTTGTCCCACATAGTACCCACCAAGATCTCTGAGGTCTTGTGTTATGTTGGGGCATCCTTTTGTGCTTGTGGTTATCTCAATACCTGGCCTGACCAAGGTCTTTCTTTGTGACTTTGGGGTGTTGGGATAGCCTTCTTGTTTTTTGTGTTTGTTTCATGCATTAGACACTAATCTACCTTGGTCCTCCATAACTTGGTGTATTGTGCCTTATGCTATAGCAAAAACCAGTGCTCCAAAGATGGAAAATTGTATTAGGATTGCATTTCATAATCATGACCATTGCATTACATTCATCCTATAATTTTGGTTGCACAAATATTTCTCCTCCATCCCCTATTCTTCTCAGAATACTAAAAGGTTTTGACAGGTGCACACTCACACCATGTCCGCATACATCTTCCACTATCACCTACGACCCTATGGATACTCATCATAAAATAATTACATTTTAGATCCATACATTTGCACACTATCTTAGGTTCATCCATAATATCACCACTTGCAATGTCAAGTATGTCCTGCATCACACATATTAGTCGCACATGCACATAACCATCATAAGCATATAAAACAAAAACATTTATCATGTCATCATAAGCATATCCACATCTATCTCAAACATATGCATCATACAACATAGGCATTTGTCATCCATAAAAAAACAAAAATCACCATCCATTACATCACACATATTAGTCGCACATGCACATAACCATCATAAGCATATAAAACATAGACATTTATCGCGTCATCATAAGCATATCCACATCTATCTCAAATATGTGCATCATACAACATAGACATTCATCATCCATAAAAAACAAAAATTACCATATATTACATCTTGCATCACTCACATTAGTTAGCATGCATAGAGCTCCTCAAAAAGCATCATACATAAATATATATATATATATATATATATAAACATCCATACATATAACATCCACTACCATCAAATGACCATCCACATATGCATCAACACAATCATCTATAGATCTCAAATCCATCACACACGTAAAACATGAGGTCAATAAGAGCCATCGTATATATAAATATACCACAAGTCCACAGTACATCTCATAGTCAAGACTAACATATAATCATGTCGTCGATGTCATCACAATCTGTGACTATCGTATACAAAAATCATCAATCAAAACACCTATACAAGGTCCTCCAAATATCCACTACACCTCTGCACTGTCCATCTACCATGCACCTGTCAATAACATAGTATCATGTCATCTACCAAATGAACTCCCCACATCTAACCTCTATGGAGAATCAGGTACTGCTCCCCTGCCTAGTGAAACCCCAGGTGAATCACTGTAACCTCGGGTCTGTGTCCCCAATGACTGGGACAGCGCTGGCCTCTGAGGTGTTTGCCGAGTGTAATGGAATGTCTGTTGTGCCAGATCCGAAACCACATGGTAATATGCATCCTTCTAAAATCCTGCCTCTCTCATATTCTCTCGCTCTGCAGCTTGGACTCGAGCAGAATTCCGCTCCTGACGATACCTGTCTCGGTCCCTGGTAATGACTCTCCTCTCCTGCTCCCATGCCTCCTGAGCCAACCGGCTCTGTGCCAGCTCTGCCTGTAATCGGCCCCTCATCTCCTCTATAGCCGCTACATCTCTCTCTCTCTCTCTCCACAACCTATATATCTGCTCCTGGCATCCCACCCTCACCCTGACCTTTCACTGCACGAGCCATCGAGGCATCCCTCTCTACCTGTAGAGTCTACATACGTATCTCTGCTACATCTCTCTCCCTCTGAGCCGCCTGTGCCTGAGTCACTGCTGCATCCCTATCCCTCTGAAGAGCCTGTGCTCTTAGCTCTGCTGAATCCTGCTTTCTCCAGAGTGTCGCCACCTTTGCTACTACCTCATCTCTCCCTCTCTGTAGTGACTATATCTCCACCTCTACCAATGCTCTCTCACTTTGAATGCACGCATGTGCCACATCCCTCTCTGCCTCCATCGCCTGCACCTGTGCCTGTGCTACATCCCTCTCAGCCTGCATAATTCGTGCCTGCTTGCTGGCCTCATTCTCCCTCTCTTGCATTAGCCCCATCTCTCCAACTGTCTGCTCAAGGCACTGTACTCTGTCCTGAAGCTCATCCCAATCTCACTGGAGATCTCCCGACTGCTGACTAGTACATCCTATCCCCTGATCTATCCCCTGCTCCATCCTCCCCTCTGGCTCCCCCTGGCCTACAAAACCATGACCTCCACCTGCAATCTATCACGATCCCAGATCACACTGGTTAACTCACCCTACATCCTCTGCCGCTTTGACTGTGCCCTGTCTCTCTCCCTCACTACTCCCCCTCGCTCAAAAATAATGGCATCATAATCTCTCAGTGCCTCTCGCTGTACTCTGACTAGCTCAGCCTCAAGGGCCCTCACTCTCCACTCTGCAATCTGTAATCTCGCCTCTGCTCCTCTCATCTATACAGTGGGATCCTCCGGTACCACATAAGGAACCAATGCTAATGACTCTGCCTCAATACCATCCCCCTCTGCCACATCCCTGTCTACGTCCATCTTATCATCCTCCTCATCCACCTACTCTGTCTCATCCTCCTCATTCACCTGCTCTGTTTCATCCTCCCCACCCGCCTACTCTGTCTCATCCTCCCCTCCCCCTGCTCCTGTCGCTCCTCACAGTCCTCCACAATACGACGAACCCAAAATCGTCCTGCCTGTCCCTGTCTCTCCACCACGAATCGATGTCGTGTCGACCTCCTCTCCTCCTCTGGCGTTGCTCTAACATCCTCATCCTCTCTGTCCTCCTGCTCTTGTCGAGCCTCATGACTCTCTACAGTCAGTCGAACCTGCAACTGCCATGGCTGACCATGTCGTCCTACCACAAACTGTCTCCTCCCCTCCTCTGATGCCTCCATCGCACCTACCACATCCACATCATCCACATCCTCCTCATCCTCCCCATCATCCACATCCCTCACCTCCTCCACCCTTCGCTCCCCCTGGGCTCTCTGTGGCTGTCCCCTCCCCTGCACTCTCCCCCGCTACTGACCATCTCTCCAACCTCACCTCTGATGTCTCCTCCTCCTCCTCCCTGGTCTGCCTACCTGCTCTGTCTCATCCTCCTCGGGCTCCTCCTGTCCCCCCTGATCTACCACAACCATAGCCTCTCGTAGCTGCTGCACCCCTCCTCTCCTCTCTCTCTCTTTGAAGTCTCTGATCATCCTTTGGTCCGACACCCACTACCCTCAAAATAGGCTCAACAGGAGTAATCCTCTCCCATAACCTATTTCAGAACCACCTCCGGTATCGCTCAGTCACAACCAGCACCTGCTCTCCTCTAACTCTCCGTGGATAAGGCACATGTCCTACTGCCATCCATGACGCCCTGGCTGTACCTGGTGTCATGCAGCCTCCCCATGGTATCTTTCTATTGTACCGTCGAAACATGATAGGTGCTGCTGGAATATTCTGTATCACTCCAAATTGCCTCAACACTCTGTCTGGTCGATGCGACTCTACTATGCACAGCAAAGTCCCAATAATAAAACACCTGCTTAGAAAATAACCCTCCTATCTCCTCGTATCAGTCCATCCCCTGAATTGACGCGACCTATATGGCCGCCACTCTATGTCCCTCAGATGTAGATCATCAAATACTCTCCTCCACCCCTCCATCTCTCTCTGCATCTCATAGCGAAAAATCCAACCTCTCGCCTCCCTATACTCCCATGCCACGGTCTTGCGATCATCCACTATCCCCGCCGTCACCACTCTCGGCCTCGTCACTGCAATATGCTCCCAAGCCCAAATCTGCAGCAACGTCATATGTGTCAAGCGCGATATCCTCCGGTAGAAGATCCCATGCATATCTCTATATAGATGAGTCAATACACATGAACCCCATGAAAACGGGCCCCCTCGCCACTTGACAATGTGTCAGATCACCTCCATATAACAAAGGCTACATGTACATCTACTCCGATCTGGCAATAGTATCCCACTAATCAGACCACACAGGAACAACGGTAAAGCTGGCACCCCCACTAACAAACACTGGTCCAAATCCAACTGACCCTTCACTAGGGGCAGCTCCTCGCGTCCAAACAATACTCTAACAGTCTCCTGTAACTCTGCCCTTGTGGATACCACCTCGCTCATTAACTGTTCAGCTATCGACAGCCTTAGGATGCGCCACACGTCCTCCAAAGTGATGGTCATCTCTCTTATAGGAAGATGAAACGTAGACGTTTCTGAGCTCCATCTCTCTATCAACGCCTTCAGCATCGCCTGATGCGCTCTAACTACAGGAAACTGAATACAGTGTCCTAACCTCGCATGATCCAAGGCTGCCTGATCTTCCCCGTTCATCGCTGCTATAGTCGTTGTATCACCTCTGATCATCACTCATGTGTCCGAATCCGCTCGAAAATTTGCACACACAAAAACCTTCTCATTATTTCATTGGTCTTTTTTGCTTTCTATCTCCTTTTTCCTATATTTCCCTGTTCCTTTCCCCCTTGTCTTCTTTTTCCTCCCCCCCCCGTTGGGTTGGCTTCGCCCGATGGTGAGGCGGCTGTACCCTCTGGCTTGGTGGCTCCGCCCCGGGCGGTTCCGCTCGCGGCCGGGGCGGTTTTTTCGTGGCCAGGGCAGCTCCGCCCTGGGCCGTAGTGGCAGCGCCTTGCCCATTTTCCCTATTTTTTTTCTAAAATCTAACCCCGACCCATTTTTTCAATTTGGCTAATTAACAAAACCCATGGTTTCAAATTCCCAAAATATATCAAAAACGTGTGAAAAATGCGTAAATTAAATATAAGGGTTTTGTCACCACTCACATGCTCTCCGCCCGTGCGCCCGCTGTATAATCCACGCACCTCGTCCACTCGGTGCACAATCTCTGTGTCATTGTCTGTCGGCATTGTTCATCCTCGTTTGCTTTCTCTCCTCTACTCTCCTCTCAACTGCTACAGTGAAAATGACTAAGGTAATTTTTCAAATTACCTTTTTAACCCTCTTCTTCCTAAAAGGTATTTTTTACCTTTTATTTATCTTTTTCTTCCTCCAACTAATCCCTAATTTCTTGAGGCTGCCATTTGCAAACCATGCGTTGGATCACCTTCGTTCAAAAACTAAAATTGTTTGATTTTTCGAGCTCTATTCAATGGTGTCCTTATTTTCTTTCTATCGAGACGTCATTCGGGGACCCCCTTTTTTTTCCTCCCCCAACCGCCCTCTCGAGGGGGCATACCCTCTTACCATTCCTCCATTCTTCTAGCTTAGTCATTGGGGCATCATCAACTTTTTTTCCATGCTAGGGGCATCACCATCTACCATTACCTCCCTCATTTGTATTTTATTTTTCTTCGAAACACTGTTATTTTAACAATATTTCGAAGAGGGGCAAAATGTAGACATCTAAATTTAATCACTCCCATATGATTAAATTTACTCCCTTTTCGTCTATCATATTAAATATTAATTTATTAAATTAATATTACACCTTTTTGTCTCATATCTATAAAGTATTTAATTTAATAATTAAATGCTTTATTTTTCACTTTCTTCCTCTCTAAATTAAATAAATACACCAATTTATTTAATTTAGTCATTTTTTTTTACCCCTTTTGATTTAAAATCAATTTAAAATTTTTCTTACATCCTCCATGATCTTGCTCTAATATGAATTAATTTAATTAATTCATAATTATGATGTGCATCCTCTTAATCAAAGATTAATGTCACATCCTCCTACATTTGCCACTTGCCTCTAATCTTCCATTAATTATTCTAATCGAATATTTGCACAACCTTAACCAAGGTCATTAGCCATATTTAGCACCACCTTTTTAGTCAACCTTTGCATTTACCTCTTTTTAGCATTGACCCTCTTTTCAATGTGAATTTTTAATTCACATTTATTTATCCTAGATCCTAAGGCTTCTGGAACCTTAGACTTGTCACATCATCCACAGGTGACCAAGTCCCACCTTTTTGGAGCTCACTTTTTATCCTTTAGATTCTCCTAAGTTAATTCACATTTATATTTTCAACCACCTCTCCTTTTCCCATGGAGATTTTTGAGGAATTCCAAAATTCCTCAAATGTCCCTTTCACTCTCACTTGGGGACAAGGAATCCCTTTTTGAGGAAAACTTATCACTCCCCAAGGTGCTTGGAAGGTACTTGTCCTTCCTCCACCTCATGTACCTTTTGGCCACCTCACTTACACCTCATCTCCCCTTAGCCACTTCACCATCCACATGTCAAGATGTGAGGGCTTGTGAGTTTTCAACTCACCATAGCCCTTCATCTTGACCTTGTTGGATGAATCTTGATCGTTGAATTCTTTAGAGAATTCAAACTCTTCTATAAATACCCCCTCCTCAAGGGCATTTTCAACACTTTTTGATTTGAGCAACCTTATGCTGCCAATTTGCATTCTCAAACACTTGCTATCATTTAGCCATCCACTTTGATCATCTTGCACATTCAATCTTGCATCTAGCTACATCAAAAGCCATCCAAGGAGCACACAAATCCATCAAAATCAAGGGCCAACTAAGGAGTCTTCAACAACAAGGAAGGTATAATCGATTTACATTTGTATTTTATCTATTTTCCTTGTTTTATCACTCTTTAGGCTAATCATTGAAGTGTTCTTAGTATTTTATCATTTGCATTTTTAGTTATTTTGCACATTAGAGTAGGGTAAAATTCTAAGGTACACAGTCATATAATTTTTCTTTTAAAGATTGCAATCCTTACATTAGTATGATTGCAATCCCAAAAACTACTACGCCTCTCAATGCCTTATCCTCTTCCGATTATTTTAACATGACTTAGTTTACAACTATCAATCTAACTCTTTTTGGGGCCTTTTTGGATATCTCAGTAACATGCATGCTCGTGTGGCATCATATTTGATGATGTGACCCTAAAACCCTAGTTATAAGCAAGGGACTTATCAAGTAAGCTGATATAAAAAATTGGTAGTGATTTGAAATTTCTAAGATTTTGATAAGCGTGAAATTAGAATGCTCAACTAGTGAGTCCTCTCCCTTATCTAAAGGTGAATTGTGAACCAAAATATAGTGTACTCAATTTTTATAACCACTTATATATAATACACTTTTTCTTTGATAAATAGACACTAATCTATATTAATTAAAGATTAAAATACATTTTCACAAAAAAAAGTGGGTGGTAAGAAGGTACACCCTACGAGTCATATGGGCAACAACTAGAAATCCAAAAAATAACCAGCCACATGGGCCTAGCCGAGAAGTCCATGATTACAAACATAAAAAAAGGCCATTAAGTGGCCAAAGTAGTACCGGCAGAGCCAGGAGGGTCTATGTCATCCATTTTCTTCCGTCATACATTAGTGGGGTTTGGAGTGACATCAAGAGGAGGATCCCAGCCATTGTCTACCTCTTTTTCTTTTTCTTTATCTTTCATTTCCTTGCGTTAGGGCGAGATTTCAAGCACTAGACACAAAAAACATTTACCAAAGTTTGGCCAACCAGAGCCGCTACTAGGAGTGTTATCAAAGGGAAACCCAAAATTTCCACTGTTGCTCCCCATCGCTCCTCTAGAGGGCCACCCCTAGCCAACCCACGAAGGAGAATGAGACTGTTGAGGAGGGTGGAAACCACACCAAAGAGGAGGCTAAGAGCGGGGTTGAGCAGATCCACTCCACTACCAGCCTCGAGAGGGCGACTGACCGCGAGAGGAAGTGGGCGAAGTGGGCACCCGAGCCATAGTACATGGGGCATTGCCCCAATGATCCAGAAGCACCCGAAGGTGAGCCACCTCAAGTGCAAATTTGTTAGGTTGAACTTGAATCTACAAAAGGACATTAGAACAAATAATAGCTTTAAAATAAAAAGAAACATTTCTATCCATTTGGGTGTGAGAAAATATGCAGGCATTTCTATCTTTCTAGATATTGGAGAGGATTTCCACCCTGAAAGTGTGCTAAAGCTAGGTATATTTAGCACGAAGTCTGGATGAATCTCCTAGTAGAACCATATGCCGTGAAAAGGGCTCCAGTCTCAAAGGTTGAAAGAAGTCATGAATCCATTTCCAAAACTGTTGAGATTTGGTGCAACACCAGAAGAGATGCTTAAAAGACTCAACTTACCCACAAAAAGGGCATCGAGGGTCCTGGACCCCCAAGTGAACAAGTTGAGACCCCACAGGTAAGTCTTGGAAAAGAATACACCAAGCAAAATGGGTAAGTTTTGGCTCAATAGTTGCAGACCAAGTGGCAAAGAATCTTTTTCACTAGACATGAGCAAAGGATTGAAGAATCCACCTCTGGTTCACAATTTCAATCATAGGAAAATGTGATGAAAGCCACATATAACCAAGCCTAGGCTTGTAATTCCTAAAAGGGGTGTCTGGGTACCACTTCCAATCCTTCCACCAAGGCTTGGACCCACAAATTCCCACCTTATAAAGCATATCTATAGGAATAGAATTCACTAGACCATCATAAGTATCACAGTCTTGGTTTTGAAGACTATAGAGAGCACGAAAATATTCCCACGACATAATGCGCATTGTGGGTCTATGAAACACATGCTTCAAAGTTTGAGTGCCTTTCTTGTGGAACCTTAGCGCCTTAAGCAAAGGTGATTTGGCCAATGACTGACCATTATTGGAAAAGAGGGGCAACCACCAAACATTTTGTTGATTGAGCAAAAGCCCATCACGAAAGCCAGAGTCAGACCAACGGAGCCAATGCTTAATCACTTCCCAGGCTCTCCAAATGCTCTTGGCCATGAAAGTTCCCACAAATTGGACTGTTCCTTCATAACCAAAAGGGTTTGAAAGCCAATCCCCTTCCAGGCGGGTCTGTGAGAAGGAAAGACAGATTGTGTGCAATGCTTGAGGATAATTTTCTAGGCTTCATCTCTAGTTAGGGCTCTAATTATCCATTTCACACACAAGGAGGTCCCTTGTTGAGTGGAGAGAAGCCCAAGTCCTCCACAGTCTCTGGGTAGGCAACAAAACTCCCAGGCAACGTGGTGAAACCCTCTATGGGACTCTATAGAGGCCCAAATAAAGTCTCGAAGCAACTTTTCAAGCTTGGACTAGGTGGATTTCGAAGGAACCCAACAAGAGGAGTAATAAACATGTGTAGTAGCCAAGATCTTAGAGCACACTTGAAATTTCCCTGCCAAAGAAAGAGGCTTGGTAATCCAATAGGCCAACTTTTGCTCAATCTTGGAGAGAAAAACTTGCCAAAACTTAGTTGGAGAAGCCTGGAAGGTGAAGGGAATGCCTAGAAACCAATAGATTTCACTTGGCCTAATCCATTTCCAACCGTACTGTTGAAACTAGTGAGGAGTGGGAAAAATAGACTGCCTGTAGCATAGAGTTTTATCCCATTGAATGGCGGAGCCAGATGTAAGACAAAAATTATTAAGACATTCAAGAGTCACCTTAATATTATTCTCTTTCTCCATAAGGGTGAGGAAAGAGTCATCAACAAAATGGCCATTAACAAGCTGAGCCTGGGAGTTAGGTAGGGCAATGCCTCTAACACGTTGTTGAGAAATTGCATTGGCTAGCAGATAGCCAAATCCTTCGGCAACAAGCACATAAATAGAAGGAGCAAGCAAGCATCCCTGCATAATAGAGCGGAATAAACCAAAGGATAAAGATTGGTGGCCATTGATGGTAATACAAGCAGAGGCATCTGAGAAAAGCATTTGGATGACCTAAATGAAGTTAGGCCCAAACCATAAGGCTTTCAGCATGGCAAGAATGAAAGGCCACTCAATGTGGCCATAGGCTTTAGCAAAATTAGTTTTGAGAAAAATGGCTTTCTGATCTGAATTCCTGGCCCACTCCATACCTTCCCACATAGCAATAATGTTATCTAGAATAAATCTAGATTTAATAAAACCAATTTTCTCTAAGAGCACAATCTGAGGCAAAAGATGGCATATCTTCAGAGCCAAAGCTTTAGCAGTGATTTTGTAAGAGAAATTGAGGAGCATGATAGGTCACCAGTTTCAGATATCCTCGAGATCTCTAGGATTAGTTATGAATTTAATATTTCATTTATTAATTATATTACCCATGGTTTTGGAATGAAAAGCCTCAAGATAGACTTTATGTAAGTCTTTCCCAACACAGTCCCAAAGGGCCTTTTAAAATTCACAAGGCAAACCATCAACACCCGGGGCCTTGTCATTTTCCATGGTATGAATGACTTCCTTCAATTCTTCAATAGTGAGCAATTGTTCACAAAAATATTTCTAGGTTGAAGATAGCCTATTTGGCACAACAACAAGGCAATCTCGAAGGGCTTGTTGTCCCTATGGCGTATACTCCTTTGCAGTGAAAACTTGTTCATAATGTTGAACAAAGGCTGGAGAATGTTAGGTAGCTTAGAAAGCACCTAGGGTCCATGTTTGATTTTTTTGATGCTAGGAGAAGAGTTCATGGCATGCAAGGCTTAAAAAAACTCCTTGGAGGCATGATCACCAATTTTTAACTAGTGCAATCTAGCTTTGATTTGCGCACCTCTAGCAACATATTTATCTGCAACTTACTTTTTGTGCCTTAATTCCACCACCCTAACTTGCAATGATGGGGAGAAAAGGCTAGCCACTAGACCCTCAGTAGTTGAGCACAGGTTAGTTGTGGTAGCCTCATAAGAACACCAACAAAAAATGGCCAACTGGCGTCCATAAATGCAAAGAAATCTAGCTGTGCCAGTGATATCATCATTCCACCAATTAATCCATCCTAGATTATGAGGTGTCCTACACTCAAAATTCCAGACCCTACGAATGTGGGCCAATGTGGGTTGATGAGAAAGCAAAGACATGTTAAAAAATAACATCTTATAGGCCCAAGGATGTCTTGTCTCTCATTTAATGCGAAAAGAAATAGGGAAATGATATGATAAAGTCACATCAACTAACAGCTTAATCGAGAGCAAATAACTGTCAAAAGAGAAGAAATATTGAGCCTAGATCATGGCACGATCAAGTCACTTAAATATCCTATCAGAGCCAACCCAGTAATTACAACAAGTGTTCCAGAAGAAATGAGAATGGTGGTGACCAATATTGAAATCAAAGAGCCCCAATTTATTATGCATGTAAAACCACGCCTCCCGTTCACCAGCTTCCCATCTGAATGGTAGAGTGCCATCTTTATCATATGCCATTTCAACCATAGTGAAATCCCCACATAATAGCCAAGTAGCAACTGGAAATGAATCAACAATCCAACACCAATGCAAAGAGCATTCCACAACATCATTAGAATCATAAATATTAATAATCTCAAAGGAATTATTATCAATGTTAAGGAGGACCCAAACGAGCCGATGTGTGGGGTCAAACTCGTGGTCAACCACACAAGTGTGCCACCATGGGGAGAAAAAGGTGATAGCTCTGCCATGTCCAGCTTCATGATCAGTACAAAACATTTGACTGGTTGGCCAAATAGAACGACAAGTCGGTGCAAGCAAAAAACTAGTGATTTTAACTTCTTGGAGACAAAGCACTTCAATACCAGTATACTCCTGCAAAGTATCCCTAACAAAATACTTTCTGGAGAGGTCTATCAAACCTCGATCATTCCATGAGAGGAAATTCATGAGACTCCTCCATATGGTCGGAGTCTGGCTCCTCATTCAGAGTAGAGAAGCGATTCTGCAAAAACTATGGCGGAACTAACCCAATTTGAATATTCAGAGAAGAAAGTATTTGTTTCTCTTGCAAAAATTCTCTTCTTCTAATGGTGGAGAAGGACTGTGAGACCGTCGTTGAGCTCTCGTCATCGAAGGAGAGGCATTTGGTTGTGCTATCATAACAACAGTAGGTTGAGACATAGCCTTCGACCTGGGTCGCGCTGGAATATTGTCAGCCCCGACCAGGGCCTCTTTCCCCTTCGCTAAAGGGTTTGAAACATATTTAGCTGGCTCAAGGACTTTGGAAACTATCCTAGAGCCACTAGACTTGTTTTTACAATTTTTAATCTTGGTCCATTTCTCATCAAGTTTGGCAACAAAATTATCCACCTAACAAGGCTTTTTAGACTCCCGCAGCAGAGGAGTACGAGGCACTGCCAAAGGGAAGTCCTTGATCTTGTGGTCTGCAGACTGACATCTATAACACATGTTCAACAAATTAAAATAAATGACTTTCTGGGTATGCCAAAGAGCTCCAATTTGAATTTCAATGGAGTCCTTCAAATCCTGTGAAAGGTCCACTTCAACACAGACCCATTTCTGGGGTTGGGCTTGGAAAAACCTATTTGGATCAATACAAATGACCTTCCCTAGAGAGGACACAATATGACTCGGAAAAGGCACACAAGGGAAAGGAAAACTTGGAAACTCAATCCAGACTGGGACCTGCAACTTGGTGTCATCCGAGACAATGAAGTCCTAGGTCCACAACTAGAAAATCAACAGAGAAGACTTGACATACCAAGGACCATGATTCAGGATTTCCTGAACATGACTAACCTTTGCAAAGCGATCGTAAAGCAGAAAAGGAAAAAAACCTTGGTTAAATTTTGGACCATATCAAGGTAGAACCCATGAGGGACCCAGGCCTTGTGGACCCATTCTTTAAGCACACTTTTAGGGGAAGTCTTCCCAAAAAAATACCCAACAAGAGTATGTTGCTCAAGCCACTGACAAGTAGAATCAAAATCAGGCAAAGATAAAACCACATTAGCTGGGGAGTCAAAAGACTTACCTTGTGAAACACTTTTAGAACAAATTTTTGGGGTTGTTTGTTCATAGGAGGAGCCATTGAGCAGATTTGTCGAAGTACCAACACTAGCAAGAACTATTGGGTTAGAGCTGGTTGAAGGCATATTAAAACCAAAAAACTGCAGTAAAAGCAATCGTACACATAGGAAAAGAGAAAAATCCTGCACCAATGGCGCGGTATGATGCAAGAGGGGCCAAGGATGACCATAGACACAAAAAAACACTAGCAGAGCTCATACACCTCCAACATGTCCTCTATAATACACTTTTGACCACCTTCTTGGAACACTCAAATAATCAAAGATTCCCATCCATTGAAGGCCAACGGAGGGGTTTAAAAATAGTTTTTAACTGACAATTGATTCGTCATTGCCTCAAACCCAAAGATACTTTATTCAATTTGTGATATTTTCTTCTTTTCTAGAACCCAACATCGACACTATGAGAACACTTGAAACTATTTGCTTCATTGAAGGGCCTAGCAAATCTCATTGGATTTCACCCTTAGTATGCATTGGTATACCAACATTGAGTTTCAAATTTTGATTTTTATATTTTATGTACTTCATACTTGTGGTGCTAACAACACTCTTTTGTCTAAACTATATTTTGCATGAAATAAAAAAATCTGCATTACTTGAAACCTCCTCTGACCATGTGTCTCTAGCGTGACCATGCTTCCATGCAAATGCATTTTCAACGCATCTCAAAATGGTGCAGGCTATGGATACACATTAGGAAAGGGGGATTCATAGCTTGGGCATTGCTCGCCCATTCTAGGGTCATCCCACCCTGTCCTATCACTAACCTGGTAAGGAATCACTCGAGGTTCATCCATGCACAGATTAAGACACATTTTAAAAGCATTTACAATGATGACCATTACACAAATGAAAGTGAAGTGGAGAGCATTATAAATGTGGTTATATTGTCCAATATGCATCAACCTCAGGGGTTTCTGTTGTAAATGTCAAATTTATACAAGATCCATGGGAGGTGATTAAGCCATGTAACGTATCTAGTGTGAGGCATTGAACAACCAAGGGGACAAAAGCACTGACCTCCCAACAATCCCCCCAATGTGATCACATGATTTGAATCCGTGACCTTGCTTTGATACCATTTGTTGCAATGGATTTTCCATTGCACCGAAAGATCAACCTATTAATCCCTGATATAAATGCCAAATTTATACAAGATCCATGGGAGGCAGTTAATCCATGTCACGAAACCAGTGGGTGGCATTGAACAACCAAGAGGATTAAGGCATCAACCTTCAAAAGGCACCGACCTTCCAGCAGTTTCAACACTATAGTGTAAGTTCAAATGTGGTAATGTTGTCCAATATGCATCAACCTCAGGGGGTTTCAAAAATAAGTGGAAGTTCAAGGTCTCAACCAAATCTATGGGCTTTTCCAATGCAAATCCAACATGGGATCGTGAATTTTCCCAGAACACCATGAGTTGATATGTGAACACTCTATAGTCATTGTAGAATGGTCTTGGTATTGGTTGCATGTTACATCCCAAATTGTGAAGCTAGTATTTACCATTAATAGATAGGGTAAATGTGAATATAGTGTGGAATCAAGAGATGAATTATTGATGCTTGTACCTTGTTTTCAATATGATGTTATCACACTTCATGTTGTTTCATTTGATGTTGTCTCAGTTGATGTTATTCATGGTGAAATATTGCATAAGGAGGTTAATGAATCATGTTGATTTATCATATATACTGCTATTGTTGTGAGTTTATGATGGTGGATGCAGGTATGAGGACCATTCCTCCAAGTAGAGGAGAAATATCACTCGGGCGAGGAGCTTGGTTGGGTAAACAGTAATGAGAACCATTTGAGCATACACACACACGTTCCTTAGACTGAGTAAGCTAATTTAGATAAGTTGGTCTTGATAAGTCATCCATAGGCTTAAGGAGTCTGGTTTACTTCTTTGTGCTTTGTGAGTGATGATTGTTTGTTTATCAGACTCACAATATTATGATCATTGCGAGGATAATGTGATTGGACATAAGTGAATTGGTTAAGTGGCTGTGTATATACATGTATATAGTATGTACACTGAGGTATATATGAGTATATATATACACACTACCTATTATCTATGGATAAATAATATTACTATAATATTTACCTTGGAATTTATATACACACATATAGATAGACATATATATTGAAAGTATGCTGACTAGCTCACAATATATGTATTCGACGAATAAATATGTATATGAATATATATTTATATTTGTTAAATATAAATATATTTGTATATATGTAATTATATATTAAAGATTATATATAATATTATTATAGTTGTATTAAAATATATATGTATATTAAATACTTGGGTATTTAAATATTTATATGTTTAATATATTTAAAACAACTATAATAATATTTATATAATAAAATATATAATTATTTCCTAACTTTTGAAATATATATATATATATAATTAAATATTTATAAACTCTAAGGTGTTAGAATTAAAAGATTTAAATCTTTTAATAAGAGTAAACTTTATAAAGTGAACTATGGGGAATTATATAGTCACTTGAATTTGGAGAAAATACAAGACTTCATTAAAATAATCAAGCCTTTTGTTTTAAAACTTAAAGCAAAAATATGAATCGAAATATAAAGAGGAAAACATTTGAAATGAATACAAATATTTCTGTGAAGACTCTTCCCGTGAAATGGCGAGAACTTCAAATGCATCAAAATATGAAGGAAAAATTCAAACACTAGAGATGAGGCAACACTAGCTAAAAGAAATGAGCTATTGCAAGCTTAAACCTAACCAATTCGCAACAATCATGAATCATCCTTTGTTATGCGCCAAAGTTGGATGTTTTTCCTATAAGTGGCAATTTTTTTGTTTTGAGATGAACAAGTCTGGAAATGTTGGCTCCAAGAGGGTCGAATCACTCTTATTATGATGATTCAGGGTTTAGAAACCCGCCAGGTAGCATTTGAATAAGTCTGGGCACCTTGTTGTCATTTTACATGCCCTCAATGGGGGAATTTGTTGCAATTTTAGGCCTATAAATAGATGCCCAACCATTCTTTGTTTTATCTCAATTGTGCAATCTGAGTCTTGCATTTTTGTTGAGCTCCCATATCCATTCGATTGTGTTGTTGTATTTTCTTTATTGGCGGTATTTTCCTTATTTGTTGAGTTTGAGAAATACAGTAAGTTGTTACCAGCAATTGTCATGTTACAATGATTATTACTTTTGAGTTGATGAGTGAGTTTAAAGTGAGCCATAGTTGAGTAAATTTTAATAGAGGAATCCAATTTGTGAGAAGTGACTTGAGAGTTCACCATAGTTTGAGAAACTTGCAAAAGAAGCCATTTTTAGTTGAAAATTTGGAAGTTTGCTAAAGGAGTTTCTAGAAGAGTAGTTTTGGGAGAAGAAGCTTTAATTATCAGGCATGAATTCTCTTTTATTGTGATCCTTTATTTGAAATGTTGTATTATTTTGGTATTGTGATTGTTGTTTGCAAATAGCTCAAGTAAAATAGTACTATCTTGTTAAAACATTCATAAGGGATTCAATGCATTTAAGGGGAAAATGTATAAGGGATTCAATGCATTTAAGGGAAAAATGTATAAGGGATTTAATGCATTTAAAGGGAAAAATGTATAAGGGATTCAATGCATTTAAAGGGAAAATGTAAAATGGATTCAAGGATTAAGGGATTGTGGAAAGGGGATTAAATGTTTAAGGAGCTTAAGGGATTAGCTTAACTTATCTTGCATTATAGGGAAATAATGGAAAAAGATTTAAAAGAAAGGTTTTATATGCATTTGATTGAATATTGCATTTTGTATGATCTTCATATATGGAGAATACGTAGAGTAATTATTACCTACTAGGAAGGAAATGATGTCAAAACCAGGTATGGTCTTAAGCTTAAGTTATTAGGTTAACTGTGACAAGCTAAACACTCCTAGGATAAAGATTTCCTAAATTAGGAGTTAGGTTAAAAGACACTTGTTGACTGGCTCATTTCTAAGTAGTTAGTTTGAGGTAGGATGTTTGGGGTGACTGAATACTCATTGAAGGACATAACCTACGTGTAGAGTAAGATAGACTTAAGTCAAATCAGCCCTGAGTAGTGTTTATGATAGATGACCATCATTCAAAGTACTGAATGAGAATACTTTGGCCAAAGTAGTGAAATGTACGACATCCACTTAGGTGTGAGATAGTTAAGACTACACTATCAGTTCATTGTGATCCTTGTACTAGATCGAGATTGTGAAATAGCAAGGTTCAATTTGTTTAGGACACAACACTATGCTTAGTTGGTAATCATTAAAGGATACCCTACCAATCTCTTCGATGAAGGGAGGGCCATCCATTGAATAATGGATGTGCGGGGGACCGCATTATAAGTTCACGGTTGGCGGAAAAGTGCCTGAGTGATGTTTCTCCTCCTTAGCAAGCGACCGATGTACCAAGATTTGAAAGGAAAGGTACCTGGACCTTCTTACTACTATTTTTTCTAAAGCTCATTGGAGCTAAGTTAGTTGAGGTATGAATTCTTGTTTCATGTACTTGTGAAGTTATTATATGGAAATGGAATCTTTATTGTAAATTAATATGGCAACTTGTTCATGTTTTATCAATAAAGAAAGGAAAATTTTTAGATGCAATGACATGTTAACACGTTTACTTACTTGTAGGATGTAAATTATGGAAGTTTTAATTTTCGCAAGGGATAGGTCGTTACATTACATGTCAAGAAAGGAGGATACTTTGCATCAAAATGCTTACAATTTTTAATCTAATGACCTAAAAAGTGAGAATAGTATTTATGGGAAAAATCTATAAAAATATTTACATTTGTTAATGGATGTGTATGTTGTGAAGGAGATGTTGATTAAAACAAAGGTTTGATTGATATTCTTACAACGTTTTCTCATATATATAACATAAAGATTTATAGTTTTCTATGTTTCATAAATTATTGTAGATCCATTAACATGGAGAGATATAGCCATATGACTTAACATGACACATTTTCATTCAACAACCACTAGCCATGTGACATTTTGTGGGCAACAAAGAGTCGAGAGTAGAAAATGAATTTAACTCTACAACATTATCCTTACATATGTCATGTCACCAAACTAAGTCACATGGTCTAAGTCAAATGATTGAATTTTTATTGTGCCTTTATATAACCCACCTTGTGGATTATCTTGACTTGACTTTAGTCCTTGGTGATAATTAGTTAAATCTCTCTCATGTTCTTCACTCACATTTGCTAAAGCATACTCATTACTAATGAAAAGAAACTTACTCATTTTTAATTTAACAAGAAAATAAGCAACCGCAACCATTCATATGTCATTGTAATTTATTTACTCTTCACGTCTCCATGCTAGATCTCAAGTTGTTTTGTGCCAAACTTTTAAATCTTTGAGCTAAGTTGGGGTGATCTTTGTGTTTCTTGGTTGTAATATAACTTGTTGCTCAAATATAGATGCCAAATTGGACATCTACCTTTATTCCCTCACATGTTGTGCTGTTAAATCTAGAGTACATTTGTACTATATATATAGGAGACATGTAACACTTTGTGGATATATAAGGATTTTAAGACTCAGATTGGGAAAGAGATTAAGATAACATGTTTACCAATGGCCACATTTAGTAAGTTCAATGATGTGATTAGTTGGATTAATAAGTGGCATGCTATGTTTTGTCTTTCTATTAAAAAGGTAGAGTATGTGGTAGCTACTCAATTTTGCAAGGAGGCAATATCGATTTAGAGGTTGTATTCAAATGATGGGCTAAATCAAGGAGTAGTAAGGATTAAACTTCATGGTTAGAGTGTCATCAACTTGTCAAAGAACCCTACATTTCACACATAGACAAAGCAAATTGGTATGCAATGCCATTTTATTTCTGACATTCTCTGAAGGACATGAGGGTTATACTTCAAAAGATGTATAATTTGGTGAATGTTACAAATTATTTGAAAAAGGATAAGAGCACAAATATGTTTAGATGATGTAATGAGGCTATGGACATTTATTTCCTTACTAGGCAGTTCACTTTTGTTAGTTTCTCTTTTTCTCTTACAAGGTGTATGAAGAGGGATAATATTAAGATTAGGTGTCATACACTTTGCAATTCCTAGTTTTTGTATACATAAATATTATCTATTTTGTATTATTTATGTGCCTACATAGAAAATGATTTCCCAGTTGAGGTGACATATTAGGCAAAATGTAAATTGTAAAATGACATCATGTAAGAACATCTAAGTCCATGTGAGGTGTGTAGGAACATCTATGACATTGTAAGATGCATAAGATATTCTATAATGTATAAAATTATGTATGAGGGAGTTACAAAGTGGACTAGAAAAATTCATAAATGACTTGTAACCAACTTATGATGTGTAAGAGAATATTTCCAAAAGAAGAATGGGTCCAAAATGGAGCATCCTATTTGGGTGGGTGGTTATGCCATGGAATGCTAATTTTTTATGTTGGGAATGTTGACCCATTGTGATATGGACATTCAAAAATTGAGCTTGGCATTTGGGAGCCACTTTAAGCCTATGGTATTTTCTCATGGTTTTGGAAACCATGTGCAACTTCTAGTTTTAGGCTTGGTCTATTTAATGAATGTTTGGGATGGAGATGATGATGCACTTGTATTTGTAAGGAGTTATCCTACAAAAATTTCTCTAGACATGGTTAGTGATCATGATTGAAGGAGTTGATGCTTTGTGGATGTATTGTAACCATGGTGATTGTGTTAATAAATTATGTGCTCCTTTGATACTAAGATTTTTTAGAAAGGGTTTTCCTACTGTATCTATTTCATTATGTGTTTTTTCTTATGTACAACATGTCTTTGAGTGTTTGTAAATCTTTCTTAAATTATTGGATCCGAGTCATTTAACATTTCTTTTCTCTCGAGATAAATAGGAAGTTGTTCAGTTGAATATGAATTTCTTTCACAAATGAAGCATTATCACATTACATGCTTTGTGCTCCACATGTCTTGTAATCCTATGTCTAGTATGCCAAATACATGGTATTATTATTTTTGAGCAAGTGAAACTTTCTAACTTTACTTATTTTCTATTATTCCTATTTGATAAATAGTTAGCAAGGTCCTTTTATTACCTAATTTTCACTTGTAAGACATAAGTTGCTTATAACATTTTTTGTCTATTTATAAGGTCCCCAAAGAGAGCACATATCAAAGGACGTACATGACGACACCTTGTACTATCCATTACTTCATATCGACCCCCTTTCATGTCCTTTGATATATGAATATTTACTTTACATATGTTTGTGAATGTTACATACTTTAATATGCATGATGATTTAAGCATTCACATACACCCTATAGTGGGGCCAAAATGGAATGAATAGATCTACATACTAATTCCATTTTTAATTTATTTTTGTGCCTATTTTATGAAAATATCTTGATACATGTATATATCAACAAATGAAATAATTTTATGTAAAATTGGGTTCATTCCCTTATACTTTATCCATCTGTATGTATATATCCCCATGCAATTAGCCCCCATCTTACCCTTACACATACTTTGATATATTATTCTTATCCTTGCATACACTTATTTGTACACCTACCCTAATATAATTGTTAGTCTCTTGGATTTTCTCATTTCATTCCACAAGATCATTTTTGTAGTCAAGGGGTAGATCCCATGGTTGTAGACTTAACTCTTTCCTTTCTATATTTTAAAATTCAAATATGACCGAGTGCCCACCTTTGTTTTCCCACCCTAAGCCAACTAGGTACATATTTTGTGAACTTTGACACTCTATGCTAGTATTTAAAAATATTAAATGCATTCATTTTACACATTAAGGGATCATCAGGTAATCATCCATAATTCTCCTCTGTTACTTTAAAGCATCAGGAATGAGAAATTAATAACAACACATTTCAATTTAATGCTCTAAAGAGAGTCAAGAATCTACATACATTATTGCAGGGTCCTTGTCTACTATTTCAAACTTTTGTATATATTTCTAGTGATTGACCTAAGAGAACTTGTCTTCTTGTGATGAAATGACAAACTCTTCCAAGGTATTTTTATATACCCCAACTCTCAAATCAATAGGAGTAGAGAAAACATATCTTTTATGTGAATAGAGGAGCAAATTGTACAATTGTGTGGGTCAAGTTTGAAGCTAGAGGATGCATATGTAATTGTTGACCTAACTTGTACAATTTGACTTAGCCTTGGCAAGCAAAAGATCACTACTAGACCTTAGGCATTTCACTAACAAGGAGACATTATTTTAGTAACATATACTAGTCTAAATCTAGAAGCTTCATCATTAACACATATTTTGTTGTCATAGAGTTAAGTACCACCCTCTTCCACATTTACCTTTCTATATATTTATTTAATAGAAAAAAAAATATAAAACTCAAATCATTTTTCTAACTTCTTGGTATCACAATTTAAAAAAATATTAACTAAGTGTATTATATGATTTTAAAATGAGATCACACACTAAAACATGTACTCTCTCAAAAAAACAAACAATATAAAATAGAAATATAAAATAAAATAGACTTATTTATACTTAGATTAAATTTAATACAAAATTGTTTTTAGTTACAATTAACTAAAAATCTATTCAAAATTAATTAAAAATCTATTGAAAATTAATTATTAGTCAATAGTTTCATGTGATTACTTATCTAAGTTGGTAGTACAAATTTTAGTAGCACAAGTTATCCCACATAAATTTTAAACTAAACATAAAAAAATATTTTAAATTTTTTTTACAATAATGGAGTTGCTATAATTTAGAGACTAAAAACACAGGTTTGACATTATGAAACCAATAAAAAATGCTAGATGTCCTCTTTATCATTTCCCTTCAATATTTTTTTATTAACACAAATAAATACACATATCGATAAATGAAATTTCAGGTGAAGGAGATGGCCGAGAGGAAGAATATTCCTAATAAATGCCAAATGAAGAGGAATCTTAAAAAAATAAAAATCTGAAGGAAATGGAAAGAAAATAAGCCAGAAATTTTGCCCTCTCGGAAGACGGAAGAAATTTAGCCCGATCGAAAGAAAGAAAGAAAATGTGAAAATAATGCTAGCTGAAAATCCTTCACAAAGCTCAAAGAATGGCGACGAGAGCTGCTGTGGATCGAACCTGCGATCTCAGGAACCTCAAGATTCAGATACCAAGACTCCCCAGACGAACATTATTGAAAATGATTGCATGGCGTTCTCAGACGTAGAGGAGGATGTGGTCATATGCATCTTATCCTTTCTTTCGCCGGCTGAGATCGCAGCCTGCCGTTGTCTCAACAGGCGGTTACATGGCCTCTGCTCAGATGACCGTAAGGTTTGGATGGCCATGTGTGAGAGGCGGTGGAGGAATAAAACAGACGTCAGGAAATGGGGAAATGGGAAAATTAGGTACATGGTGTTGTACCAGGTTTTGAAAAAGTGGGAGAATTTGGTGGGCTTTTGGCGAGGGGTCGGTCATGGGGGGCATGGACCCCTTGTTACTTTTGACTGGGGGGATTCTTGTGTAGTCGGTAACAGAATAATTCCAGTTAGGCCTGGCAGCTATGAGGTCCGCAAGGTGCCCTTTCTGTGGATGGGAGTTTCGTCCCATGGTAAGGGTTTGTGTTTTATTGACCCTGATTGGTTATTGGATTCTGCACTGGGTAAGAAATGTGGAATTGAAGGTGGTTCTGGATTGTCTTCTGGTTTGGGCAATGGTTGTGATACTGGGTCAGTGTTGTTTTCTGGCGTAGGCCATGGGACCAATAGTGGCTCTGCGTCATTGGCCGTTATGGATGGTGGGTTGGATTCGAAAGTGGGCGGTGGAGTGGCAGTGAGAAGAATCAGGAACCCTTTTGAGAATTGGGAGGTGGAGGATGAGGTGCTAGATGGTTTGGTGCTGGTTAAGGTAAACATTGTTGGGAACTGCCATATTGTTGTGGAAGAGGATGGAGATGCGGATCAGAATTGGACTAGAAACTGTCAGTTGGGAAGAAGTAGCAGTTGTTGGAATTTGTCGAAGAAGAAAAGCAAGGAATTATTGGACGATGGGGACACCTATGGAAGCCTTCCTGATCGATTGCAGGCAGAGATTTACCAGTACTTCGCGACCAAAGTCAGTCTGGGCGGGGATAGGTCTGCGAGAAAGCAGAGGAGGAAGGAGAAGGAGAAGGCGAGCCATGGGAGGAGAAAATGGGAATCAGAACACTTTGTTAAAGTTGTAAATTGCCATCCCACTCCTGCTCGTCCCTTGCAGGGCCTTTGGAAGGTATGCACTGATTCTTCTGATTCTTTGTTTAACCACAGAACGTTCTAATATAGTTGAAGCAACTCTGAATCTGGTATGCCAAGTTTTGCTAGTTACTGGATACTTTTGTTCACTCCTGTCATTTTGATATCCAAAATCTCCTCACCTGCATAAACTAAAACAATCTGATATATACGTGCACAGACATGGCAGGAATATGTACTCTATAGATCAATTCTTTGTGTGGTAGATGGGGTGTTTCTGGACAAGAACAACTGTTTTTGGGGTGCATTTGTGTTGTAGTCAGCACCGATCTAGTTTTTAAAGAAAAAAATAGTTCTCATCCTATTCACTTAGTCATCTCGTATGTCTGCTTTGTTTGAAAACCTGGATACTTCTTGGTTTCAGCCAAGATATTAAAGACATCACTTAAACTTTATTGAGGCTGACCACTTGTGGATTCTCCAACCTACTTTCAATATTCTCTAAGGGGTTGCAAATCCCTATGATTAAGGGCTAACAAACGAGAGATGGATGTATCTTTCATACACTTTAGGCTCTGCAAGATCTAGGTGGGTACACCTCAAACAATACTGAATATTATATTAACAATGAGTTTATCACAGTATATCACAGATAATTTGTTTATGTATGCAAGTAAGGATTGGAAAATGATCTCGCAATATCAACTCTCTTATTATCTTCAATGATTTGAAGTGAACATGACACCTACACTACTAATATACAACACCAAATTGTAAATTTTTATTTTTTCAATTTATGGATGGGTAAGGATACCAAAAAGATTGGTGCCTACAACTTGGTTAAGATAGAATTCTATTTCTAACAAACTTTAATCTCCGAGGTTTAAAATTATATCTCTGCCCTACAATGATTTAAATCCATGTAATTGACTTGATGAAAATGATCCTACTTACTAATCTTTTACAATCACTGCACATCCCACTTGTTCTCTAGAAAGCTTTATCATTCTCCTTGGAAATGTACTAACTCAACACACAAATCTCATAACAAATGTGGGAGCAAAAATTATCTTCCTTGAAAATATACTTCGTCTCAAGAACATGCAATATAGCAAAAGGATGATCAAATTCAGAAATTTGTATTCATATCATTATATTAGAGCAAATTCATTACAAAAGCATACTGGAACAGAGTTTCAGACTTCTATTATTCTTCAGAAAGAAAATTACAAATGTTGATAGAATTTCTCTTCACAAGTTTATCCTCTCAAAAATCACCTAACCCTCACAAATGAAAATGATTTTACATTTTATAATATTTTTTTCAAAAAATAAAAACATCACATCATCGGGAATCTTTTAATTTCATTGAGCTTTTAAACTTGAAACTTTGCCACCTTTTATTCTTCTTTTATGAGTATTTTAAAATTTGCAACTAGAAATGTGTAAAGTAGCACAACTTCCGAAAGATACGACGTTTTATCTAGGTACCTATTGACCTTTTTCAAAAATTGAAGATCCTGAAGAGCACTATTGCTCAGAAGTTCATTATGTCAATTTCACCAATTTTAAGATTCCCATTTCATCATTTGAACCTTCAAAACTGCATTTTACATTTTTGTCATGTCTCCAAAATTGTAATACTAAGATATAAAGTATTGAAATACAAATAATAAATAAAATAAATAACAAAATACATATTAAAAATATGAAAAAAAATATTAACAATTTAATATTATTATAATTATAATTATTAAATATAACAATATAAATATTAACAACACCAAATAAATATTAACATAATAATTATTATAGTATAAAATATACTTATGAAACTAATATAAAAATAATGTGTTAAAGTAAATTGCAGCGATTAAAAGATAATAAAGGCAGTGATTAAATATAACTACAAACAAGGCAGCGATTCATCACATGAAGGCAGACTTGATATTAATAAAGGCAGCGATCTTTATTAGTACCAAAAAACAGATGTCATGAATAAGGCAGCAATTATATTATAAAGCACAGTGATTAATTAAATGAAGGATGAAGGGAGCGATTAAGTGTAAAGCGGCAATTATTAAGAACAGCAATCATAATCAATAGAAGGACAGCGATCTATAATGAAAGGGCGCTTCTCTTGGAAAGGATGCATCCACTATGAAAAGGCATCTACTATGAGATAGAAGATATAAATTGTGTGAGGCGGAAAGAGGGAAAGAGAACTAGAAATCAGAATAATAATAGAGATAGAAAGATATAAGGAATATTACTGGATATAACAGCAGATATAATCAGTAAGGAATAGAATGAGATTTAAACAGATAGAAGATATCTTTTAAAATAAATATTGCCTGCAGCAAGAATATTATGGAAGTAAATTGTAGAATATAAGGAGTTGTAATTCATATTGCTTTATCAATCTGAATTATTAAGGTTTTTATAATTTATTCATGAAAGAAAAGTTGGAAATTCAATGATTGAGGGGGAGAGATTCCTTGTTAAAGTAGGAAAGACTCCTAACACTCTCTTGAGGTTCCTTTCTCTAATCTTCATCAATGAAGGATTTTTGAGGGGATAATAATTCTGACTCGGCATAGTGAATTACTCATCTAGATCAGTGCATATACATGTTAAATATTGTATTAAATGTAACAATACTAATAATCAATTGATTATGTTATATTATGGATCACTGGCTAACATTATTGCAGGGTTAAATTAGAGTCTATCAGAAGTTGTAATTTAATAAACATGTCTCTTACTTGGGAATTGTGATTTTAGGGCAGAATTCTAAGTATACAAATAGAGGACATTACAATTTTTTATAAAACTTTTGAAATTTTGAAAGTTTAATATCTCGCTGTTCGGGTTTGTTTTTTTGGTCAAAACTGACTCAGGTTTCTTAAAAAGACCAACCTAACACATAGACAACATTTTTGCTCTTGACCTAGTTTAGACAAATTATAACACCAAATGGGACACAAATTGGAAGGACACAAAGTTTTAACCATGGCATAAAATATGAAACTAGACATAGGCTCAAACACCACTTAACATAAACTAGAACAGTAGAAAACATTTTCATCCCATATAAAGCAATATGGATAATATCAGCACTAAGACACATTTGAAATATTGCTATTTTACACTTAGCAGGTTTATCAATAATGCAATAGCAAACTGAGGTGGAGAGTGAAGAATAGATCAATATTAGTAAGCGAATAAATAATGAAAATATGGAAAACAGAGGAGCATCATGGTTCAAAAAGGCACCGTCCTGACACAATATATTTCTAATGTATAGATGCATAAAAGATACATACCAAATTGTTGAAATTGTCAGTCTGAAAGTCCAATGAACAAACATACGGAGTTAATGATGAGAGCATACATATCCACACTGTATCATTTCTTGGGGTGTTCAGTTAATTGCAGTATCTCTATCAATAGCAGTTCCCATATTGGTATCCTTTGCATTACAAATTTGAATCGAGTTTTGTTTAGAATACTAGATTCAGAGTAGTTCTTTTGGGCCTGGTTCGCGTTTGGTCCTTGTTTCATTCATGGTTTTGTTTGCTTAACAGTGATGTGTGAGATTTGACAGTGTAATGTCCCCTTTTGGTATATCCTTTAATTTCCTAATTCAAGATATTCATATAGGCCTCATGTCGGTAATTTCAATGACAATCTTTAATCTTACTATAACCAATTTTCCAGTCCACCATTGATTTTGGTAATTAGTCTTAACTTGGATGCAAATTCTACTTCTTTGATGAGTGACATGGCTTTGCAATTTGAACCCGATGATATCTATAGAGTTCCCGGTCCCTGATATCCAATAACGCTATGTTTCTGAATCATCACAGTTAGAGTGCAGTGCTCCTTCAGAGTAGCCCCGATCTGTTCTAGACTGAAGAGATGTTCCTTGCAACCCATACTGCTTGTATTCCTCCCCCTCTTCCACAATATTCTTTGGTTCATTTATATCCCCATGGCTACCTGATGACAAGTGCCTTTTCTAAAAGGAGGTGACTCTCCTCGAACAGGTATGATTCTCTTATGCTTGACTTTCCAAACCCATCAGAGCTTTTGTTCAACATAACGTTTGCTTTATACTAATATTGATTATTATTATCTAATCGCTGTTCTTTCTTTATTCTTCTTATCGCTGTTCTTGATACATTTACTTATGCAGCATTGAAATGTTTAGTTATTGTCGACTCCCCTCACAATTGATTCAAGCGATTCTTTTAATTCTCCTAATTCAGCTTGAACAGTTTAATCTGCCTGTAGCCTTCATCGACCCCTTTACACGTCACCTCTTTCCGACTCTTCGGCATATTTATCCGTCACCAATTTGCCATCTGCGGCACTTGCGATGGGCCAAACTTCCACACTTGGACATTATTTGAGATTACCTGTAGTGGCGCATAATATCAATCACCAGATAAAGCTTCGGCGAGCTTTTAGTTATTGCTATCAGTATACCATCGATATATGTTTGTCTTTACTCAAAACTCCTAATCTCCACAACGACGACTTGCCTTTCCTAATGCTTTTTATGTAATATAGTTTCCTTATATCCTCCCCTTACGCATTCTGTCGTATAATCTTCAATTAAACTGAAAGCTCGATAATAGGTATCGATGCCTCGAGAGGTGATTACTGAATAATCATTGAATAACATCCACGTATATATTTCCCCGTTCTGATGCAATCACTAATAATGACAATAGATATATATTGAACTTCAAGATTGTGTTCACCTCTCCGATCTCCGACACAGCATATATATATATGAAACGTCTTATTTGCCACTTCATATTTGTCTCTTAACGGGTGCACACTTCCCGACTGTATTATCTCCTACGATGCTCTGGAAGTCCATGAATACCTGGTTTAAGTACCCACGATATGGGTTCCGTGAAGGGTCGCGTCTTTAAGCGGCTTTTATTTTTACCCTTAATCCTTTTAATGGCGATGGTTTATTATTTTATTCTGAAAGACCGATGTTTTTAGCTATTTATTGATTTGTTAGAGTATAGTCCCCATCATAATATTATCTATTTTGTAATTATATTGATGTTTATTACTTACAATTTCGTATTAGAAATATATATTATATGCCTCGTATTCTAGTATTATATTTATAGATTGAATTTATCGGTTTATCTTAATTATATATATTTTCAGTATGATTATCATACTTAAATTATTAATGTCTATATTTTAATATTTGTAATGTAATAATTATAATAATAATATTGTTCTTGACAATTGTAATTATAATGATATCAAATGATCAATATTTTAAATAAGTTATTTGTTATTTTAGTGTCACGATTTCGGAGACATGACAAACAACCAATAAAAAATGAGTACATATTTACATTTTAAATAAAACTACCAGATGCCTTTTTTTTCCATAGTTTTGAAGCTGTATATTTTCATTCTTATAGAGTGAATGTAATCTGCATATAATTTGACTGTATTGAATGACATCTTTGTGATTCAACTTGCATGGTTCGCTGAAGAAGATGACAATTTCAGAAACAAATATGGCTCAACAAACTATTGAATATCCAATCCAAATGCATCATTTTTAAAGTCCAAAGCTGAGAATTAAACCCATCAACAAAGTTTGTTGTGAGAGGCAAGATAACTGTCAAATTCTAAGGCTGCTGGTAGATTTCATTCTTCTATGTCAAATTTCTATCCGTCAATGGAAGCAAACTGGTTAAGCATAGGGTTTAGTTGCAGGGGTTCTGAACGTTAAAACTGTTCCTCACCAATAACATTTCATGCTAACTTGCCTAATTCTCAAATATCTCTTCTTTGTCAGGGTATTTCTGATTCCGCGGGCCTGGAATTTATTCTTGTATCATATAATGAGTGTGGTGGAATAGTCTGCAAAAGAGTAGGGGGATATTTACAAAATATCTCAGGCTATGATTCAGTTTCTTGGACAGCAGATTCTACATCTTCTGCTGATCTAGATTATTCATCTAAAGAGGAGGAACTATACAACTGTCGGACACATATAAGGCCCATGAATGACATTAAGACAGATATCAACAACTGCACTCTATACGAGGAGGTAGAAGTTACTCGAGTCATTTGTATTAATTCCGATTCTGGTGGATTTAGACATGACATCAGGGTCTCTGCTATCAGTAACAAGGAAGGCAGGCTTTGGCAATATGCTAATGGAAAATTTGGCTTAGGTTTCCTCTACAGTAACTCTATTATAGACTTCATGCATATTGGTTCAAGCAGTCATCTTTTTGATGCTGTTGAGTGATTAAAAAGATTGTTGGTTTAATAGGATCATTCGTTAAGCAAGAAAGTCCAAATTCTGAAGATAACTCCTTGAAGTTCAGCAATTAAGCTCAGCATGGACAAAAATGTCAATAAGCTATCAAATTATTTTAATTGTTATTATATGACAGACAAATTATTCAGTGTTCCTCTCTTGTAAAGCAATTGTAAGTCACAGACGAAATTGTACAGACTTTGGTGGCCAAATTGGCTGCTCAGTTGTGGAATTTCTCTTGATTCAAGCATTCAAAAAGGGATATATTATACAAGTCTCTTCTTGCATTATCAAAGTTTTAATTCAGCTTGATGTAGTTATAAGGGCTACTAGCTGTGTTGGCCATCACTCTTCATCCATTCCCAAAATAAGGTACTGGGAGAAAAACCTCCCTGGGTTGTGCCTTGTAAGTTTGTAACACATCGATGAATAAATTTATTCCACAAAATTTATCAGTTATCCTGTATTGAGCTTGAACATGGGATAATGGAGAGCAATAATATATGGAAAGAGATGACTAGTTTGTTCTACTAGGAGAGAATAAGTGCTGATCAGGTATGTATGTTACTGACTTGAAAAATTGTTGATCGGTTTTTCTCTTTCGGATACCATTGCAATACTTTATGTTAGTTTTAATATGTTTTCCTTATTTGTTACACCATCAATTGGATTCTTCCTCATAGTTATGAGAATGATTTGGTGAGCTGGCATCAATGAAGATATTTCAATTTTCATTGTCACATCCTACGATGCTACGATGCAATGTCTTATGACCTACGATGCATAGTTGGAGGGATATACTTTAGTGCAATCGAGTCTCAAGTAGTGAAAGTTGTGGATCCACACCAAGAAGATGTCTAGCTATGTGAGGAATCACTCAAACCATTACATCCCAAGAATTTTTACTAAGCATATGGCATTGACCATTGCTTTGAGATTTAGGTAGGGTGGAGTTGGTTGCCTTGACTCTAGAGCAAGTGAGTGCGTGGAACACATACCTTCTTGATTGCTACAGGGGATCCTAAAACAATTAATATAAACTCTTTAATTATTTAAAATAGAAATGAAGTACAAGGTTCATGAATACTTGTGATATGTGATGTTGCGGAAACTGCAAGTGCATACAATATATTTTATTGAGAACACTTATTAATTTCTCTTGATCTATCAACCTCCCATCCTTGTCACCTTACGTGGCAAGAAGGGAATGAGACAGATAATGACCAAGAGTCAAGGACTTTCCATTAGGTCCTTGCTAGGAGCCACTCTACTCTTTCTCATCCCTTGCATTCTGCATCCTCCCAAAATGTTTTTTTAGAAGCCACTCTACCCTTTCTTGTCCCTTGCATTTTGCATGTTTTCTAAAATGCCTCCTAGGTATTGCATGTCCCTTTCACCATTATCCTACATATTTGGGCCCATTCTTACAAGATCAACTATGGTCAAAGTCATTCATTGGAACTAGCTCGACCATGATCGACCTTGTTCCTTTTACCTTTTCGAATGTTTTACAAACAAGCCTTAGGTATCGTTCTCTTCAAACTTCATTAGCACTTGTAGTCTATCTTGATGTTGATTATTGCGTACTAGGTTCATCTTATTATCTAGACCTTTTGAAGGATAAGTTTCTTTGACGATGCTCACAAGGTCTTTGGTTCTTCTTGCAAGGGGGTTGTTTATTCGGCTTTTTGAAACCATCACTCATTATAACTCTATATTTTTTGTCTGACTTACACACATTTTCATGATAGTAGTCTCCCCAAATTCTAGTCTTCAAATTATCTAGGTGAAGATTGACACATCAAGGCTACTCCCTTTTTCTTTAGTTTAGTTTCCCAAGTAGCAAATAGGAAAATATTTTAGCTTAAAGTCAAACATTTTAGCAAACATTGTGTATCTTATTCTATCATCTTTATTTCAAATTCTTTCATTTATTAATTTAGGTTAATGTATGTGTTATTAAGAGGCCTTAAGGGTGGTTCTCATTTGGTAGTATGCATTTTGGTTCAGACCCTAAGCGATTCCTCCTTTTTGGAGCTCTCTTTCCATTCCTCTAGGATTTTAAATTTCTTTTTATGTTCCCACTAACATGTCTTAAGATTCAACTATTGTTGAGCCTAGTCATTGATAGGAAGATGAGGTGTATAATGCATTTCCGACACTTATTTATGAGAAGATGTATGTGCATAAATTAAATTGATCATACAGTTATAAAGAAATAAACACAAAAATAATATACCGTAACACAATGTTCTATGTGGGATAAATTATTTTGAGAGAAAAACTCCACTCTTCAAAGCAACTCAATGTATTATTCAAGTTACAATACACTTGTGGAGTCCAAGCTTTTACAAGAGTATCACCAATAAGAGATCTTGAACAATTCTAATAAAGTCACTATGAAAGCTCCATCTCAAGCACTAAAATATTAGGAGAAGTAATATTTGAAACCATTACATGGTAATTAGGAAACCAAGAGTTAGAACTACCCAAAATGTGATGTCCAATTTTTTTTGTCAAAATCCAATTCTCAAATTTTAAGATGAGTTTACATGTTTAAAATAATGATCACATTCCTTGCACTTGTCATAACTTTGTCATAATCCACTCACCAAGTTGGACACTTCATTATCTCCATTCAAAAATGTTTGGTGATGTGTTACAACATACATAACAAGTTGGTCAACAAATTTAACTTTGTTCAACTCTATTATGTGTCATAAATGCTTTTAAATTTTCAACATGGGAAGCCAATTGAACATAATATACATCAAACTCCCAATGGCATTGGTGTAATGAACACACGCCATATTCTCTATATTTGTTGGTGTCGTGGGACATTACTTAATTGAAAACTTTGTTCCCACACAAATATGAGCATTTAATAGTTTGCTATTTTCTATGTTGAATTATTCAAATAGAGAGTTCACTTACTTTGGCCCAACCAAAGTTTTCTATTCACTGTATCTTTTATAATCTCTACATTTAAGATAAGACTTAGAAACTCCCATGTCTTTCATTTCAAGTCACATATTATTACCCAAAAATAATATATCATCCACATATAACTAGCTAATTTACTTGAAGATCCTAACCAACCAGCGATGACCATCCCAATAAATTTGATTGGAAAATATAAGGGGATGTCTACAAGTGCTTCTTCCATCCCATAGGTTGAGTTGATAACAACCGTCTCGCAATAGCCTAATCAAATGACTACTCTCACAATACAAATTGTAGATCCTAAAGGAAAAGGGGTGCAACAAACTTCTATATCATACTCTACATCAAAATTATTTACTTCTCCCTCAGTAAATACGTTATTGTCCATGGCAGATCTAGTAGCACAACAGGGGCAAGTAGAGACCCATGCCAATGGTACATATGAGGAGGACAATATGACGATTGATCAAATATTAAAAGAGAAGAAAAGGTTGGATGAGATGATAAAGAAGTATATAAGAATGGCTAAGGAGGAGTCTCCTAGTATACCACACACCATATTGGTGGATAGTGGGGAAGAAGAGGAAGAAGGGGAATACATAAAGAATGATGTAATACTTTCAAGAACAACTATTAGTTCAGAGCCTATGGAGCAACCAAAGGAAGCTCCAATTTTGGAAGGGGCTATAAAGGTAGTGGAAGGTGTAGTCTCAGATGCTCACATTGAACAAGAGATGGAATTTAAAACCATTCTTTCTAAGATGGTCAAAGGCCAGGCCAGTCTTTATCGAGGAACTCAATAAGGAGGAAGCTCCATTAGGTAGTCTATCAGAGGCACATCAAGAAATCAAAAACTTGATGCAAGAGGAGATGGTTCCACTACAAGGTGAGAGCATAGATATTGAAGATTAAAATGCTCTATCAGAATAAGTAGAGCAATTAGTTCAAGAAGAGGTTACTCCTCAGATCTGGGAGGAAGTTTGGAAGGAACTATGGAGGAGGGAATTCATGAAGTGCCACCACAACAACAAGCATCGTTAGAGAAAGGTAAGGAAGAAGTTGATGGTGAGCAAGACGAAAGGAATAAAGTCGAAAACATTTCAGAAGAGGAAGTTTCTTGTAGAGGAAGGAGTATTGTAGGAAAATATACATGCTCTACAAGAAGACTAACAACAAGAAAATGTTGGTCAAGTAAATGTATGACAAATGGAGATTTCAAAAGAAGTTACATCCCCACAATGGGTCCGACAAAAAGTTGGAGAACAGGTCCCGAATTGGTTGGCTAGTCAATTGCTTACCACCCTTTCAAGTACAAATGGTTCCATTGGACTTGAAGAGTCTAATGCAGGAGATGGATGCTCCCAGACCTCAAAAGAAAGCAACGGTAATGCATTCATCCAAAGGGATGTTACTGGAGTAAAGATGGTCCAAGTTGTAGTTCCCATAACTGAAAAGGATAAAAGGAAAATGTTTGGTTTCAAATTACCAAATTTCCACAATTAAACTCAGACATGCAACAAGAGAATAGGAAATCTAGGAGGTAAGGGGAGTATGGAAGTGGTTGCCACTAAGACGATGAAGGATAAAAAGAAGAAGAAAGAGCTAAAATAGAAGATCAAACAATTACAAGACTTTTTCATCCAAGCACTTGTGCAGCTAGACCAAGCTGTGGAGGAATTACCTCCCCACCCAATTTTGTTGTCAAAAGAGCAAGTGGAAGCCATGCATAGCATGAAACATAAAGCTAATGTGCTTGACAAATGGGTGGATGGATTAATTGCAGAAGGTGAAGAAATTATTAAATTTACCATAGCGCGATACAAAGAGATGGCCAAATGGGAGAATAAGGCGTGGAAATTGAAAAGAAATCGTGAAGAAGAACTATTGCAGAATGATATCGAGTTAAAGAGGATATAAGAAGTTGAAAATCTTGATAATAGTTATATGTTAAAAGATCAGATAGTAGCCGAAGAAGATATTCTCAAATTGAAAACATGGGAACTCCTATTGAAATTGGAGAAGGATAGGGTAGAGGAGTGCAAGGATCACATCGAGACATTGAAGGACATGATAAGAGATATTTTAGAAAAAGACATCTCCATCATTGATGCACTCACTGACCAGGTCAATGATATTAATGCTTTAGGGGGAAGTGATACTGAAGTAAACAAATTTAAAGTATATTTTGCAAGCGTACTAGGTGACTTGGTAAGCCATATGAATAAAGAGATGTTAAATGATACGATGAGGATCAAGATGGTAATTAGGGAGTATAATAAGGCAACCCAAAACAAGAATGCTCAAATAAAGACCATAACAAAAATCTATGCCAAGTACAGATTCAACTGGAATGTGTCGCAAGATTTGGGGTGTGATGGGATAAATAGAGTCTCAATAGCTTTTGGCGATTACCTTAGAAGGCAAGAAGCATTAGGACATAAGGTAATTATAGAAGAATATGATGCCTTTGAGTGAATTTTGGTAAATGTGTTCCTTATTGACGGTGATAGCTCAATCAACAAACTTCAAGGAGCATTTTGTATCCAATCGATTCAGTAGGTCCCAGATGGAATTTTGAGAATATGAGGATGGAAGTTTGGTAATAGACGATGCTCTAGATAGGGACGAAGTATGGGTACCCTTGTGTTGGCGGGGTTTTGAAGTGTTACCGGAATTGCGTGAAATCTTCACCCATCCTACTCAATTTAGTGTGAAGTATGTTTTGCCATACAGTTTTGGAAGTGGAGGTTATAAAAGTTAAGGTTTGATTGGTTAAAGATAGTGAATCCCATTGAAGGATTAATGTTTGGATCCAATCAACATGAGGGACTTTGGTTAAATTTTGCAGCGAATGAGTTTAGATGGTATTAGTGATGACTTCCAATTACTTGATATTTTCACGCCAGCTGTCAGCATGATGATGTCAACCACATGCCATAAAATTATTTTGTTACCATCGATATGTTTCCTTGTAATTTGATTAGTTGATCTTTGTAACTAATTATGGGAATCTTTGTTCTATAGAAGGGCTCGAGTCATTCTCAATTAGAAATTAGAAATTGTTGATACTTGTTAAACTGAAGTTGGAGAATTGTCAACTTCAAGTTTGCTTCGTGGTTTCTATTCACATTCAATGAAATTGCTTGCATATTCAATCATTTTCAATTGTAAATCTTTCATGACTGTAAATTTATCATTTATTTTGAAATATCAAATTGGTGGGCAATTATTTTGGTGTGTTTGGTCAACTTCTTGGTATGATAAATTTTCCTTTGAAGCTTTGTATCATCCAATGCGTAGTTGTGATCCTTTTTGGTGAAACATGGATTGATTTAATCTTGGTTCATTATTCTGAGGGAATATTCGTGTAAGATCATTGAAAACTTAGCTTTCTTAGATCCCTTATTCTCCTTCCCTTATCTTTTCTATTTTTATCAAAATATTTGAGAGCAAAATTTAAATGAGAAAATTTGTGATGTCACTTAAATCATGTTGAATATTTTTTAGACTAAATTAATGGAAATTGTTAGATAGTTTCAAAAAAAACTTATCAAAGTTAGATTTTTTTTGTCAAACTCATTGAAATAACTATTGAATTTTGTAAGAACTTGTGAATTTAGGCAAGAACAATAAACTTTTGTGAAAGAAAAAAGTACTGTAGGCCCCTTTATGATTAACAATAAAATACAACAAACCCTAAGTGAATCTAGTATGTCAAGACCTGATGATTGAAGCCTTGGGATTACAAATTCTCTTTGAATTTGAAGTCTTTCAAGAGAGATAGGTTCTATTGTAAGAGTTCTATTTGTGTATGTATTTGATTAACAACTACATAAACACTACTATTTGTAAGAGACCATTTGTTCTTGCTTATGGGATGCACGCAAGATAGCTAGTTAGTCTGAGGACACTTATGTATCAATTGCTATAACATGCTAATGATGAAGAATATGCTATATATTCTAATATGGTGATAGAGCTGATATAAGTGGATGAAAGTAGAAGCCTTATAAATGAAAAGACCTTGTCATAGAAGAAAACAATTTTTTTTTTTTGAAAAGAAAGAATTTCAAATAAACTTCTATTTTGTATACTTGGTCCTATGGTGGAATGTTGGATCTAAGGATAAAGGTAAGTATGGGAAGTTTAATCCCTTATGGCTTGGGTCATATGAGGTTATAGGGGGGTGTGATAAAAAATTGTATCATCTAAGAATCTTGGTGGGTAATTTGATGAACCTTCCTATCCACAATCAACATTTGAAGTATTAGCTCATGTGAGTAATATTGGTCATACCTTGTATATTCAATTTTTCTTTGTGTTGGTGTTCATATATTCTTTTCTTGTAAATATCATTTTGTTTGTGTAGTCATGACCTTATTTGTCACAAGGAAGTTTGTTTGTTCCATCTCTTTTGGTCCCCTATTTTGGTCCACCTCCTAGAGATACATAAACTCTTGTGCCTACAAGAGGCACAAATCCTTAAGCTAAGCCATTAATAGTGCCCATATTTGTAGGCCTCCTAAATTGCCAATTTGGATAAGTTTTTCTATTTTTGTGATTTTGACCCTATTTACCCATTGTTAGTATTTGATTTGAGAAATTATAAGTGGGCCCCCCATGTGCTATGGTTGTTAGGTGTTATGATTTTTTTTATGTATCTATGGTCTTTACCATTTTCCTAGGCCACACGCTTTCATTTAGAATTGGGACCTATACACTAGGTTCTATGATTTCATGCTCCCCTAGAACCCTAGCCTTCACCCTCATAGCATTTTGGGTTGTTCTCTTGGGACCCAGGTCTATAAATGGACTTGGGACCAATGGACCAAGTCCTTGGGTTCCCAATTGCTATATTTTTTTCTTCCCCATCCCAAAGTGCCAAAAATTCCTAAAACCCTAAGACCCCCATCGCCTTTCATTTATCCTTCCAAATCCTAGACCTTGGCACTAAGTCCCTAGTGCTAGATCCATCTCAACCTTTGCATCCTAAATCTCTCTTTTACCCCACATTCTTGCTCTTTTTTTTTTTTTTCTCCCTACTAGGCTTTGGGCTAACAAAGGAACAAAAAACTTTGGAACCTATCTCCCTATGTCAAGTACTCCCCTCTCCCTTATCCCTATAGATCCCCTCTTCATTTTCCTTCTCTACTCCCTTGTGTACTATCCCTCTTGGCACCCAAACCTTATCCTTCCCATCCCCTCCTATTTTTCCATCAGGTTGTAGAACCCTGGAGGTACCTTGGACCTAGGTTCTTTTTAAAGTTCATAGTTTTAGTTCCCTTCTTTCACTTGATCCTCACATTCCTTTCTCAATCTTAGTCAAAATTTCTTCTCCATTCTCGCAACCCAATCATTTCCTTGTTCCATCACTTCTCTTAGGATTCCTTTGGATCTCAGGCACTCATGTGAACATTGTGCCTCCACACTTGGTTGAAATTCATAATTTATTTCATCCCTCTAACTCTTAGTTCTTCCTACATATATGTCCTTAGGTCCATCTTCAACATGCACCTCCTCTAGGCGCCAAATTTTAAACTTTCATTCTAAAAGGTAGTTTTGGCTCAAGAAACCTAATGCAATGCCTTACCATGGGGTTTCTCCTACAACCCTCACACTATCTCACATATCCTAAGGCACACTAAATAGAGGTTTTTATTCATTGCAAGGATGAATTGAAGATCAAAAGAGGATGTTTTCCCACACTTTCTTGGTAAAACTACACACATTTGGACACAATTTTTATTATTCATGGGTAATTGATCTACAAGGGGTTTGGGGACTATTGGCCATGCGTTTCAAAGGGATTGATATTTTTAATGATGATCCAAGCACCCTTTGTATGGTTACAAATTTTTGGGAGTTCCTTTTTGCTTAGGAACCCTATGGTGTTTTTTTAATACCCAAGCTGATCTCATAGATAACCTATGGATTTTCCATTTCCAATGGTCAATTATCTGGAGGGATTGGCCAACGAACAAGTGAAAGTTTGCAAAAATTTCCCTCTACACTTTGGGCTTTGCAAAACTTGGGAGGGTGATCCCTACAATGTAATTTAAGATACTCTTGTGTCAATTATCTCATACATTGCAAAATAACATATATATTCCCCTATATGCTACTTGATAGATGAAAAACCTCAAAGATCAAGCTAATCCTTTACAACATTTAAGATTCTAAAGCATGAGAATATGGTAGAACTTCACTTCAACATACATTTCCGAACAAAAAAGTAAAGATTTAATGATTTGAATGTATTTGTTTGTGAAAGACCAAGAAGATGCAACACAAACACAACTTAAAGCGATCAATGCCTTATCCTAGGGTATTGAGTCTTAACCAATGCAATTGAAAACATATAACAACGTCCCATCTAAACATAACATAGCTACTTAATGATGCTTTATATCATTAAACTCATAAATCTAAACCAATAATACTTAAGTGATCCCTGTATAAATTCACATAAATCTTTCTCTATTAAAACAAATCTAACTCATTCTTAACCAATGCAGTTGAAAACATATAACAACGTCCCATCTAAACATAACATAGCTACTTAATGATGCTTTATATCATTAAACTCATAAATCTAAACCAATAATATTTAAGTGATCCCTGTATAAATTCACATAAATCTTTCTCTATTAAAACAAATCTAACTCATTCTTAACCAATGCAATTGAAAACATATAACAACGTCCCATCTAAACATAACATAGCTACTTAATAATGCTTTATATCATTAAACTCATAAATCTAAACCAATAATACTTAAGTGATCCCTATATAAATTCACATAAATCTTTCTCTATTAAAACAAATCTAACTCATTCTTTGAACTAGTGCATTAACATTAAATAAACATTCAAAGGAAAGACAATGAAGATGAATTGAACGATCTTTGATTCATTTAATTCATAATTCATGTGAAATATACAATAGGAGAACACTGGGTTCATAAGTATGCCATTATATTCCAGAAATGATAGTATTGTTATACAACATTAACAATAACAAAGACTCAAAACTCAAAACCTAGAAAAATACTTAGACATAAAAGTATATGTGCTTTGTATTACAAAAGCTCTTCAAGAAAATCAATCAACAACACCTATAAATGGCCTTGAATTCCCTTCTATAAAACAAGAGAGGAACAAGCTTCAGGCCATTACACATGTCACATTTTCATTTGACACTTATTTACATTTCAAAATACAGGTGCAACTGCAAGCTCGTGAAGGGAATATTTTGAGTGCAAAGCAATTACAAAATTTGTTACGTCCATCATTCTTTCCCAAAATATCTGAAGTAGTTGGTTTGTACTTGTGTCACTTCCTTTCTTCATTCCTCTTGTTGTGGACCCGGGAAAGTTGAGTTGGCAGGTGAAGGAAAAATCTTGTTGTGCAAGATGACAAAACACATTTGTTGGCGCCCCTTAAGACTTCTAAGATTGCTGAATATGTAAAATAGACAAGAATTGTTGCCACATCACCATTGAATAAGGTTACAAATTAGGAATATCATTGTATTTTTTGTCCTGAGCAATATAATCCTCTTTTGATGGCCAATTGAAGGCCATGAACTCATCCAACTTTGTTCTATAAGGACCATACCTCTTCATTATCTGACTTGCATCTTTATCAAACTCCTCTATGAATGTGCTAGTGATGGACAATTTATTCATGTTGTCCTTCAACATGTCCATCTTGACATCTCCACACTCACAAATTAAGGTAGCCTTTGCAACAATGACAACATCCATATGAACTCTCCATTGTTCATATGTTTCAATAGCTCCATTATTATCAAGGATGTTTGGAAAGATGCCAAGATCATTCTCATCAAATTGCTAAAGCAATGCCTTGATCCTCTTCTTAAGTGGATCCACTAACCCCTGGAAATCAACAATTTCTTTCACCATCTTGTAAGTAGAGGCAATTTGCAGTGGCTTGTTTTGATCATGTGTTGACCCTATAACCATGCTTTTCAATGCACTCAGCCTTGGAACCCATGTTTGCATTAATGGGACAACAATTGATCTACCCCTTTCAAACATTTTTATTGAATCAAACATCAAAGAATAATTTGAGTGAACACTATTCACTCTTTTTATTACTTTCCCTAAACAATGTTCTAGGATTGAAACAATAAAAATATTATTATCCTCATATAATGCAAATAACTCTTCATATGCCTCTAGCTGCTGAATCAATTCCCCTTTGCTTACTTTTCTTCCTCGTGGGGGAGGTGCTACTGAAGTACTTGGGGTAAGATATGCAATTGGTACATCGTCCTCATTGTATACCGCCATTTCTATAGATGTGTGAGGAGATGAATGAACAAGAGGAGGTGGTGGAGAAGATGGGACATTATCTTGCACTTGTGGCACAAGTAGCATTGCTTGCCCTTGTTGCTGGCTCAATAATATCTCATTTTGTAACTCCAGTTCAACAATCCTCTATTTGAGTTTATTATACACAATTAATAAATTATTATACTTTCTAGTTTCAACCTCATACTTTTCCTGTAATGATTCAATAGTGGCCTTGGTGAAGTGTGCAACATTCATTGCCATAGTAGCTGCTTCTAGTGTTGGAGTATCTGAAACCCTTTTGATTATCAGTCCACCTCTCAAATCAATAGTAGGCTCTGCAACCTCAACTTATTGGTATTGGGGGCTAGTGCCCAAATAGCTAATGTGTCCCATTTAGTGCTAAATGTTGATCCTTGTAATGCAACCAAAGCCTCCTCATTAGATGCATAAACTTGTGAACTCTACCTCCTAATTGTATGAAAATCAATAGCAAAGGCTAAATCCCATTTAGGCAAGAGGAGTATGCCACTCTCTCTCACAACTCTTCTCGCTTCTACAGGTCTGAGTTCTTTTTGCTTAACCTTCATTTTGACCACTACCCTTTCAAATATGATTGCTCTAGGAAGTTTAGGGAATTTGGCCAATTCATCTTTCATGTTCTCATACTCATCTCTTTTGGTTCTCCACACATTCATTGAATGCATCCGTCTTGACAAATACATCATTAGTCATGAAATCAGTGCAGGCTTTTTCTCTAACATCATCTGCATTGTCCAATCCGATTAACAATGCCTTTGCGAACATGCCTTGTGGAATTGACAACTCCACCCCTCTTGTAGGTGATGGCATGTTCTGCATTATATCATCAGAGGTCACAAGAATTTCCTCATCAAAATCTAAAGGATAGTCAACTAACCCTGCTACTTGAACCTTTCTCCTCTTAGGAGAGGGCCCTCTTGGTGGTGAATCCAAATCAATAACCCTTTGAACAGGGGATGGAGGTGACATTAGAGGTGGAGATGGTGGCAAGCGTGGCATATGGGAAGATGGCCTAGACTCCTTAGATTGTGTAGGAGTAGCAATTGTCTGTTCTTTTCTCACAACCTCCTTTTTTCTTCTTCTTGGGAGGACATATTGTGTTTTAGGTGGTTGGTATGAAGGCCTCTCCTCAACCATGGGGGATTTCCCCTTATCTTGAACTTCAATCTTTTCCCGAAGCTGCCTCACAACTTTGTCAAAATTCAGCAAAATAGCTTCAATTCTTAGCATTGGATTTGTAATATCCATATAATTTCCCTTGAAATTGGTATCCTTCTCCTATCTCGCATGCTCCAATTTAGCAAATGCCAACCATTTCACCTTTCTATCCTTTTCCTTTTGTAGGTCAAACTCATTCCTGGTGGTATCCTCAAGATAATAAAAAACATGCCAAAACTTACCTGATTTGATCCATGATTTCAAAGCTACAACAAAACCTTCAGGGTCATGATTTCTTGCTCTACAAGTCTTCATCTTTAAAGGTGAAATCATGTTGAGGATATTCCTCCATCCCTCCTTTACTAGTATAAAGTCTGAAAATACATTGTATGTAGGGAAAAAAGTTCCTTTTTTTTTGTCTTTTCAAAAATACATCTTCAACTTGTCCAAGTTGCCACATAACTTCTAAGAAACCTATTTTGAGTGGCACAACCCTTGTTAGCACATGTGGAGCTACATTCTAAGTACCATATACTCTTAGAATAGTGTAGCTGGCATGAGAATGGCATCCCCCTAGTTATAATTTATGCCCAAGTTAGGCCTTCTATTCTTGGGTCTTAGGAAGCCATGCAATTCTCTAGGAATTCTTGGGGGATCCCTCACCAAATAGCTCTTCAACTTTGCAGCAAAACGATTGGAAAAAGCAACAAAATTGGAATTGTGATCATGCTTATCTAAATGATGAGTCCAACATTGGATTGGAAGGGAATTATTGTTCTCATCTCACAAATTCAATGGCATCTCTTGCCCAAACTCCTTCTTTCCCTTAGCCAAAAACATGTGGCATAGTAATGAGTACCACCAAAATCTTAAGACTCTCACCTTTCTTGAGGGCTATTAGGGCCTTGTGAATCTCATTAGACAAATAAGTAGCAAAGTCATACAATTTGTTTACTATGACATGTTGGATATTGGCTGCCATATACATGTAAGCCATTGGCATTCTCCGTGGAGGGTCAAACCCTAAAATTTGACATAATGTTTGTGTTGGAATCAAGGAACACTAAGAGGCGGGGGTGAATCTGTGTTCTGCAAAATTTAACTTTATTAACTTGATCTTTAAACCACTTACAGCATTGAACCAAAAGAAAGAAGCAAGAACACAAGGCAATCAACCACAACACCATAACACAAGGATTTTTACGTGGAAAGCCTGTTAGGGGAATAACCACGGTGGAAGTTAATCCACAAGATGAGTATACTCAAAATAAGTGTTTACAATGGAATGCACATGCATTCAGGCACATTGCCTAGAGCTCACTGCTCAAATACAAAAGGCTTATTGCCCAAAAGAAGACTCACTGTCTTATAGTCACATGTAGAAGACAACTGTAGTGGATTAACTATGAGATAACATTTGCTAATGCATGATTATAGTTCTAGTTAAGCACATTGACCGCATTTCTTCACATTCTGTCTGATTTTTCTCTTGAAAGTTTGTCTGCTTTAATCCGAATCACCAATCTTTGTTATGCTCAAGTGAAACTGCGCACAATCGATCTATAATCCTTCTAACTTTCACATCATATTAAAATGATATGAATAATCAATTATATATATCCGCAACTAGAGATTAGAACAATTGCATGTTGGCTTTAACAAAATATGAAATGTGTACAAACTGTCGGCCCAATCCATAAACAATTATCAATGTAGACCAAACAATGTCAACCAAAAAATAGTAAGGACCGAAAACAACATGTCTTAAACATGAAACATCTTAAACAATTATGCCTCAAAGATCTGTAACACGCTATACTTATCTAGTTGGCCTTTTCTGTCAAATGCCTTGTTTTAGCTTGACAATTAACACATATCTTCAATTTGACTTCCTGTATAAGCAAATATTGAGGTGTGGATGGGATTACTGACTAGGGTTGCCATCAATGACAACGTCAGATGACTTGTGTAGTGTCTCTTGCCAACATTTGGAAAGTTCTGACAAAGTAGTTTTCAAACATATTAGTTGGAAAGAGTTCTTTATCAGTAGATGTGATCTTCAACTTGATCCCTCCCTTCCCCTTTATCATGAAGTTTGGTTAAATTGTCACTTTGAAGGTGTTCCTGTTTGTTTCATATTCCTCTCTTAGAGCTTCAGTATTGATTGGCTCAGTTGCATCAAGGTTAAGGTTGAAAATCTCAATAAAACCCTCTCAACTCAACTTCACCATCTCAACTCTTGTGATTGACCTTACAACCCTATTGTTAGGGTCATAGTTTGTAGCAATGGCCTTGAGTAGGTCCACATCCAAATAGACATTTGGTATTGCAAGCTTTCCCATTTCTAGTCTCCACCCATTGCAAGTAGGAATACTGGCATTCCTCTTCCCAAACCAGTATCTAAACAATTCCCATCCTGAGACATGTTTCAAATCTGCATCCCTTATGGCATATTGTTACCCAAAATGCCCTTTTCTGCTCTTGGGCCTTGGAACATCAGTTAATCGTGAATTTTATCCATGGTTGCACTCACATCCTTCAATTGGTTTAACACATCCTCATGATGGCCTTTCTTAGAGGTAGAACCAGAGGTTTGGGCCTTTGGGGGTGCCATTTTCAATAATCTCTCAACCTAGGGCTTTCTAAAATATAGTTTAAGGTTTTTGCAAGGTGGTTTAAGTGTTCTTAAGCAGGTGTATGCAAATAGGGGAAAATTTTAAAGCAATTTGACAATAATTCAATGATTGTCAAACCTTAAAAGAAACCTAACATGCAATTTCAGAACACAAAATAAGCAAATGTACACAATTTCATAGGAAACTGGACACAGGGGATGCAAATTTCACTTACTGGTGTTCAATTTGCAAAAAACCCTAGTTTTTGGTCGCAAGAGCTTGTACTTCACAGGAACAATCTTCAGATCTCTTCAGGATGCTTTGGTGACTTGAATTATGGTTTAAATCTTGCTTTTATGGTGAAAAAAATCTTTAATTCAATGGGAAAACATCAAGTCTGCCATTAATGCTCACTCGTGCAAACTAGAATGGCTTTATCAACTTAGGTTCACAATTTTAAATCATAGCCATTGATCTTGTGATGGTTTGGATTGTTTGTTGGCTTAGATGGAGTCAATTGAGTTTGAAAACTTGACTCAAATTGACTTTGACATCAGACCAATGAGAAAACGCCATGTAGAGAAGCCTTGCATTGTCAACATGGGCTCCACCATCCTTTGGAAGCCTAAAAATGCTTACGTGTTGCTTCCTTGCAATCTTGCTTGAGTTTGCTGGGAAGCAGATCAAAGGTTGTGGGATGGAACAGTTTAGATTGGATTTGTATGCTTCCAACTTGTGCACCCTTTAACGTTCCAAGCTTATGCCCATACTTAGAAACTTTTCAACACGTGTCTTAAATCTTTGCAAGATAGATGGTTGAGATAATATCATCTCAATCACTGTTCAACCATAAAGTTTCAAATCCCTTTAGTAGCACAACCTTTAGCTTTGCCTAAGTCGCCTGAAATATTGGTGAAATATTTTCCTCCTATAATAGTTCATTGAACGTTCTAGATATTGCCATGTGGCAACCGCCCATTGTCTCACATAGAATCAAGATCATCACAAAGACCTCCTGCGGGATTACGAGGAACGTTTGAGATCAATTTAGTAGAACAAATATGAGCCCTAAGATCTTAGGTCCACCACTGTTGCCATTTTAAAAGCTTGCGAGGCCCACCAAAGAGACTTGACAAGAAACATGTGCCCGCTATCTTGCGCTACCTTTTCCTTGAATATTTTATTCCCGCAGGATGGCGGGGAACCAATGAGAGTCGAGTATCTGACATATGTGGGGCCACACTGAACCTTTTAAAGAGTCTTTAGTGCAAGTGCTTTAATTTTATAACTTAAAGTGGGGCCACCCTTAGGCTATTTGATTTGGACATAATAAAACACTTTTGAACCTAGGGATAAAGTGCATTCACAAGACATGAAATTTATTTAGCCAGTAACTCATAAGACTCAGGCAAATATTTAAAAGGGGGGCAACCGATTAGACTAGGATAAAGGGGCTGGTGATCAAATGATATCAAAGAACTAAGTTGTTACTTAGGTAACTAGAAACTGATGATTTTAAGTCAACAAACAATTAGAAGGAAAGATTGAGATTTTGCTTTATTTAGGGTTTTAGCCCTAAGGATGAACGCTAGCAAATGGAGAATGAAATCCTAACCTTTAGATGAACAGTTAAAACCCAAAATTTTGAAATGTAATTGTTGCATGTATGAAGGTGTAGTCATTGATGTTGTAAGAGACGGTGAACATTGCGTGCAAGACCCTAGGTCACGAAGGGCCAAGACGCGAGAGGCTGCCCTAACTTACCTCAGCTAAATAGGATGTTTAGGGTATGAGGATGAGAATGACGAGGACTATGAAGTCCTACAACCACTCTGCGATCTCGAATTTCAAAGTGGGGCTAGGCGAGCTGATTTTCAGGTCCGACACTATGCCTCAGGAAGCCCTCTGCCTGAAGACGAAAGTGTGGTCTTTGGACAACAACGCAACACACTGGTGTCTCTAAAGTGCGCTGTCGTCCGTACGACCAAATAACAGTGAAGACGAGGTCAAACCTAGAAAAACTAGCTAATGACCCAGCTAACTAACTAAAGGGCCAAAATGATGCGATTAAGTAAATAAACTATTCTCTAATATTATAAAGCAAACATGCAAGAGTGAAAAGGGCAAGAATGATCTCACCAAGGAATTCAGTCGCTAGTTGGCTCCTCGAAAGCACGTACTCCACACAAAAAGACGAAAAATGTTGGGTGGTTGTATAGGGGCCTGCTTTAGTTAGACCCCCGTTTAGGTGTTTCCACCTCCACAGACAACCAAGGAAACAAGATAAAGAAAGTAATGTAGTGAAAAGCATAAAAGCACTACAAAACAGTAAAGTGCTAACTCAACCAAGTGATAGAAGGAAAGAAAGGGAAGCTTACCATCTCCACCAAGAGCACTCAAGGCTGCCTAGGGGAGAAAATGAGATTACTCGAGCCTTTGTTGCAATGGTGTTTCGTTCCCAACTTGTTCTACCAAAGATGGAGTGTTGTGTTTGTTGCAATGGGGTGCTAGTATGCTGTGTGAGAGCTTGAGAGTGAATGCAAGAGTGTGAGAATGCATGCTTAAAGTGTGTAGTAGCTTAGAAGAAGTTAGAATGCATCTTGAAGAAGTGAATTTGAATAGAATGAAAGACAGCCATATTCGGGTCAGTCAGCTGAAGGGGGCGTTACAACTTGACTCCCAATGAGAAGTGTAACGCCTCTACAGGTTCAACCATAGGAATTTTCTAGGGATGTAAGCGTGCCGCACGGCGTCCTCGACAAAAACGCCTCCATCGACGCTCAAAACAAGCGCCAAGTGGGATGCAAGTAGCAGGCTTAGGTGGAATTAAGTCTCTGAACTTGGTTTTCTAAAGTGGAGAAGGCAAAAAGGGGGATTGCACATGGGGTGCAAATTCACTCCTATATAGATGTCAACTGGTTAATTGGTTTCCAACTGGTTGTTGTTGATGTCATTGATGATGGTTATTAGCTATATACGTTAAGGATATTGAGAAAATTGTAATAAAGGGTAGTTTCCACCCCCAAGATCTCTCGCATGGAGGAAGCTCGAAGGAAAGCAAACTCCTTAGAGTCAGAAAGCGACCATGTAGGCAAGTGAGTAGACAATTGCACAGACTGTTGATAATTTTGAAAACTTTCAAAGGGGTCCCTTGGGAACTCGCCATGAAGAGAGTGACCACTCAAGGGATGCACAATTTGGAAGTAGATGTTCTTTCTCTCGAATCGATCCTTCATCAAGGAATCCTTTTGAAAGATGTTCACTTCATCAAGGAATTCGAAAGCAAGAATATGCCCCCACGCGAGGAGAAGATTAAAGTTGTTCCCGCTTTGGGGGGAAGGTTCAAGTCCTTTCTTTATGAACCCATGATGAAGGAAACTCATTTCATTAGGGTTCTAAGTTGAGAATACAATTTCGAAGAAAGATTTGCGAGGATATTCAGGAAAAGATTCGTTGGCAACGAATGCGTTCTCTGAAAATCAAAATGTTGAAGAAAGAAAGTTGTCACCCATGAGAGGGACAACTCAAGCAAAGAAAAGAGATAGATAAAGCAAAAAAGAGAAAACACAAATAAAGGGCATAGGGGGATCTGGTTTAGCAGGGTTAGATCTGTTCGAGCTCATATAAATAATAGGTAACCACGATGCAAGGCGAAAGACCATCAATCTCCAACCATATTAGGAAGAATGCACGAGAAGACAAAGTAAAAATAAAAAATTGGGTCAACATGGAAGGGAAGCCTAAATGCCCCCAACGCTTTGCATTGTCCCCAATTTATTGAAAATCAAGCACAAACATGGAAGAATGATGATACAAATAGAAGAAGGTTTACGACACAAAAACTGATGAGGGTCATCTAGGCACACATAACACGATCATGGGGGAACACATCACAAAACACACACACACAAGATTAAGAAGCCTCCTCCTAACATTGATCAGCCAAGAGGTCGTCTACTTCCCACTCTAGATCATCGTAGGGGGAAGGAGGATGGGCCTATAGTGGAGGGATGTTAAGAGGAGGGGCACCCGACCCTCCCGCAACAAGGGCTAAGGAAGAGGGCCCTTCGAGGTCCTCTCCATTGAGCTCTTGTGGAGTCAAAATCAACAATTTCGCGAAGATCGTTGACAAGGCTGAAACTTCATCCATAGAGTTAAACATACACCCCATAGGAGTGCCGTGTCTAACTTCAGCGGACGGAGCAGGCTAAGCCTGAGATTCACCGCTAGGCTCGCCGAGTGACTCAGGAGCAGTGACGAACTCAGGGGAAGCCAAGAATGGTTCCATCACTAGGACAAAACAAGTCAGCATAGGACCACCTTGTGAAGAAGGTGGGCTCCTCTTACGCCCTTCATTGGCGGAAGGACCACTCCCCACCTCTTTCTTCATTGGAGGAGATGAATTCGCCACAGACGAAGCTAGAGGTGTGAAGGAAGAGGAGGAAAGCACTGCAACAGATACAACTGAGGTATTAACCATATCCATGGGCTTTGGAAAAGACTAAATATCTAGAATGGACATCAACAAAGGTGGCTCCATCGAACGAATGATGAACACTTGTACCCCCTTGCGGTTAGGTGCATTTGCACTCACAGTGGGAGCCGAAAATAGCGCAAGACCAGACTGGAGAGAAGCAAAAGGGAAGAGGGCGACACTGCAGGAGGCCCTAAAGAAGGGGCGTTCGTCTCTTCCTCCTTCCTTTGCGAGGCAGCTTGCTCAGCTAGGAGGGCCTTTCACCAACACTTGTGTTCGCGTGCAAGGCGATTTCTTCAGCTCTTGGAGCTAGAGGCCGGAGGTTGCAAATGAGTGGAAGGTTCCTGCTCAACCATAGGAATGTCCACTACGACCATTTCCGATGGAGGGATAGGTTCTTGGATGGGAGTAGGAGAGATGGGTTGCAGGATAGCAGGAGGAGTTGGCTTAAGAACCTCGACAACGAGCCTCTTCCCGCTTGCTACCTTGGGAGTAGGAGCGGTAGGAGGCCATGGATCAAATTCCCTATGAGAACCTTTCTTTCTGCCATACAAATTGTACCACGGTTTGAGGTATTCATTAGGAAGATCCGCGATCATGAGCTTGGGAATACGCCAAGGAGGAATCATTAGACTGAGCAGATAGCCACCGAGGCTACTCATCCAGTACTCTTCCCAGGAAAGGGGAGAGGACAAGGCAGTCTGAGGAAAAGTCATCTTCTCTTTGCCTTTATGAGGAGAGGGAGCCGGCATGGGCTTCTCCTCTTTCTTCGGAGAAGGGGGAGTGGTTGGTGTGGCCTTCTTCTCCTTTAGGGAGGAGGTGGCAACTGATTGCTACATTGTAAGACGGGTTAGTTTCAACTGTTCTTTGCCCCCAGTTTTATACTTTACATAATTCTTGTAAAGCAAGTCCGTTCTCGGAGGGAGTGGACCAACTGGGGAGGGCCAAAAGTGATCCAGCGAGTATCCACCACGGGACACCAAGGGTTGATATCCGGTGTCATACACTACATGCACGGCACCTTCATGGGAAAATTTTAAACACTTATGAATAACAAAGGAAATTCCATTATGTTGGCACATGGCTTCTAATGTTGTCATTGATGGCAACTGAAGTCATTATTTTGGCCCGTAGATCAAAATGTGGTCATACCGGTAGAAGGAGTTGAGAACAAAGTATTATCGACAGAAAGCATGAAGAACAGGGTATCCAGTTACTACGTCGATCTGCTTCATTGGATCATCTTTTTGAGTTGTGGATCCCTGAGATAGTTTGTTAACCATGTATGTTATCTTATTATTGAATTTTTTGGTGTTGCATTAATCAGTGTATGAGTTAGGAGATTCGACAAGATGTTTTTCCATTTATTTGCTCATTGTGGCTGACTCAATGAATGTGGTGTGTTGTGGATGTATAAGGAGTAATTGTTTAAATGTTTTTATGTTTAAGCATTTTGTTTTGGGGCCAAGCTATGTCGTGGCCGACTTGTATGGGTGCGCATCATAAATTGTTCATGATTTGAGCCGACTCATGAAGAATATCTTTTTGTAATGACAAGATCCTTGATGTAGATATATGTCATTAGTTATATCATTTGAAGCATGTGGTGTAAGTGCAAAAGTGTATTGCAATTATAAGAAGGGTGATTAGGCGATTATGCACAGTTTCACTTGTGCATTAAAGTTTTTGGCAGAGCGAGTTTTTGCAGAGCAGAGAAAAATTGTTGAATCAGTCAGAAGGACAAAAGATTTACTATAGAGCTTAACCGAAACTATAATCAAGCATTATAGATGCTATTCTATCAGTTCACTCTTTTGGATTCAATCCAAATCATTGTAAGGTAGTGAGCCTATCTTATTTGAGCAGTGAGCTCTAGGCAGTGTGCCTGAATGCAAGTGCATTCCCATTTTGTAAACCTTCTTTTGGGTATACTCATATTATATTATGGATTGGCCATCCACCATGGTTTTTCCCCTAACAGGGTTTCCACATAAAAATCCTAGTGTTATGGTGTTGCGATTGTATTCTTTTTGTTCATGCATATTTCTTTTGTTGAATGGTTAAGTGAGTTAAAGATCAGAATAATAAAATTAAATTTTTGCACAACACTGATTCACCCTCGCTCTCAGTGTTGCTTGTTTCCAACACATTCTTGTTTCCAACACATTCATGGAAGCCAACCAAGGATGCCTAGCTTCACCCTGAACAGATGTTCCTCCGAGATAACATTGAAAACCGTGTCAACAGTTTTGGGTCGAACCACGACGGACAAGGTTATCGAGCTGTAAGGTTTAAGACTCATACCATTGTGCGTACGAATGGTAGATTTTGTTTCTTCATATTTTTCTTTTGGCAATGAATTTAATACTAATGTTTCCTATGTAATAATATTCACATGGCTCGCGGGGTCTACGAAGACTCCTATCACAATGTTACCATTGATGTGAACAAGAATGTAGAGAGGTGAGCGTTTATTATTCAAAGGAAGATCCTGTTATGTGAAGTAATATTCAGTGAGCTGGGTGCAGGATGAGCAGTAGAAGTCACCTACAATCATGTTAATAGAATGCGATGAAAATGGGTCCGTGTATATTTGTAGTTCACTATTAGCTTTCGCCATTGATTTGTTAGCATTTTGTTTATTTCCATCAAGGTGAATGCTATTGTCCTCAATGAGGTCCTGTATCTCATGATGCAACTGCATACATTGTTCGGTATCATGTCCATTGACTCGATGGTACTAACAATAAGCGCTTCCATCATACCAACTAGGGTAAGGTTCCTTAATAGGCTTCAGAGTCGGCAATATTATGATCTTATCTTTCAACAACTTCTGTAAGACAAAAGAATAAGATTCTGATAACTTTGTGAACTTTTGATTATTCTTGAGGCTGTTGTTATTAGCGGCGACGACTACATTCGTAACTGTCTTTCCTTTCCTAGATATCGATACGATGGATTTTCCCTCAGAACGGGAGCACGAGGAAGAACCCCTGAACTGAACGATCGTCTGTTGGTATTCTCGTAAAGTTGCACACAAGTGCGCGAAAGATGGATATTTCATAAGGGCAAACTTTTCTTGCCAAGGCCTTTGTAAGCTGCCTATGAATACCTTCTGCACGTCAGAATCGGGCAGCTGGTACGAGATTTGTGAGATAAGTGATTGGTAGCGCGCTATGAAATCAATGATTTTTTCATTATCTCCTTGTTTACGTCGAACGAGATCCGAAAAAGGTTATCTTTGGTTCAATGTTCGCTTGAAATTGTCTAAGAAATTGATTAACAAGTTGGTCGAATTAGAAAATGGAATTGTTAGGCAAGGAACAGTACCACTCAAGCGCTGTATCCTTGAGAGATGGGGGAAATAGTTTAGCCATCAATGCATCATGATGTAAAAAGTCTGCAAAGGGCGTTAAAGGCAAACACATGTGTTTGTGGATCCCCTTTACTGCCATACTTTTCGAATTTAGGTATCTCCATTCCCTGGGGGAAAGGAGTTTTCAAGATTGCAACCGACAATGGGCTATGTTGGAAAAAAGTTTGAAAGATAGGTTGGGTAGAGGCTTGGGAAAGACTCACTAACTGGCTCTTTATCTTACCCATGTTCTGAAGAAGGGTATTTAGAATAGGGTCGTTAGAAGATAGATGGCTAGAGGAACCTCCCCCAGAGCCGCTGCCAAGGCCACCTCTAGAACCGCCACCGGTGTGACCTTGTCAGAGCCCACTACTAGAGCCATCGCCACCAGTGGGGCCTCCGTTGGAACCACCACCATGACCTCCACTGGAGCCGCCTCCACTAGCACCACCTCTGGTACCGAATCCTGCACCACTACCAAAGCCTCCATCACTCATCCTGCCAAAGCCTCCACCACTAGAGGTGACGGGAGGGGTGAAGCTAAAGCCCAAGGGGACCCTGTTAACTTTGATAGTTTCAGGCTGTTCAGAGACATAAGGGATACTGATAGAAGGGACCACATCAACCATTTAGATTGACATGGGAGGCATCGATACTCCTAACTGTCCTTCACGCTCTTCGAAAGTAACTCGTGCAAAACTAGGGTTGCTCGTAGGAGCACATGCTTCGGCGAGACCAAGGAGGCTAAGTAGAAGTTCTATGCCTATTCGATCTTTACTCATCATATGGTTTAACTCATTGACGACTTGAGTGGCTCTAGCCATCTTTGGTTTTCTTTCCAAGTGATTCTCTAAGTTGCCTAATCCCTTAGTGAGGGCGACAACGTATTTTGTTGGGATTTGAATGACCTCATACTCTTCCACCGATGATGGCGTGGGAGACGTAGGGGGAGTGGGAACATGATCGGTTTCGTTAGCAAATCCCATCTTGTTCCTCGACAACTGCTCCTGTGCAGCCACAGTAACGACGAGACCAGAGAAAAGGCCCGTAGAGAGACCAATCGAGACCTTCGTCCTTTCTATTGGAAGGTGTCACACACTCCTAACGATGTGCCTGAAAGTTGTAGATTGGGTTGTGATGCTCATAAACCTTCACAACACTCAGGAACACAACAATCATGAAGTACTTGAGGGAAGTCTCCACACCGAAAGATGAAAAGACGGTTCATATCGGGTTTGCCAAAAATGTAAGAGAGGGGGACCACTGCGTGCAAGACCCCAGGTCACGGAGGGCCAAGACGTGAGAGGCTTCCCTAACTTACCTCAGCTAAATAGGATGTTTAGGGTATGAGGATAAGAATGATGAGGACTATGAAGTCCTACAACCACTTTGCGATCCCAAATTTCGAAGTGGGGCTAGGTGAGCTGATTTTCAGGTCCAACACTACACCTTAGGAAGCCCTTTGCCGGAGGATGAAAGCACAATCTCTGGACGACAGCGCGGAGCACTAGCGTCTCTAAAGTGCGTTGGCGTCTATACAACCAGACAACAGTGAAGAGGAGGTCAAACTTAGAAAAACTAGCTAATGGCCCAACTAACTAACTAAAGGGCCAAAATGATGCCATTAAGTAAATAAACTATTCTCTAATATTATAAAGCAAAAATGCAAGAGTGAAAAGGGCAAGAATGATCTCACCAAGGAATTCAGTCACAAACTGGCTCCTTGAAAGCACGTACTCCTACACACAGAAAGAGGTAAAATGTTGGGTGGTTGTATAGGGGCTTGCCTCAGTCTAATTCCACCATAGAATGCTTTGGCGTCGACCTAATTTGAATTTGTAAATACAAATGGTGTGTGGCCAACTTTGGTTGAAGTTCAAAATTGAAGAAGGTATAAATAAAGGTTGAGATGTAGAAAGGAAATGAATGCAAGCAAGATAGGTGCGAGATAGATGCGAAATAGTGTGTATGTGATGCAAGGTTGAGCAGATCAATGCTGAATCTAATTGTGAGTTTCTGAAAGCAGTGAGCTGAAGGTGTACTCTATCATTCAAGCATGTTTGCAAGTGTGTGAGTGAATTGTGGTGGAAATCTTCGTTGCATTGAGATTTTTTTCTCTCTGTAACAAATCTCTTCTATCTTCTTTGTAATTCTGTGGTAGTGAGCCCTCTAGGTGGTTAACCCTTGTTAGACAATGAGTCCTGATCCAGACAGTGAGTCCTATTTTGGCAGTGAGCCTTCTTTGGTAGTGAGCCTTTGTATTCGGTTTTGATATTCTCTATATTGTAAGCTAATCCTCACCATTGTTTTTCCCTTATTGGGTTTTCCATGTATATCTGGTGTTATTGTGTGTGATGTTTTTCAGCTTATGTTTTTGCACTTAATGAATAATCATATTAGCAAAGTAAAGGATTTGTGAATGATAATTGATGTAATCTCTAGTGGAAGTGCTTAAAGGTTAAAGTTTGTTACAACTGATTCACCCCCCTCTCAGTTGTCTTGTTCAATAGTTAACCATATAACCACTGAAATTTTCAATGTCCTATCACCCCAAACCGTAGATTACTGATGAAAATGAAACTATAAAAGCTTGAGCTTCATCTACAAAAAGAGTTGCCATTTTTATATTCTCAACCAACATAGTTCTAGAGTGATTTATAGCTTCAAATAATGCTAGTCCATCTTTTCTTGGGAGTAGGATACTTATGAAATGACAAAGGTAATAGTTTGAAGTGTTATCTATAATAGAATGCCTCTACAATAGTCTTTATTAATCTAGAGGAATCTTCTAATTGCACCTAGTTTTTTTATTTTCCATAATTTTTAGCATGCATGCAATGTTAGATTTGATGAATGTGATATTCTTGTTATGCAATCTAATCCTTGTAATGGTCTTTTCATATTACACATGGATTCATGGATTCATATAGTTATGTGATGGATTGTTAAGAACACTTTATTATTTATTTCAACTATTTGATGTATGTATATAAAAAATATCATTATGCTTTACAATTTTAGTTTGATTTTATTTTTATGAATAATAACTATCTCCTATTAGATAGACACCAATCTTGAGATCCAATAATTTAATCATATACCTTTTAACGAAAAAATAATTCACCACTAGAGTAGGAATAAGCTTTAGTTTTTGTGTAGTTCATGATATGGTAATTTAAATAGGAAAATATCAATTGTGATTTTAATTATATAAATCATTTGTGAATCATTTCCTTGCACCCACATCTTGCATATTCTACAATGATGATTACACTAGCTATATATGATCTCATTTGTATAGTCAGTTTTCCTTTAACCCATTAATAGTCTTTTGGATAAAACTTGCCTTAGATACAACTAAAACATATACAACTTGGAACATTTTCTGTATTTTAATCCTACTTATGATACTTAGATAGGAACACTCTTCTAGGCCTAGTTGAACTTGTAGACACCTAAAATATGACCTTACTCAACCACACCTAATTTTAGTCTATCCTAAGCCTTTAATTACATAAATATTTATTACTTATTTAATGATTTCCATCTCTTTCCCATCTTTATCATAATCCTTGAATTAAATAAATATCATTCATTTATTTATTATTTTTCCTTCACATGATCCCATTAATTAAATAAATATTTTAGTTATTTAACTAATTTCCCTTTATACTTTATTCTTGTCCATCTAATCCTAGCCATAAATCTTATTCACATGGATCATAATCTAAAATTGCCATCATGTGATAAAGGTCTCCTTCACATGTCTAACGAACTCATCTAGATTCATTGAATCTAGACACCTACCCAAAAGACAAACTAACTTTTCATCTTATCCACTCATCTCAATCCCACCTTTTAATCCTGGCCATTCCCATAAGGATTTTTGTCCTTATCCCTATCCTAAACCTAGATCCTATCCCTCATATGCCAATTTTCACATGACTACATATTTGATCCAAACCCTAATCCTCATTCCATCTTTGCCATCCATCATCAATTATTCCCAGTCCTTGATTTTACATCTTCAAAGTTCTATATTTAGAGGCTGCCATCTTTTATCAAATATTGGTATCATCTATCAAGCTATCATTTCCTTATGTTGTCATTTTGTTCTCATTTTTCAATCATACCAAAGTTATGCTAGAGTATTAAGAAATCTACGTACTATCAATATCATAAGAGCAAATCAAATGGAACAAGGGTGCACTCCATTTTTGCTCATCAAGTAGTGAGTAATAGGTGAAGGTATTGTGTTGTTTTGCATTATCTTCCATTTTGTTTACCTTCAATATTTTCCTCATCTTCATTTTGGCATGCCCAGGGGGACTCATGTCACTTTTTAACCTTTTTTGGTGAAATTTTCTTGAGTTTCATGATGCAAATTTCATTTTTAGGTCTCAAACTATGAAGTGACACCTCTATTTCACAAAAAAACATCTATGTTCTGCAAAGCTACACATCCATCATCCAAAACTAGCCTACATAAAACAATCTGCAGGTCTTTTGGTCACAAATTCTTCAGAACACTCTACTTGATGCTGAGACCCTTGCTGGATCTACAAAATGTTAATGACCAAGAGAACCAAAATCCATCTAGAAAAGAAAGAGAAGGGTGCCCCCTTCTTTAGAATGCTCTGCAACAAGAGACAAGAGCCTGCCACCGACTCTGCCACTGAGATGAGTCTACCACTAACCCTCCCAGAATCTGTAGAACTGTTGACCAGAAGTGAACACAAAATGTCCAACCTGACATTGGGTAACAAAGCTGTCCCTCCCTGAAACTAGAGACACACTCAGAACAATGACCACGATTTTGAGGAAAAATTGACAAACCCTCAAACTTTTGTAGATGAGCATGACGCCCGAGAACAGACTACAAGAAGCCAGTTGTGCAAATGTTTTCCCCAACAACTCCAGGTGTGAGCAAAACATACTGCAACAAACCACAATTTTTAAGAAAAAAATCACCAAACCCAAAAATCTGAAGATTACAAATCATCATTTTTTTTTGGAAAAAATGGTAAAAACCAAATACCAGAGAGCCCTCCCAAACAACAAAAACCTTGACTAGGGTATATAGTTAAAAGCTCTTAATTTTTGAGGAGAAAATTATAAATCCTCCCAAAAAATTTTAAGGGAAAAAATTATGAAAATCCATACATATTTTTTTAAGGGAAAAAACATTAAAAACCCATACATTTTTTTAAGGGAAAAATATTTAAATCCTCCTAGAATAATTTTTTAGAAAAAATTATAAAACCCCAACAAGTAATTTTTAGGAAAAATTACAAAAACCAACACGATTTTTATTTTTTATTTTTTATTTTATAAGGGAAGAATATTTAAAAAACCCAGAAAATCCATATTTTTTTTTTAAAGGGAAAAAATATTTAAAAAACCCTAGCCATTGTCACATTTAATAGAAAACCCAGCCAAAACCCTAGCTGGCGAATTTAAGAACCAAAGTCAAATCTAGCCATCAAATGTCATGAAAACCACACCTAGTCAGAAGAAAATCGTGCCCAGAAGGATATAAAACGACGCTAAAAATGGTGAAGAAAAAACATGGACCAAAGTTGCAGAGAATAGAGGTTGTGTCCAAAACAAATCGTGTCCTTTCTTTTCTTAAAAAAAAATGACTAGACACTTGCAGAGATCTCAACTTGAATGGTTTAGAAAACAAAGTCGCATGGCTAAACACACGCTTAGAAACCTGTCACAGAAAACAAATCGCGGCTTGAAGGTGAGAAAGAAAGCACAACTAGTCACCAAAAACACGTGCGACCAAGAAGGGAACAAATCACATCCTCTAAAAACTGTGTAGCTCTGCAAAAACCACGATCGTGGGAAGACATCTTCTTCATATAAAGTGATGCCCAACAAAGAAAAAAATTGATGCGGGTGAAGAAAACCAGTGACGCGCGACCAAAAGAAAGCCAGAGATGCATGACCAGAAGAAAACCCGAGACGCGTGGCCAGAAAAAAATGCGTCTTTCTTCAAGAAAAATTTGAGGAGCCACCAAAAAAACTGTGAAAACAAATTTTTGGAAAAAATCCAGATAAAAGGAGGCTACAAATTTTCTTATTAAAAAATTCGCTAGATTTTGAAGAACCCCATCTGCTCTGATACCATGAAACAATTTTAGCTGGGAAAATTGCTTGTATTAAGAAAAGAAAAGATTACAATTTATAGAGAAGGTAGATTACTGGAGACATTTAAGATGTCTAACTACCTCAACTACTAACTACTATAGAAACAATATATTATTGACCATTAACAATAGAAAATTATTATTCTAACAAAACATGCCTCCGTTCTATGCATTTCATTTGATCATTTAGAGCTTGATCTAGGGTTTAATTGACCTTTGATGCTTTGTTTTGCAAGTTGTTGAACTCTTTGATTGCAAAAATAAGGGTTTCTAGGGTTTCTTGCAAGTTTTCTAGGAGATATAGGGTTTGTATCATCTTGAGATCTTTTGGGCCTATTATCTAACTTATTTTTGCAAGATTTGTGTGCTTTCTAATGTGCCCTAACTTCATCTTGTAGGTCTCTAAGTTGGTTTGGTGAAAAATCTAATTTTTAGATCCTAAGTCACATTTTGAGTCTTTATCTATGGAATTGCATCATGTTTCATAGAGTTGCACCTTTGTATCACCAAGTTGTGCCTCTACATCATAAAGTTGCACTTTTTCCTGCTATAGCTATGTTTCTGTTTCAGTTTGCATTTTTTAGGGTTTTTGAGCTCTTTTTGGCATCTAACCTTCATTTTTGGTCAACTAACAAGTGGTGCAACTTGTGAATGCATGTCAAAGATCATTATCATTAAGATTATTGATGGTTTGATGCAGGTTACATTGGTCTAAGATTTTATTTCACTAATCTAGGCACCTAAAATAGTTTAGTGGGTTAATAAACATTGTTTTCCGTGTTTGGAAGGATGTGTAGATGTATGCTCTCTCCTTGCACATAGTGTGATCTTAGTGTCAAAGTTGAAAAAATCAACTCCATAGCTCCTAAGAATCACCTACAATCAAACACCTATCACAAAAAGAGAGAATAGAAAAGTTATGGAGGCCAAGAGCTATTGATCCAAAAAAGCATGAATCATAATGAATGTGCATCTTAATGATTATACAATAAATAATCTTTATAAAAGGATAATTAACCTAGAAACCCTAGGTTAGGATAAAATAGGATCAGGACATGTGTCCTCATTCTATGATATGAGACATAAAAATAACATGACCTAAGTAAGTTTAAGTAATTAGAGTAAACATAACCTAATAATTAAGTAAATAATTAATTAGGAAATACCTTTTACTCTTAACACCCCCCTTAAGTGAAACTTAGGGAGAAGCTAAAAACTCAAATTGAATGCATTATGGGTCCCAACAAACACAGCTTGGTGAAGTACTCATGTACAAAAAAAATATCTCTCAAAATAGGAGAAAAAGAGAAAAACCCCACGGTAGAAAACTCCTCTCCAAAAGAGAGAAATACAAGTGAAGGTCTAAGAAGCCTACAAACAAAAATTATCCCAAAAGATTAAGAACAAAGGATGAACATGAAGAACACCACTGAAGCATGAAGAAGCTGCAAACACTGTCAAAGAATGACTGCTATGATGCTGAAATTAGAACCTCCTTTGAAATCAGGATGAAGATCAAGATCAAGAAGAAAAAATATGCATTAGTGCCCCCAAGGACACTAGTCGAATCAAATGGAAAACAAAGGAAAAACACCTGGTACTCAAAGATATAGATCAAGCACAAGTGCCAAAAGTCTAAAGAACACTGATCAAATGAAAATGGAAGGTCACCTCTAGAAACATGAATGCAAGAGTGTCCATATGTTAAATGCTCCATCTCATTGAAATGCATGGGTAATTAGTCGTTGCATCCAACTAGTACATAGGAACAAATACTAGATACATAGCTCAATTCAACATGAAACCAAGTGAGCATTAGCACCAATGGTAGAAACCCCACCATAATGCTAAACTAAGATAGATCCATTGAAATTGAATGCCAAAATGTAGTGCATGAAAGAGAAACAAGAACATTTGAATGTGTAGAAAATAGTATCTGGAAATAAGGAGGGTGTGCAAACAAAGACACACACATGGGGCAAAAATCACTATGATTCACTGTTGTAAAGGAAGAGACACTCACTTGACAAAGGTATGATGGAAAAACAAAAGGCCTACACTATCCCTCTATGACACTTTATATCATAGTGTGAGTGCAAAAGGCATGACATGATGTGTAAGATCCTAATATTACATGCACAATATTGAGACACTTTATTTTAGTGTGTTTACATACAAGAAGTGCTTACAATGGAAGCTCACAAAGTCCAAAAAAACCACATGATGAAAATATAATTCTTTGACAAAAAAATGAGGAAATTGATAGCAACATGATGAAGTACAAAAAACATCATGCATTTTCAAATAACAATGACCCAAAAAAAAGTCAAGATGTTGAAGATATGGCTCGTCAAAGTCTCCAAAACAAGGATTGCACAACAAAAGCACTGAGAAAATTGATTTTTGGAAAATACCTAAAGCCAAAACTAGAAACCACCTATACCATTGCGAAGAGCACAAAATTCTACCCTGTTTTTAAAAAAAACACATTGAAAAAGACCATCGTATGTTGAGATATCGCCTGTGGAAGATGAAGTGCAAAATTGAAAAGCCTAATGAAGAGGGGTAGGGTTGAGCAAGAAAAAAGATCTCCGCCAAATTTAGCAAAAAAATCTCCAAATCTAGAGACCCACCAAATTTAGAGTCTCTACTAAAAGGAAACTCTAGGTACAAGTATTTATTGTAGGAAAAAAAATTATTATGCCTATTTTTATTTTAAAGTGAAAAAAAAGAAAAAAAAATTAGAATATATATATATATATATATTTTGGATGAGAAAATATTAAAAAACTTTATTTTTTCAAAAAATTTATTAAAAAAATTAAAAGAGGGGTGGTGGGGGGCAAAACCCACTTGCGCTAGCCCTTGGGCGAGACCTTAGGGGTTGTTGCCCTACCAATGTGGTAGAGGGTGCCCCCATCCCCCACCCCACGATACCCCTCACAGAGGGGCGGGGCTTGAGGGGCCATTGCCCTACCACCCCCACAATTTTTTAATATATTTTTAAAATAAAAAAAAACATGTGTTCACCTTTTTAAAAAGGTTTGGATTTTTGAATTTGATTTTTTTAAAACTTTTGCAAGGAAAAATATTTTTTTTGAAAAAATAAAATACTTTGATTTGTGTGTAGGGAGGACATATGACCTCTCTGACAAATTTTTGCCTTAGAACTTTCGACGCAGATTTCAATGATTCTATAGGCGATCATAAGGTTTTTGGGCCTTTTGAACACGATGGTAATGTCTGTTTTGACTCAAAATGCTTCGCAATTATAGCTACCCTCTAGATCTAGGAAAAACTACTTTAAACCCTTGTAGATCTAATATTTGGAGTCCAAATCAAGCTAAACAAAATGTAGATTTGACTTTATAAATAGCTTTGAATCCGATGGAAGGCTCTATTTTGGTTCAGGATGCACCAAATGATAGCTCAAGAAAAAATAACTCTAAAAAATATTGTGAGGGGATTATATGTTTGGAGCTCTGATACCATGTTGAAGTTGGGAAAATTAACTCAACTCCCAAAGATCACCTGCAATCAAACACCTGTCACATAAAGAGAGAATAACAAAGGTATGGAAGCTAAGAGCTATTGATCTAAAAAAACATGAATCATAATTAATGTGCATCTTAATAATTATATAATAAAGAATCCTTATAAAAGGATAATTAACCTAGAAACCATAGGTGAGAAAAATACAAGATCATGCAATGTGTCCTCATCCTATGACATAAGACATAAAAAGAACATGAACTAAGCAAGCTTAAGTAATTAGAGTAAAAAGAACCTAATAATTAAGTAAATAATTAATTAGGAAATACCTTTAACATTTAGAGATAAAAAATCTAACACTTCATTTTTTTAAAAGGTTTTATGCGTTATTCCAAAAGCTTACTAGTTTGTGTGCATGTTCTTCCCTTACATTGCATGCGATCTTGGGTGATAAAAAATACCTAGTATAGTCTTTCCCATTATGGTTCCTTCTTTGGGATTGGATCATCTCAAGGATGACCTCAACTATATTTTCTGATGGGGTATACAAAGGGGGAGAGAAAAATATGGACCTCAAAGTGTGGCTAGCGTCATTTGAGTAAGTTTGTTGAACTTGAAAAGTATGATGGTAGTCTTGTTAAGTTTGGTGATGATACATTTGCTAAGATCTTTGGAAAAGGTTCAATTAGTTTTGATGAAAATAATAAGATAGATGATGTTCTTTATGTCAAGGGTCTTTGAAATAATTTTCTCAGTGTAGGACAAATGCATAGTAGAGGATACAATTTGGTGTTTCAAGATGATGGTTGTGAAATAAAAAAAGGAAGCTCTAGAACATTGGTTGGAGCTGGAACAAAGACATAAGGAAATGCTTATTTGCTGAAAGGTAAAGGTGTTAAGTGCTTTATGTCTCAAATCAATGAAATTTGGCTATAACATAGAAGAATGGGTCACATCAATTTTGATAGCTTAATGACGATCATCTCTACTCAAGCTTTGAGAGATCTACCAAGAATTACAAATCCTATTAATGCAATTCGCAAGGAGTGTTAGTTTGGAAAGAAGACAAAGAAGAGGTTCAGAACTAAGGAATATTCTATTGCAGGACCTTTAGAGTTGGTGCATATAGACCTATGTGGACCTACCAGAACAAGAAGCTCTCAAGGTGACATATATTTTATGTTGTTAATGGATGATTACTTTAGAATGACTTGAGTGACCTTTCTAAAAAAAATCAAAAACTCTAGATAAGTTTAAATAATTTAAGTCTATGGTTGAGAATGAAATGGATTTGAAAACAAAATGTTTAAGGTTTGATAGAGGTGATGAGTTCACCTCCAATGAGTTTAATAGATTTTGTGAAGATCTTGGGATAAAACCATTTATCAACTCTTAGGACACATCAACATATTGGAGTTGTGGAAATGAAGAATTAGATAGTTCAAGAAGTAGCAAGAACCATGTTGAAGGAAGAAAATCTACCGGAAGTTTATTGGAAAGAAGTTATTCATATTGTAGTGTACATTCTTAATAGAGGACACAAAATAGTGAACAATTCAAAGATCCCCAATGAACTATGGTATGGAAAACCTCCTACTATGAAATATTTCAAAGTGTTTGGAAGACAATGTTATATCAGGAGAGACAGAGAAAATATAGGAAAGTTTGATGCAAGATTAGATGAAGGAATCTTCATCGGATACTCTACAAAGAGAAAGGCATACAAATGCTACAACAAAATGTTAAAGAAGATAGTTGAAAGTGCAAGTGTCAAAGTGGATGATCACACCAAAGCTCACTGTTGATAGAAGGATATGAATCTAATGAAACCTTGTAGAGGAGAAGAAAAAAAAGAAGAGAAGTAAAAATAGATGACAATAGGAGAGGAAGAAGATTTAGAAAAGAATCCTAAGACTCTTAAGTATGTGTAGAAGAATAATTTTGAATATCAAATAGTTGGAGATACGAGAAAAGGTGTACTGACAAGAAGAAGAGTTGCTATGACAAAAGAACATGTAAAATTTTGTTTACTTTCTGAGGTAGAACCTAAAAAAGTAATTGAAGCATGCAAGTATGAGAGTTGGATCAAATCTATAGAAGAAGACTTGAGGTAGATTGTGAGGAATCAGACACGGGAACCAGTGCCAAGACCAACAAACAAGAATGTGATAGGGACTAAATTGGGTTTAGGAAAAAGTTGAATAAGAATGGAGAAGTCATCAACAACAAGGCTAGAATTGTAAGGGCTACTCACAAGTGGAAGGAATAGATTTTGAAGACTTTTTCTCCAAAAGCAAGAATGAAAGCCATTAGGATGTTTATGTTTTTGTCTTTTGTAGCACATAAAGAATTCAAAGTGTATCATGTGGATGTCAAGTCTGCATTCTTGAATGATGAGTTAGAAGAAGAGGTATACATTGAACAACCAGAAGGTTTTAAGTTGTTAGAAGATTTTGATATGGTCTGTAGACTAATTTTTTTTTATATGGACTCAAATAGGCTCCTAGATCTTGGTATGCAAGATTGGATAAGTACTTATTGTAGCAGGATTTCAAAAAGGGTACCATAGATAGTAACCTTTAATTCAAGCTAGGGAGATCAAATCTTGATTTTGGTTGTGTATATTGATGACATAATCTTTGGAGGAAATGAATAAATGTGTAAAAGGTTTGCAGAGGAAATGCAAAATGAGTTTGAAATGTCAATGTTTGGGGAGGTGATTTTTTTCCTTGGGCTACAAATTAGTTAATTTGATAAAGGTATATTCATCTCACAATCTAAAATTTTAGAATGGAGGACTCTAAACCAGTATGTACTCCCATGGTTACTAGTTGTAAGTTGAGAAAAAATGATGAATCTCCTAAGATAGATTAGAGAAAGTATAGATCCATGATTGGTGGATTACTATATCTAACTTCTACTAGATTGAATATCATGCATGTAGTTTGTCTTGTGGCAAGATTTCAAGAAGATCCTAGAGAATCACATGTGGCAACAATAAAACATATATTTAGATATTTGAAAGGCACTCTAAACTTTGGTCTATGGTATCTTAGGGATACTGATTTATCTGTGTGCTTATATAGATGCAGATTGGATAGGTTGTATAGATGAAAGAAGTACAAGTGGAGGTGCTTTCTTTCTTGGAAGCAGATTGGTTTCTTGGTTGATTGAGAACAAGATTTAGTGTCACTATCTACTACAGAGGCAAAATATATTGCAACATCTTGTCGCACACAGGTGTTGTAGATGAAGCAGCCATTGAAGGATATTAGAATATCATATGATGAACCTATTCCTATCTTGTGTGATAATACAAGTGCTATCAAAATTTCAAAAAAAATGGTAATGCATTCAAGGACAAAGCATATCTCTATCTGGTATCACTTTCTAAGAAAGTTGTTGAGAGTGAAGTGAAGTTGGAGTATGTGTCTACAAAGGATCAAATAGCATACATTCTCACAAAAGCTCTTCCAAAAGATACATTTGAGTATTTCAAGTACAAGCTAGGGGTTATTTCCTCTCCTTTCAACTAGATGCATAAGTTGGTGCATCTATCTAGGTGAGCAATTCAAGATTTATTCTTTTTCATGGACTGATGAAGAGTACCTCTTAGGGGGAGTAACTAGTGGTTTCTTTGGTTGCTACAGTCAGGGGGAGCATATCTTGTGCCCCTAAGGGGGAGAGAGAGTAGTAGGGAGAGGGCAGTGAAGAGAGAGCAGTGGAGAGATAATAGTGGAGAGAGAGAAATGGAGAGTAGTGGAGAGAAATTAAATGGGAGAGAAAGTAGTTTTGCAGGTGTTTCCCTTTGCCATTGATGTCAAAGGGGGAGAAAGTGTTGCGTAAAAAGCATAAGAAGATGGGGGAGAGAAGTTTAAAATGAAAGGAATGTCCAAGTAAGGGGGAGTGCTACTTGATGCAGGGTTTCTTTTGTTGTTGGTGGTTTTTTAGAGCTGGTGTTTCCATCAATGACAAAGGGGGAGATTGTCAGAGATTAGTGTTTTCATTGACATAAATGGGGAGATTGTTGGAGTTTGTTCCACTATGTTGTCTTTAGTTTTGTCATTGATTTCAACCTATGTCAAACTATAGTGTGGTTGTGATAAAAAGGTCTTGGGCAAGTTTTGTAGATGGAGATATTTTTGAAGGTGCTTGTGGTGTTGAGTAGGTGTTGTTGATGCAACTGGTTCACTCGATTTCCAAGTGCTTTTAGAAAATTTGAATAGAAATTGTACAAGGTGACAGAGTTGTGTTCTACATTGTGCTCCGTATTTCTTCATGGTTGAAGATGTTCTTGTGTGGTTTGGATGAGATGATCATAGGTGTTCAAAGGTGTTGCATCTAGAGTTTTAGGTTATAGATCATACGACAGTGGAAGATGTGTTTGATAGTGTGTTGCCTATGAAGAAGGTTGTCTAGGAGAAATGAAATTGCTCTGCATTTCTCCATGTTGAGGTTTCTTCTCTTGTAGATTTGGGAACATGCTTATATTGTCTGTATCTACCTTCCCCTAGAGTGTTTGGTGTTTAGTTTTTTTGCAAGGTTGGTTAGTGAGTTGTATATCTATGGTATTGTGGCTGGTTGCATAGGAAGATAGTATTCTCAATTTCAAGTGGTTACATCGATGTTGTTGAATATTTTGATGGTGTTGGAATATTTTGGGATGTGTGATTTTACTATGTGGTTGATAGGATTTTTCTAAACTTGGTCAAGTGTGAATGTGATTGTTTGTTAGTGTTTTAATGTAGGATTGGCTGACCTAGTGTGTTAGTGTTGATTACAGAGATGGTTTGTTATTTGTGGAAGCATGGTGTAGTATGTCGGTGTAGATTTGGGTCTTGGTTAACTCTTGGTGTGGTCCACCTTCACCTCTTTCCATCGTGGAAGTTTTTGGTGCCAACCTATTTGGTGGTTGCATGTTTAAGGTGCATACATTTCATTGAGGCTGACCTAGAGAAGTTGTTTGAGGTCGTAGAGGATATATATGCAAGGTTAATTGTTGGAGATGTGTGTGGTGTGTTTGCGATGCAAAATGATATGGATGTGATCAAGTGTTGTGATTTGAGTGCGAGCTTAAAGGCCTAAGGCTACCAAAAGTAGTGACCAAAAGGTGTCTACATTTTTAGTGTGCCTAAAGTTGTTGGAGGCGGTGAGTCAAAGATTGCAAATCGTGTAGGGTTGTTGTGGTGGATCTTCTTGTTTTTCTATGGTAGTGAACCTCCTTGTAATAGTCTTCTTCTATTCTCTTCTATTCCAGACAACATTGAGTCCTTTGGGTAGTGAGACCTTAGTAATGAGCCATTGTTTTCTTCAAGGTAGTGAGCCCTTCCATTAGTGATCCTTTTGTAATGGGTGTTGTTATTCATATATATATGTGAGTAAATCCTCACTGTGGTTTTTTCCCAAATAGGGCTTTCCATGTAAATCTGGTCTTGTATGGTGTATGGTTGTGAATGTGTTTAGGTTTCATTAGTTTACATTCATGTTGATGCATAATAAGGGTTTGAAGGTTAATGAGGGTTTGAATGTTTTAATATACAACTGATTCACCCCCCTCTTAGTTGTCTTGTGTGTCTAACAAATTCCACCTTATCATGCATCCTTTCTTGGTTGAGACTCAAGCCGATGACTTGGATTGAGTAATCCCTTGACTGCGTCTATTTTTGGGGCTTGATTATTGGTGGTGTCATGTATACAATCATTAGAGCCTGCTATGCAGGGTAAAAGAAAGACCACATGTGTGGTATTGTAGGGGATTTTACTTCTTTTCCTTTTCTTTGTTTTGCATAGGCTTCTTAGGATATTCTCATAGTCTCTAACTACTGGTGGAATTGATCTTGAGACTGAATAATCTTCCCTACAAAGGGGGGTCCTTATGGCAATCAAAAGGGAATAGTCACTTGCTATTGTGAAGCAATAGTTGTTGTTCTCTTGGGGATGAGTTGATGAGTGAGCAATGTGGAAGGAAAGGAGGGCGTGATGCAGAGTAGGGGTTAACAATCTCAAACAACCTTAAAAAACCACTTACAAGTGCCTTTGTTCATCAAACTATGGGTTTTCCTTTAGAAACCCTTGTTCTTCCTTGTAGCCTTTCAAAAAGGTATTTTTTGACATAACTTCCCAATCAGGACTGATCTCCAAGAAAAAAAACTTGTTTCAGATACCCATTTGGCCATTATTGAACATATCTCAAAATTAGGGTAGGGTTCTTTGTACCGAATGCCCCAAGAATTGACTGTCCTCTTGCTTTGACTAGGCCTAATTAGCAACTAGGCATGCTCCAAATGGGTTCAGGGCTTCAAATTGTTCCAACATTGGTTCCAACACTCTCAACATGTCGTACATGGCCTGAATCATCAATTCCCATCATGTAGATCAGTCTCTAAAAGCTTTTCAACAATTCCCTAAGTCTCTAGAGTTCTTAGGCCTAATACATGAAGATATTAGGTCAATGCAACAACTACACACGTGCCAAATCCCATTTTCTGCCCCTAACAGTTTGGGAAACCAAAGAAAAAACCTACACAAGCCATTCCATTGAGTTTTGAGAGTTTCTATCAGTGGAATGGAAAGATTTACATTTTTCCTTCTTCCTGGTTACCCTACCAAGGGTTTAGACCAGTTTGGAGTAAAAACAAGACAAATCACCCAAAACACAATGAAATTACATGCAATCAATGCCAAATGAGAGTGGATTCAATGCTTTATCAACCACAATTAAATTTAGACCATGGCAGGATCATATAGATCCATACAATTCATTGTAGTAGCAAAATATGTTAAAAAAATGCAAAAAACAGAGTTTTTGTTGCTTCAATCTTCCAAAATGTCATGTACCAACTGTGCGTTTGACCACACAAGGCCTTTTAAACATTCACCAACCTGTTCCCAATGGTTCTCAACCAATTCTCAAATTACAAACTTAACAAAACATCATTATGCCTACCATTGACAAAAAATGCAAAAGTTGCTTTGACAACATTGTGCAACATTGACACTTTTTGCATCTAGACCCTAACTTATAGCTAATGACTTAAACTAGACTCCAACACATATGAAATGGTCTTAGAAGACCTTATTACATGCAAACAACTCAAACAAAACAAAATATCAACTTTTGATCCTTTGGAGGAATGAAGACCTGTGGGTGCCCCTGCACCATACTCCTGGGGCAAAGAAAACTCAAGTTCCACGTGAGGATAGACCTGCAATTGTACAACCATGCTTGATAATATCATCCTCAATCATCCAAGTTGCATCCTCCATAGGAAGACCTCACCATTGGACCAAGTATTAGTAGACCTTTATCCTTGTCGTTTTAAGCTCTTTGTCTAGGATGCATTCCAACTCCAAGGGTTGGCTTGGTGGAAGATGCTTGATCCAATCATCATCTGAAAGCATTGATGAACTTGCATGATCACCTACAACAACATCCCCTTTATAAGGGTATAGATCAAAAACATTAAAAATTAGAGAAATGGCAACTTTAGGAGGTAGTTCTATTTCATATGCATTTTCTCCAAAGTTGTGCACCACTTTGCATGGCTCTATCTTCTTCATCTGAAGCTTAGTGTACTACCCCTTAGGAAACCTTTTCTTTCTCAAATGAGCCAAAACCAACTCTCCAACTTTGTAATGAACCTCTCTCCTTTTTAGATCAGTATTGCTCTTATACTTGTCAACATTATTTTGAAGATTCTCCTTAACCTGTTGGTGAATTTCTTGCATAGCCACAACAAACTGTTCACCTTCAACACTCCTTTCCATCCCACCGACATGTCTCAATTTAAACACACCTCTGAGCTGCATACCATAAACAATCTCAAAAGGACTTTTGCCAACACTTCTATTCACTGCATCATTGTATACAAACTTAGCTTGTGGAAAAACCAAATCTCATTGTGTTGAATGCTCCTTTGTTAGACATATTAGGAGGTTTCCAAGGCTCCTATTCACCACCTCAATCTTCCCATCAGTTTGAGGGTGATAGGAAAAACTAGAACTCAAATTAGTGCCAAGTTTCTTCCATAAGGTTCTCCAAAAGTGACCAATTTTTTTTCTATCCCTATCCGAGACAATGCTAAGAGACAAACCATGGATTCTTACCACCTCTTTGAAGAAGAGTCCTGCAATGTATGAAGCATCATTAGTGCTCTTACAAGGTATAAAGCGTGCCATTTTAGAAAACCTGTTCACAACAACATACACCGAATCAAAATCTCTTTGAGTTCTAGGCAACCTCATTACAAAATCCATACTAATTGATTCCCAAGGCCTATTGGGAATGGGGATAGGTTGATATAACCCTGCATTAGTGCTAGATCCTTTGGCCCTTTGACAAATAGTACACTTATCCATGAAGTTCCTCTCACCAGTTTGCAATTTGGCCAATAGTAGTGCCTCTTCAACTGCTCCAAGGTCTTATCTAGACCAAAGTGACCTACAAGACTGCCACTATGCTTTTCTTTGATTAAGTTATCTCTTATTGAACATTTAGGAATGCATAATTGTGCCCCCTTGAACAATAGATCATCTTGGATCAGAAAATCAAGCCATTTTTCATTATTGCTGCTACAAGGCTGCCTACAACTTTCATAAATGTCTTACCTTTCAAAGAATCCACTCCTATGCTTTTCAATTGAATTTCCTATAGCATGAGAGCCGTTCTACTCAATGCATATGCCACCTTGTTAGATTGCCCCTTTTTATGCTTAATGGTGAAAGTAAAGCCTTGCAAAAATTCAACCCATTTCACATGCCTACTACTGAGTTTATCTTGACTATTAAAAAATTGGAGAGCATGATTGTCAATGTACACTATAAACTCCTTAGGAAGCAAATAATGTCTCCATTTCTTTAATGCTTGCACCACTGCATACATCTCAAGATCAAAAGAAGAATACTTTTTTTTTTGGCTTCATTCAATTTTTCATTTTGTGATATCAAAACGTTTAACATATTCTAAGCAATTAAAATGCAATGGAAAACATAATGAAACACCTCAAGATTAGCCTAAAGAATTTGTAAAATACAAAGAGGAAAGTGTTAAATGAAGACAAATGATATACCTTCCTTCTTGCAGCTGAAACTCCTTGGTTGGTCTTTGATTTGGATTGATATGTATGCTCCTTGATGGCTCTTGATGTGGCTAAATGGAGGATTTTACTATGTTCTTGGATGCAAATGCAAGTGAATGTAATTGAAGGTTAGATGAGTGCATAAAATGGTAGCATTTAGTTGCAAAATGGCTAAGTCTTGAAAATGCCCTTGAGGAGGGGGTATTTATAGAGAAACTTGAATTCTCTAGAGAATTCAATGGTTGAGATTTATCCAACAAGGTCAAGATGAAGGGCTAAGGTGAGTTGAGGACTCACAAGCCCTCACATCTTGACATGTGGAATGTGAGATGGATAAGGGTGAGATGAGGTGTGAGGTGGAAAATAAGTACATGATGTGGAGGAAGGACAAGTACCTTGCAAGTACATTGGGAGATGGGAATAATCTTGGGTGAATAAAAGTGAATTTTAAATTCACAATGATTAGAAGAATTTAGTGGATAAGACAATGTTCTCAAAAGGTGGGAGTTTGTCACATGTGACTTGATGTGACAAGTCAGAGGTTTTAGAAGATGCATGGGAAAAACGGATTCTTGGAGGAATAAAAAAGAATTAAAAATTTCTTGGGGGATGGAGAGAGTTGACCAATGTACTGATTAAGATTAATTAATTAGTAATTAGAAGATAATTAGGGGTTAATGAGGATTAGAAGCCAACTTGCAAAAGTTGGAGGATGTGACACATCCTAATCAAGGATTAGGCATGTGCACACCCTTAATGAAGAGATTAAGAGATGGATTAGGATTAGATGAAAATGACATGTGAGGAATTAAATAAATGTAATATTTATTTAATTTATTTGATGAAAAGAGGATTAAGGAGTGTAAGGTATTTAATATTTAATTATTAATTAAATACCTTAGGGATTTGGCAGAATTAAGGATATTAATTAAATAATAGTAATATTACTTAATTAATTCGGATAAGAGGATGTTTAGATGAAAAGTGATAAATTTGGATAAATTAATTGTCCAAATTTGGATGTCTACATTTTTTCCCTCTTTGAGATGGTGTTATGAAGTAGCATCATTTCAAAGAATATTAAAATATAGAACCCAAGAGGATATGGTTAGATTGGGAAGGATGCCCCAGTCATCAAACAGATGACTATGAAGAAATATGATGGAGGTGAAGATGAAGATTAGGGATAAGGATGCCCCCTTGAGAGGACATGTGAGTTTAAGAGAACATGGATGTGCTCTCGAAATGGATGAGATGATGAAATGGGAGATGGGGAAGAGGATGAAAAGGGATGGATATGAAAGGATGAAAAGGCATCAGAAAATTGGGAAACAAAAATGGATGCAAAGACGAAGACGATGTTGCCCCAGTCAAGGTACAAGCCAAAAGGGGTTGAGGATGGATGGAATGTTGTCAATGAGGATAGGGAATGATACATCCCAATGAGTGGATTGATGAGGGAAGGATACATCCTAAAACACCACTAAAGGATAGGGAAGAGTACCTCCTGATAAGGATGATGAAAGTGTTGTTGACGAGGGAAGGATACATCCCAAACAACACTGAAGGGATATGGAAGAATAAAATGGGATGATGATGATGAGAATGATGAGGATGATTGGATCAAGGCTTGTAACAAGACTGAGAACAAGACCAAGGATATGATTAGGTGATTTGGGCTAAATAGACTAGATGGGGATTGGATAGAGATGTGAGATGAGGGTGAAGGAGGAATGGATGGGGGGATTTTGATAGATGGGAGGATGGGGGATACATGGAAGATAATAGAATGGAGAATGAAATGCAACCCTAATGCAATTTTCCATCTTTGGAGCACTGATTTTTGTTATAGCATAAGACACCAAGTGCCAGGGTATATGGAACCAAGACGTAATAGTGTCTAATGCATGAAATAAACACAATAGACAAGAAGGCTATCCCAACACCCCAAAGTCACAAAGACCTTGGTCAGGCCAGGTATTGAGATAATCACAAGCACAAAATGATGTCCCAACATAACACAAGACCTCAGGGATTTTGGTGGGTACTACGTGGGACAACCAAGAAGACACAATCAAACAAAAGATCATGGCAGCCTTGACAAGTGATGAGAGCTCAAATGATAAACAAAAGCCAAAAGCATCAAAAAAATCGCAATCAATTTCAAATGTCCTTTGCCATAGGATCAAGGGGATAGATGGGATGGATGAGGTCTGTTAGGAAGGATGCATCCTATTGAGACCCATGATGGATACTAAAATATCGATATGACGTAAGACATTCCAAAACTGATTGGATTTGTTGATACAAGTGGATCTTGTTTGTTAAGAACCAGCTATATAAGGGCATAGCTTGATGACACGACACAAGGGAGACAAGACATGAGACTGACACACCCTAAAGACCTAGGGGCTCGGGGGCCAATCAAAGATTAGCCTTGCCTACGTAAAAGTGCAGAGCCCTTGTAGTTCGATAAAAGGCTGACGACTGACCACGGATAAAAAAAAAGAAAGAGGATGGTGAAGATTGATGGTGGATGACAAGGACTGGAGAGACAAAAGCAAAGACTGATGATAGACGATAAAAGAGTGGATGGACAGAGAAGAAAGACTGATGCTAGATGATAGAAGAGCCCCGAGGCGGATCAAGTGATCAACCTTGCCTACGTGAAAGCGCAGGGGCAACGTAGTTCAACCAACGACCAATGAAAAATGATGGGTAAAGGATGATAAGATGATAGGATGAGATAACCCTAGATAAGGGGACAAAATGGTTGGATTGACATCATGGGACAAGATAGACCTGTTGGATATGATCGGAGGATGGTGACTACACAAAGCTCAGGGATGGGATAGTTATCTAAATCATTAAAATGACTTGGGAGGATGATGATAGGATTAGAATAATCACATAAAGCTCAGGGATGGGATAGTTATCCCAAAAAGATGAATTGGGAGGATGATGATGGGATTGATTCTACACCAAGTTTTGGGGTTTAAAGGGCGTAAGGTGTTGACAATCAGATTTTTCCAGATTTGGCAATTTTAAAAAATTGTCAAATTTTTCCATTTTAGGAAACCTCCTAGATATACCTTTGGGAGTCCAAATTTTTTCCAAGAAATACCCAATATTGAGATAGGATGAATTGCCAACTAACATCCCAAATTTGAGATATGCATTTCGAGTTATGAGTGAACAATTTTTCAAAATGTTGGAAGAAAACACTAAATTGGGATTTTGAGGGTCAAGATGAAAGTTTGAGGCCCCAAAAATGTGGCAAAACGGGTTCCAACGACTTTCAAAGAAACTTGTTGGGAATCCAATTGTTATCTCATAATACAACCACTTGTCAAATTTCAACTCAAACGGACACTCGAGTCAAAAGTTATGGCCTCCGAAAGTTTCAGTGTAAAAATCAAAATCCAATTTTGAAAATTTCAACACATGGGTTTTGATGGCGGGGGGAAATTAGAAAATGGGTCGTGATTAATTTTTCTAAAAAAATAGTAAAAATGTGAATTTTTGGCGGGGGGCAAAGGACGGTGGGATAGGGGCGCGCCACAGTGGGGTGTGTGTGCCTCGGGTTGGGGCGGAAATGCCTCGAGGAGGGGCGGAAACGCCCTGACGGGGCAGACACGCCCCAGGAGGGCGGAGCCACCCCAATGGGGCGGACATGCCCTAGGAGGGCGGAGCCGCCTTGGGGAGGGGCAGAAATGCCCCGAGGGGGCGGAGCCCCCCCGATGGGGCGGACACGCCCTAGGGAGGGGTGAAAATGCCCTTAGGGGGCGGAGCCGCCCTGGGGATGGGCGGACACACCCCGGGGGGTGGAGTTGCCACAAAAAAGAGAGAAGAAAGAGGGATGGGGCGATGGACACTGAGAAAAGATAAAAGATTGAAAAGATGTGTAAAAGAAGCAGAAGTGATGGCGATGAGATAAATGGCATTGGGTTGCATGGAAGGAGGCCTATAGCCAAATACTAATGACAAGGGATTGTGAGATGGGATGAGGATAAAGATGAAAGAATGGATGAAGGATGGGAGGGATTGTTTGTAGGAATATAAGGATTGGGAGATGAAATGGATGCTAGTATAAATGGATATGAAGATAAGGATGGGAGATGGAAGGGATGCTGTGATAGATGGATAGGGATATAAGGATTGGGAGATGAAAGGGATGCTAGGATAGATGGATACGAAGATAAGGATGGGGAGATGGAAGGGATGTTATGATTGATGATGTCTCCAAGGACTATGTCACAAAGGAAGCAGATGCCCCCACTCTAGATATGTCATATATGATGAGACATGAGGGATGGAAGACAAGTGAATGGGAAGAGGAGATAACTAGAGGAGGATAGGATGGGTAACCAAGGAATACAATAGAGCATGGATGAAGGGAATGTATACCAAGAGGTGGCCAAAGCATGTATAGATAGGTGCCCCTATTTTGATCAAGATCATAAGAAGGATGGAGGGATCCAAGATAAATGAGATATGATGATAGGATGCGGAAGATAGGTGGGATGGAGGGGTTTTATGAAGATGACGGATAACAGGAAGATGGGTGCATAGCGGGAAGCATAGTGAGAATGCATATCAGGCAGTTGCCTCCAAGTGTAGATGGGGATTTACACATGACGCCTGTTTGCTAGGTTTTCATCATAGTACTTATCCAAGGCGCTTGTTTGCCAAGTTTTCACCATTGGACGAATTATTTCTCTTTACTATTTTTTTTTTTTACGTTTTTTTGATTTTTCTGATTTTTGGATAATAGGGGGATGAAAATGGATAAGGATAGGGATGTGAATAAGGGAATTTAGAAGACACATGATAAGGATATGGATGAAGGACTCAAGCATCAAGTTCTATATGAGGTATTAAGAGCCCATGTTTGAAGTGACTGTTGAATGTTGGTACAACCTTATTAGGATAAATGGATTATGCAAGAGGATGAATTAGAGGGATTTGAGAGGGGAGATACATGAGATAATGGATGGGATGTTGCAAAGGGTATGGATGGAATGATGGGGGGATATGTGTTCAGGACCAACATTGGCACATGTGGTGGTCGATGTGAAAAGATAAGAGGATTAAGGGATGTAGAATGTGTGGATAATGGAGGAGATGGGGTGGTGAAATTTGGAACATAAGGACCCAAAACAGACTTAGGAGATGAAAGGGGTGTATAACTAGCTTTTGGATTAGCAACTTTGGATGTTCTTATAGATTTTTCATTTGATTGCATTGCATATTTTTTCTTTGGGATCCACATGGTTTTGATCTTTGCTTTGGTGGGCCTTTGTGGCCTACAGATTTGATTTAGATTTAGATTTTTCTTCTCTTCACCATGTCTTTTGGAGGGGACATGGGGAGCCTTAGATTCATGTGGATGTTTGAATTTATGCATGTTTTCTTTAACAGCCAAAGTGCGTTTAGTAGTAATGGGATGGGTGTGAGGAGATGGATGATGTGGAGCGACGAAGGTAGGAGTATGGGGATTATGTGTAGACAGAGGATGTGCGGGTATGTGCCTTTGTTGATCTTGATTAGGGGACATGTGAGAGGGATGTTTATGATGGATGAGATGGATAGGTGATGAATGGATGAAAGGATGAGATGGAGGAGGTGATCTTGGGATATATGGACCCAAGATGGTTGGAGTGAATGAAGGATGGGATATGGTGGATGGAGGGATGTAAGGACCCAAAATGGATGGAGCAGATGAAGGAGGGATATGGACGGTGGTTTTGAGGCGATATGATAGAGGAGGAGGGATGGCCACATATGATCTGGTGGGGCGATGGGAAGAGTTGACATTTCTTTTGGAAAAGGCTCGTTGAGGATGTTTAGAGGTTGTACCAACATTTTTGGATTGCGAGTCGTGAGTAGTACATCCAAGACCTTGCGGATACAAATGTTCTTTAGCTTGGATGGGCTCTATAATACCTTGCTCATGAAGGCCCAAACCTTTTCCTTGATAGTTCATTCTCTTGAGCATTCGATCTAGGATAGGATTTTTGTTATTATCGAAGAATGATGCGAGTTCATTATTAGGTGGAAGAGAAGGGTTGGTGTATATGCTTTGTTTTTCTTCTGCGAGGAGACCACCATGGAGGAATGTGAGAGGACCAAGGAGATATGCAAGTAGTGTGGGGATAGCATTTTTAGGTGATGATGGGGGATCATGAGGAGATGATGGGATAGCAACATTAGGAGAGAGAGTAGGGGCCATGATAGGATCTGGATTTGTGGTAGTAGGCTCATGTGATGGAGATGGAGATGGAGTAGTGGAAGCTTGAATGACAAGGGGATCATGGGATGGAATGGATGGGGGATTGTGATCTTGAGGTGGACTAGATGGGATGGTAGGATCTTGATCTGGAGAAGGGGATATGTTGGCATGCTTTGGATTAGACTCTTGGCATGACTCATCATGTGCGGGAGGCATGGTAATGAAGTCTTGTTGAGACTCATCAAGTGGGGAAGATGGAGGGATGGAAGATTCATGAGGTTCACTGGAATGGGTTTTGGTGCTACTAGGAGTGAGAGGAGTGGATTGGATTTGGGTGGATTTAGGAGTAGAGGGAGTGGATTGGAATTGGGTGTCTTTGATGGATTAAGTGGTTCTCAGAGTAGGAGATGGGGGTTCAATGGATTTAGTGGGTTCAATGGTTTCAATGGTTTGATTAGTGCTAGGGGTGGTAACAACAATGATAGGTGTGGTATGGAGAAGGCTCTCATCACTAGTTACTGTGGATGATGGATTGGGATGGCATGATTCCATGACTTCAAGATGTGGAGTTGGGGATGGCTTCTTTGTAATGAGTCCTTGGAGAACTTTTGAAATGAGAGATTTGCATATGATTGGCTTGGTTGGGGTGGTAGAAATGGATGAGGGATTATGGATTGGTGGACTAGGGGTAGATGGAGGAATGGGATTGAATGTAGGACTATGAGTAGATGGGGGATTAGGATTGGATGGAGGACTAGGAGTAGATGGATGAATGGGATTGGATGGGGGATTAGGATTGGATGGAGGACTAGGATTGGATGGAGGGTTAAGGCAAGGATATTGGAGTGGTGAATTAAGATAGGGGGACATAGATTGTGGATTAGGACAAGAGGATATAGGTGGTGTAGTGGGACAAGAGGATGTGGGGGATGGATTAGGATGAGGAGACATGGATGTAGGATTAAGGTAAGAGGGTGTGGATGTAGGATTAGTATGGGAAGATTGGGAAAGAGGATTACGATAGGGGGATATGGATGGGGAATTGTAATAGGAGTATTGGGATGGAAAATTAGGATAAAAAGATGTAGATGTTGTATAAGAGTATGATGTAGATGAAGGACATGACAAATATGGGGATGAAGAAGATACTGGATATCCATTGTCAAAGGTGGCATAAGGAGCATGATTAGGCATGGATGAAGACATGATGGGATAACTGGAAGGGATGATTGGATTGTGGAAAGTGGGTGGAGAAAGCTTACTAGTGACGATAGCATCAAGGGGATCTATGTCATATTCTTTAAGACTTTCGTTATCGTTATCGACATAATTAGGGTTTCCCTTGACTACTATTGATGGAGGATGAGGATTCATGATGATGATAGGATAAATAAAATAGATCAAAGATGATGGACTAAAGCTCAAATCAGGATTTAAGTCAAGCTTAGATCAGGATTGGACAAAAGCTCAGATTATGATGATTGGATGATGCGATGGGATTGATTTTGATTTTGATGGGATTCAGTAGACGGATGATTGGATTGGGTAGATGATTTGATGAATTTGATTAAAGTACTAGATTAATTTGATTGGATAGGATCAAATGATTAGATGATGTTGATTGGATGATTGTGATTGGTGTGCTTGAATTGATTAGATGATTCTATGAATGGATTGGTTTGATTAGATAGGAAGAAACAAAAGGTACCATTAGATAGAGCTCAAAAAATTGAGCAATTTTGGTTTTTGAACAAAGTTGATCTGATGCACGGTTTGTAAATGACAGCCTCGAGAAGTTAGGGGCATGTCCACCCCATGATGCGGGGTGTGGCCGCCTTGGGATGGTAAAATTCTTGATAGGTGGAAATGGAAGGCACCGCTAGATAGAGCTTGAAAAACTAAGCAATTTTGATTTTTGGACGAAGTCGATCCGATGCACGGTTTGTAAATGACAGCCTCAGGAAGTTAGGGGGACGTAGTCAGCTTTTTGCAGTAAATCAGGGGTGTAGTCAACTTTCTACAGCAAATCAGGGGCGTGGTCAGCTTTTTGCAGTAAATCAGGGGCGTTGACAACTTTCTGTAGTAAATTAGGGGTATTGACAACTTTCTGCAGTAAATCAAGGGCGCTTCCGCCTTTCTGTAGCAAAATCAGGAGGGTTTCTACCTTTTTGTAGTAAAACAGGGGCGTTTCCGCCTTTCTGCAGCAAAATTAGGGGTGCTTCCGCCTTTCTGCAGTAAAACAGGGGCGCTTGGTGATGTAAATGGTAAAATGATGATGTTCCCTAAGTGATGGTGTGTAATTTTGAATGGAATATGAGGAAATTAAAATGAACGGGTGGATTGAAGATGATTGTGGAGAATGAGTAGAGATTTAGAATGGTTAAACAAAGATTTGGAATGATAAGACGGAGGTTTAAAATGGTCAAATGGAGGGTTTTGGAGGTTTAGAGTGACAAAACGAAGGCTTGGGATGATGAGACAATGGTTGGGAATGGTTAACTGATGGTTTAGAGGTTAAAATGATCCAAATGGGGCGATTTCGAGTGTTCAGGAGGGCAAATTTGCCTCTCTGCAGTAAATCAGGGGCGTAATTGCCTCACTGCGGTAAAAACCAGGGTGCAATCACCCCACTGCGGTAAAACAGGGGTGTAATCACCCCACTGCGGTAAAAACAGGGGCGTAATCGCCTCACTGCGGTAAAATAGGGGTGTAATCGCCCCACTGTGGTAAAAACAGGGGCATAATCACCTCACTACGGTAAATTAGGGGGCGTAATTGCCTCACTGCAGTAAAAACAAGGGTGTAATCGCTTCACTGCGGTAAATCAGAGGCTTGGTTTGATGAAAATGACTATGGCAAGGACTTTAAAATGACAATGATAAGGCCAAATTGTCAAAATTTCACTAGTTTCTCACAAGAAAACACTCTCAAGCAAACACAACCCTATGATTAGTGTTAAGGGTATGGCCAAAGGGGCCTTAATCTAGGATGCACAAGGTGTCTAGGGAGTCCTCGATATACTCTCGGTACGTGAGGCACAACTGTGAACACCAACCCGTCACAAGCGTGAGTCGGGAACCCCATCGAGATATTGAAGGGCTCAAACCAACTTTTCACGTCTATCTAGGTATCACCCTAGCTTTGACGCTCCGCCAATTACGACGTGACTGGATTCGGATACAACTTTCCCTCTCCCCCCTTTATATACCCCGCCGGTACGCGTGGTTGGAATCGTCCCTTGGAGTGATGAAATCCCCAAGTAGGTCCCATTATAAAGAAAGCACTAACCGTCTCCAACTACTCCCCAGGCTCACACGAAGTGGAAGGGGAAAGCGAAAACAAGCTAATGCTCCCTTTGGGTAACACAAAAAGACAAGCACAACAAGCAATGAATATTACTCCCTCTAATTAAACTATGTTCTTAGATTAATGCAAACAACAAGGATAGTTTAAAAAACTTGAGCAAATAGATAGCCCTGCAAGCAAATATTAAATGTTTTATCTCGCTTTCTCGATCAACTTCAAAAGAATATGCTGCAAAAAGTTAGCAAAAAACACATGTATCATTGCAAGAACAAAGTTAGGGAGAAAATAGCACAGAAAACTGAAGCCAAGATAACAATTTTACCTTCCAAGGGGCATAGTCGCCCTTCTGCAGTAAATTAGGGGCGTAATCACCTCACTGCGGTAAATCAGGGGCGTAATCACCTCACTGTGGTAAAATCAGGGGCATAATCGCCTCACTGCGGTAAAATCAGGGGCGCAGTCGCCCCACTGCGAAAAAGTGTTAGCACAAATTTTAGCCTAGGGGGCGTAATCGCCTCGATGCAGTAAATGTTAGCACCAAAAAAATAATTTTCAGCCAATTGGGCGTAATCGCCTCACTGCAGAAAAGTGTTAGCACAAATTTCAATTTTCAGCCAAGGGGGCGTAATCGCCTCACTACATAAAAGTGTTAGGACAGAAAATAGTTTTCACTCCAGGGGGCGTAATTGCCTCACTGCAGAAAAGTTAGCACAGAAAATGGTTTTCATCCCAGGGGGTGTAATTGCCTCACTGCAGAAAAGTTAGCACATAAAATGGTTTTCAGCCCAGGGGGCGTAATCGCCTCACTGCAGAAAAGTTAGCACAGAAAATAGTTTTCAGCCCAGGGGGCATAATCACCTCACTGCAGAAAAGTGTTAGCACAAAAAACAATTTTCAGCTAAGGGGGCGTAATCGCCTCACTGCAGAAAATGTTAGCACAAAAAACATTTTTCAGCTAAGGGGGCGTAATCGCCTCACTGCAATAAATGTTAGCACAACAAATGGTTTTTAGCCCAGGGGGCATAATCGCCTCATTGCAGTAAATGAGGGGCATAATCGCTTCACTTTGGTAAAAACAGGGGCGTAATCGCCTCACTGCAGCAAATCAGGGGCGTAATCGCCTCACTGCGGTAAAAACAGGGGCGTAATCGCCCCACTGCGGTAAAAATAGGGGTGTAATCACCCCATTGCGACGTGTTCCTGCAAAAATCTCAACAACAACAAACGTGAAGTATAGGAACCTGTTTGTGGGTCCCACCAGGTGTGCCAGAAACGTGATATCAAAAATGTTTAACCTATTCTAAGCAATTAAAATGTAATGGAAAACATAATGAAAAACCTCAAGATTAGCCTAAGAATTTTTTAAAATACAAAGAGAAAAGTGTTAAATGACGACAAATGATATACCTTCCTTCTTGCAGCTGAAACTCCTTGGTTGACTCTTGATTTGGATTGATATGTATGCTCCTTGATGGCTCTTGATGTGGCTAAATGGAAGATTTTACTATGTGCTTGGATGCAAATGCAAGTGAATGTAATTGAAGGTTAGATGAGTGCATAAAATGACAACATTTAGTTGCAAAATGGCCAAGTCTTGAAAATGCGCTTGAGGAGGGGGTATTTATAGAGAAACTTGAATTCTCTAGAGAATTCAATGGTTGGGATTTATCCAACAAAGTCAAGATGAAGGGCTAAGGTGAGTTGAGGACTCACAAGCCCTCACATCTTGACATGTGGAATGTGAGATGGATAAGGGTGAGATGAGGTGTAAGTGAGGTGGAGAAGAAGTACATGATGTGGAGGAAGGACAAGTACCTTGCAAGTACATTGGGAGATGGGAATAATCTTGGGTGAATAAAAGTGAATTTTAAATTCACAATGATTAGAAGAATCTAGTGGATAAGACAATGTTCTCAAAAGGTGGGAGTTTGTCACATGGGACTTGATGTGACAAGTCAGAGGTTCTAAAAGATGCATGGGAAAAGGGGATTCTTGGAGGAATAAAAAAGAATTAAAAATTTCTTGGGGGATGGAGAGAGTTGACCAATATACTAATTAAGATTAATTAATTAGTAATTAGAAGATAATTAGGGGTTAATGAGGATTAGAAGCCAACTTGCAAAAGTTGGAGGATGTGACACATCCTAATCAAGGATTAGGCATGTGCACACCCTTAATGAAGAGATTAAGAGATGGATTAGGATTAGATGAAAATGACATGTGAGGAATTAAATAAATGTAATATTTATTTAATTTATTTGATGAAAAGAGGATTAAGGAGTGTAAGGTATTTAATATTTAATTATTAATTAAATACCTTAGGGATTTGGCAGAATTAAGGATATTAATTAAATAATAGTAATATTACTTAATTAATTCGGATAAGAGGATGTTTAGATGAAAAGTGATAAATTTGGATAAATTAATTGTCCAAATTTGGATGTCTACACATTTAATAAGGCAATAGGTCTGTTTTCTTGACTTAGGAAAGCACGTATGGCATGACCACTTGCATCACACTCAATGGTAAAGATCTTATCAAAACTAGGCAAAGTCAATATGGGCTACTCAATGACCTTTTTCAAATATTGAAAACTCCTATCAGCCTCATTAGACCAAACAAATTTCTTTCTTTTATCACCCTTTATTGTATGAATTATATGAGCACAAACATAACTAAAACCTCTTATGAATTTTTTGTAAAAACAAGCCAAAGCGTGGAAACTCCTTACCCTAGCCACTGATTTTGGTGTAGGCTAGCTTAGGATAGCCTCAACCTTACTTGGATCCATCTTCAAAGTGCCATTGATCACCACAAAACCAAGGTAAACCAACTTTGTTTTAAAAAAAAACACACTTCTTCAGGTTTATTATTAGTTTTTCCCCATGCAACCTCCTCAAAACCAAATCTAAATGCTATAAATGTTCTTCTTTAGTTTTACTAAAAGCAAGAATATCATCAAGATATACTACCACAAACTTACCAATGAAAGGTTTAAATACCTCATTCATCAACTGCATTAAAGTACTAGGGACATTTGACAAATTGAAAGGCTTTACCAACCATTCATACAACCCTTCATTTGTCTTGAAGGTTGTTTTCCATTCATCACTAGGTCTGATTTTGATTTGATGATAGCCACTTGTAAGATCAATCTTGGATAAGTAGCATGCACCACCCAAACAATCCATTAGGTCTTCAATTCTTGAAGTAGGAAATCTATACCTTATTGTAATCTTGTTGATGGCCTTGGAATCAATGCACATCCTCCAATCACCACCTTTCTTTGGTGCTAGAATTGTGGGAACCGCACAAGGACTCAAACTCCCCCTAATCAACCCCTTGTCAAGTAATTCTTGCACTTGCCTCTTAATTTCCTCATTTTGTTGTGGAGTAATCTTGTCAGCAACTTTGTTGGGAAAACTAGCCCCTGGAATGAAATTAATATGGTGGCTTATGTCCATCATAGGTGGCACGGTGTTATGAATCTCATCAATCACTACTTCTACATACTTTATTGATAGGTGTTTTTTCACCTTCTCAACACAGGCAATACACAAGTGCACTACCTCTCTTGAAAGGTAGAAATCTACAAACAAGTTCCAGATTACTACCCTAATGTCTCTCAGGTGTCAGGTCATGACAATGTGGAATAGTTCAATTGGTTGATGTGATTTGCTGGTAATCACAGGGTGGCCTTTATGGTTTACGAAGCATGGGAAGTTCGGTCTGCAAATGGAGTTTCAAGAGTGCTGGAAATGAATGAACAATGGCTTCTCACTCACAACAAGCTGAAACTCACCATGTTCATCAAATTTAGCTTTGTTGTGGTGCTTTGAATCCTACTTTAACAAAGAGTTAAAATAAATAGCAAAAAAAGAAGGGTTGAGAGAGCTATTCTAAATCTAAGCTATGAATTAACAGTAACAATGGAGGCTGCTATAGTAGACAAACTTCCTAAACTGTGTTTTGCTTGACCAAAAGAACTTATAGTTACACAAAACCAATGCAATCTAAGATCTACTGATTTTCAGATTGTGCATTCACTTCATGAACATACAATTGAACTAAGTTGTAGCAATGAAATAAAGAAGCCTAGGCTAACTTTACACAGTAGTTTTTCATCAACAAATGCCGAAAGTATGGGCTGAAAGTCCATCAAATACGATAACAACAAACACCATTATCATAGCCATTCAAAAAACTAACAACTAAATCTAACATGGAAGTTGAATCATGCATGCATAATGAACAAACTCAAAAGAAAACACCCAAATTCATGCAATGCTTCTCTCTATTGCTACAAAATGCCCTTTTACACCAATTTCCCAACCATTTATAAATGAGGAACAAGCTCCTATTTATAGTTTTCCAAAAGGAGAATGAATGGGCAAGATTGATTTACATTGTGTGGCTCAGATTCATTACAAGTTAGGGTTTCACCTACCCCAAATATAAAACAATATAAAATACATTCTTTGTCTTTTCCCTATTTTCTCATTTAGTGACCCTGACACTATAGCAATTTTGTCCCCTAGCTATTTTCTGGGTTGTGGCTGAAAACTATGGAAGGTTGCCCCCTGTGTGATGCATTTGCAACATCCTTTAGCCAATTAAGTGAGCCTTGTTGGTGATTTACATCTTTGTGGAATAGATTGGCTGCCCCTAATCCGTGGGACAACTCCTGACAGATCATGATCATTTGATAAAATATGAAATAGCTCCCTCCCATTTCTGATTTCAACATACAACCTTCTGATCTCCTAGCACTGAGTTTGTTTAGCATGCATTTTATATGCTAATCAATCCTCCTATAACACCAACTTTGTTGCAACAATGTGTTCTTTTCCTCGTTCGGGCATGTTTGATATGAAGTACATGGCTTCCAACAAGCCTTGCATGAAAGCGTTCCTTTTATTGTAGCTTCATATCCTCAAAGAGCCCCTTTATCTTCTTGTTTGATAGCACCTCTTTGACTATCATATTGTTCAAACAGATCCCCTTGGTGAATGATCACCTTTGAGTAGGACTCCCAGGCATGCATCCGTTAAACAAACAGATCTTCCATCTCAACCCCCCTTTGGACTAGAGTTCAACCTTCATCATACTTCCTAATAGACTGAGTGAATGCACTTTCTTGCCTCGACTCTAGTAGTAGGCTGCTACCTTTGATGAAAAAGGGAAACACCTACGTGCAATACGAAAAACAATTAAATAGGGGTTCATTAAATCATTAACCACTAAAGTCATAAAACTCATAAAAGCTTTAATCTTCTCCCATAACATAGTTCCATATGCGGACCTCGAATAACCGTCCTCCTCATAACACTATTCCTGAAAACAACATGATTAAATAGTTGCTTCAAAATACCAATCAAGCTTACAGGAATAACCAATCCTCAATTAGAGATATAAAGCTTCACTTAATAAAATGCCCATTAATATATCCCTTGATCACAATCAAATCCCCCACAACCCTCTATACATAAGACTTTGTAGCCTCGGGTCAATGGTCTGTTTCAACAATGCCCACACATCCTTTAAATTTGTACAATTCTCCGTAGGATCGACACACTCCAACCAATGAGTCAAGATTTGAGCACCAAGCAATCATTTTGTCACTATGCTTAAATATAATAGTGCGGTTTGATGCAGGCAGATTATCCGCGAAGGACATGCATGAACAAGAGGGCGGAAAGACAACACAAGAACCCAGTTATGTAATGGTCCTAGGAGCCACAACTCCCACAATTGCCATTACCACAAAACAACCTATCATGCCCCAAACAAGCTTTCCCTTTATTAATAGATGATTGTTACAACAAAGAAAGGGGGAGGAACAAGCTGCTAGCATAACCCATATTCAGCGTAGTCCTTAGACCAAAGCTCAAACCTTCGAATGTCAAAATCCATATTTTATGAAATCACTTTCAAACTGGGTATGCAAACCACCCCCCTACAATTTGGCATCTTATCATTTATAACAAATCCCTTTAGATAACCACATTTGAGTTAAGAACTTCATTTACATGGCGACCTCACTGACAGTCGAAAGATGATGAAATCTTAAAATAAGGTGGCAACAATGTAGTAATTGCATGATGGGTTGAAATGTCAGTCTATTTATATTTCGTTTAGTCGGCCAACGTCCCTAATGCACTGCTAACATAGTGCATTTTTGATGAGATTTAATTACATTTAGCACCCCGTACCGAGTACAGAGATGAAAATCCTTTCACCCTATTGTCTGAATTATGCATCTGAATAGCTCTATTTGAATTCTTTTCTCACAGATAGGTAAGGTGCAGGAGGATCACATGGGGTCGCCATTAGGGATGATGATGAGGTAGGCAGTCTTCGCATCACATGGATCTGCATGGTACTGATGACACCTGGAAAGGATGACAAGCAGAGAGGCAAAGCTTGCAAATAGTAAGTCTGCCACCCCCACAAGTAAATTGCATGTTTGACAAAACGATCCATTTTGCTGAGGGAATGAGTGCTACGGGTGGTAGCTTGGAGAAAACCATTCAAACAACCTTAAAGACAGTGGGCTCCACATATTTGAAGTCTGCTCGTGGAGAATGTCTCAAGCTGAATGAGAATGACTACCGAGAGGCATGTAGAGCCCGCATACAAGTTTTCTGCGCAGGATAGCTTAACTTCCATTGTCTTGGTATGCATAATCCGTTGCATCCTCTCTTTTTTCCTTCCATGACTTACTTGATAAATACTCATCCATGTATTTAAATTTCACACACACCCCCCTTTCTCGGAGGCTTGGAGCAACGATTCTTGAAGCAGCCTATGACTCAACACATTACAATGGTGAAACTTTCAAAGTGCTTCATTTTAAATGTTCATACTGCATCCATACATGAATCATTTCCTTTTGGGAGATTATGTGCTCCTTGAAGCAACTTAATTAAGTAGTCGTAGTGCTCCCTGGCTGCCTTCTAAGATGCAAGCCACAATTGAGGTCCAAAATCGATTTGTCGAAACACACATGGCTTCGTCTATACTCGCACCCACAAACTTCTTCTATGGTGTTGAGGTAACATTTCAATCCCACCTAGCAATAATAGTTTCGAAGATTTCTCCCAAATATTGATGCTACTTGAAGGTCGCTACTGTTATCATGTTGGTGTCATAAATCTCCTCCAGAGGTGTGCATAATGTAGAAGCGAAGTTTCTTAGCACGATAATACCTTTCATTTTGGAGCGGACGACATCCAGAGGGCCATCCTTATCATTTCTCTCTCTATTGAGCCTCTTGTTCTTGCACGGTTGCAACTTATTCGATCAGTTTGACAAAACGATTCATTACATTTGCACACATAGGTGAATTGAATTTGGCTCTAGCTAGCCAATATAGTTGGCCTTTTCTCGCCATACTGGGTGCTCAAGGTAGAAGCACTATGAGAATAACATGCGGGCGAGCCGCTAACGAATAGCCAAGGAAACGGAGGCCTCCACAAGCCTAGAGTTCATGAGGAAGACATGCGGGTGTTGAGGAGTAGAACGCCATAGTAAAGAGCCGTAAATAATGGTGCCAAGAAAGATGGCTTCCACACAAGTGGAGCCTGCATAGGCAACCTTCGTCAGGGAAATTATGGGCATAGGGGTGCAGAAATCCCAGGCGAAGGTGTCACCACGATAACTACACAACACCAACAACAACCTGCATACTGAGCCCTGCAAAATAGACATCCTCCACTTCTCGTCGGCCGAGTTCATTCTACCTCTCCCTTCGTGATCCCATGCTTTCCCCCCCCTGCCAGGTGGTAGAAGACTTGAAATGCTTGTAATGGTGATTTTTCAACTATACTTGAACAACACACCCTCCATGTTTGTTATAAGTGATATGAGCAAGCCATTTATTTGTATGTCGCCAATTTTTTGGAGCATCCTGTTGGTTTTCTCACACCCGTCACATAGTGGTTTGAGCAGCTAGTTTCATCATAACAATAAGAAGGCTCACAACCCTTGGAAACCAATGGCCTGCAAAATAAGATCCTATGGGAGTAAGGGACAATGCCGCTAGGTGTGACAACAAAACACTCTATACAATGTAGCCTATGGCCTTGTTATTTCGCTTTATTATGTTTTCGTTAATAACATTAGAAGTTTTCTTTCATGCAAAACTTGTTAGTCTTGACAATAACGTTGATCCCTTTGCTTCATGTAAAGCTTTTTAGTCTCGGCAATAGTGTCGATCCTACTGCTTCACTAGAATACATACATTGAAACGACACATCAAACATATCGTATATGCCACTTCTGAAACATCCATGGCTTAGGCTGAACTTTATTAGCATATTCATAAGGATCTTCGAATGATCGATAAACGTGTGTGCAATAAAATGGTGTGAATCCTTGTCCTCCTTTGTGACAAGCAAGTGTGGAGAATGAACATAGACATATCGTTAAAGAGTGTCATCTCATAGGTGCGGGCAGGATCATGCGGGGGTATGCATGCAGGAAGATGTTCGAGGAAAGCTGTTAAGAGAATGATGAAAGATAAGTGGAAGCCCGTATTGCAACATCCACATGGATGACTGCTGCCGACGCCAATCTCAAGTATCATCGTCTGTAACGTATAAGGTGCGGAAACTAGAGTGGAAAGCTATGGTGTGCAGTGTTGCCCCCTCCCAATAATCATCATTAACTCAAGACTCCACCTTGATACTATGGTTGGATGGAATAATGCGGAAATTAGAAGTAAGCATGCCGATTGCGAAAAAGTCATTAGGAAGGACCATTATAAACAACTAGGTAACCTACGGCCCCCACACAAAGAAAGCCTGTGAGACCGAAAGCGTAGAACCAACTTCAAGATGTCGCTTAGAGTGCCGTTTGGGAACGACTGAGTGGGTGATGACCATGATGTCATGAAATCCTACAGTAAAACGTGGGTGAATCATGCAGGTACTGTGTGTATGAATTTTGTTTTGCAACGAGATGATGGATGACTCTCACTAGGGAAAAAATCGTAGGAGGAAAATCGTGCTCCAACAATGGTGCAAGTGGGTTGCGGGTCCGCAAAGTGGGAGGCAGTGAAGTTTCATTGTTATGAAGTAGTGTCATGGTGACGACCTTTTGCGAGCGGTAGTTCGTGAGGGTGGACCCGCCGACGAGCTCTGATTCAAGAGTTCACTCGCGAACTTAAGATTTCAACCTAAGGAAATGACAAATGTGGGTCCCACACGGTGAGGTGACATGACTGCCGAATCGTTAGACAATAGCGGTTGAGTGAAAGCAAGCCGCACACAAAGACCCACAAACATTTTGGACAAGTAATTTTGAAGTGTGTTGGGCCTACTTCAGTAGCAACGATGATGGGGATGGATAGACCAACTATGGAGCTTGCCAAGTGGGCGAAAGTCAAAGGTTGGCTACTGCTTAGTGTCAAAATGGAATGACAATCTGCACGAGGTGACTTGTAGCTACAGGTCCACGATCCTTGATGGACATATTGGCAAAGGTGGCTGCGGAATCCACCATGCAGGCAGAAGCTGAGGTTTGGCTATAGATGAGCGGAAAAATGCAATGATGAATAACAAGAGGAGACACGCAAATGCAGGTCTGCGAGGCCCAATGGACACTGAGGCGATAATTCAAGGGAAACGCACAGGGGTATTCTTGCAAAAGCTAAAGACTTAGTAAAATTTAGGTGGGAAAATCCGGTCATAGGTAATTTGATCATTTTAAGGCTTGCGACCAACTTAAGCTTGGAAGCAGGGGTGCGCAAAGCGAGGTGGGAGTACAACAACCCATTGGGAGTGACAACGATATGTTGGGAGCGAAAAAGAGGGGGTTCTTGCCTTCAGCGGGGCGTGTGCAAAACATGCACAAGAAATAACAACTCGCTAGGGAAATGCTCTAGAGCATTTTCATGACAAACTGGAATCACGAACCCAAAATCTTTGGTTCTGACCTTCACGCTAGGACAAACAAACCGCACACTGAACTGAAGGATCAAAACCACTAGTCAACCCAACCATCAGTAAACTAAAAATCCAAATGTGTGTAAATGTGTTCATTTCCATCCTGAAGTTGCTACAGGAACCTAAGCTCCATCAAATTAAGCTACGTAGTTGATTCTAACTCCAAAATCATCTGGGACATTGCCTCACTGCTAGTCGGGTGTCCATATCCTTGACGAGGTTGTTGCTGTGATTTGGTCGAACATTGCTCTATTGCCAACCAAGCGTCCATAGCCCCGGTAGAGTTGTTCATATCCTCTTGAAAGCTGAATTTATTTCTTTTGATTTTCAATATGTTGTTTTCTTTCTTTTTCATTTGATTTTTCTCCTTTTCAATTTTTTTATTTCAACCCGCAAGCAATGAAGCTCGCATTCAGGTCTGAGTATCACAGTGGCGTTGAAGGAAAATTTTAGATTTTTCACTTAACTGGACTTCACCGAGGACCTACAATGACCGTCAGATTCTTAAGATGTGAGAGATGTAAAATTTCAGAATACATCAGAATTGGATCAACCACCAACTTATCTCTTTCGAATCAAACATCGAGATCACTTGACGCTAACAGAAGACCCTCACCATCCAATCTAAAAACTTGATTAAAGTTTATCGAAGAAATACATTGAACAACCCTAGGCAATAAAATGGTTGTCGTATGTGCAAACATGCCTAGTAGCAAGCGAAGGGACCCCAAGCAGAGCAACAAAGTGGAAGCAAATGGAACACAAACGAAAAGAAAACATAAAGCAAACACCTAAACCAACAAAAGTGGGAAAGAAAAAGTAAACAAGGAAACTACTCTAAAGTAAACCCAACCTACAACAAACCAACCAACCCAACTAAAGTAGGAAAGTGGGGTATATACACGAAACCTACACTACTCAAAATAGAATATGTACAATGATATTTACAACAAACCACGTCCAGGCAAGGAAAATCGATATTTATGCCCATTAGACTTCACAATGCATGTACAAGCATAAGGGCGATCGTCATAGTTCTAAGCCATGCAGATTTATTTTTATATTTAGAAAAAAAGAAGTTCAACGTCGTAGCATTCAAATTCAATAACAGATATGGGAAGAATCAATAGTTGAGGTGATTCATTAGACCCATGGTTAATCCATAAAAAAGTTCGTCGCCTGCCATTACCATAATGAAAATGATAAATGCAACTAAAAATATTAATATGAGCAAGGATAGAACCTGGATGTCGCCATGTGAAGGTGGCAACGTTTGGTAGTCGAGAGTGAGCATTGCATCATCAATCGTTGCATTGGCAACCTCAGGTGGACACAATTGGTGAGACAACATCCCTGATCTCTGACTCAGATAAGGCTTGGGGGATGAGACAATAGACACCTCTCCCATGCTACTAGTGGGACCCACAACCTCTATCGATTGTTCTTCGAGGAGATACACTTCCTCGTTGATGTTCTGCCATTTTGATGTCTTCTTGACTATTGTCCCCAAAAGGTAGCAAGCTGTCCCATCTTGTTTCCGTGGTGTTGATCTCGATTTTATGATGTTCCATGTCACCAAAACTTGACATGGACGAATCTATCTATTGCAGCTCTTGGAGTGTGCAGAAGGATTAACAATGGTCAAGGTGGAAGGATTTCTAATTACATCTTATAGTTGGCAAGGTACATCATCTTTGTGGTCGGCTTCCAAAACACCCTTGCCTTAGTCTTCTTCTCTTTGCAGTTTATGTGGTTCACCATGATGTTCACTCGTTTCCTCTTGTTCATTTCTGTTGTAGAGGGAAACAAAGTTCCTTTCCCAATTCGGGAGCTCTAATGTTTCACCATCCAGAGGTTTAGGTAGTATATCCTCATCACCGCCAACCTTTGAGATGTATTCCTCTTCAGTATTGCTATACCTTTGTGGCATGATTGCAAGTGGGAAGAAATTAGCAAGTGACACTGGCCTAGTGAGGGGATCAATGTATGACGAATGGTCCACCCTCAAGAGTCCCCCATAAAGCCTATCATCCATTGCATATAAATGCTCTACAAGAGAAAAAGATTCTTGGTGTCCAATAGGCAACCCTCCCATTTGATCTGTTTCAACGTTTGGAGGTTCATGATTTTATTGTTCTTCTTCCATTGCTGCCCTAATTCCTTCTTGAGGACTACTTTCAGCTAAGTTGTTACTTGCTTCAGGTTCTTGGACCTCTACTTGGATCCTGGCAGTGACTGCAGGAGATTGGGCACTTGGTTGCTCCACTTGTTCTTTAACTTGTTTGATGGCTTCTTGACATACCTCACACGTGAACTCAGAATGTGCTGAATCATGGATCCTACACCATCTGAGAAACAATAGTACCTCCAAATCTACTTGGTATCTTAGCTCTGATCAATCCCTTATGAGTCTTGACACGAGTTTGTTATATCTTTCCATCACTGGGTCTTCATCATTAGTTGGGAAGGAAGTTTGATGATAGACAACCGCAACTCGCAATTGTTCCCACTCCTCTAAATATTCTTTTTCAGATGCCTGATCACTTTCATTTACAAAGGAAAGGTCCTCCAGTCCTATTTCACTTATGCTTCCATCATCAATTTCTCATGCACCAAGGCTTTCAACCTCTTCTTTTTTATTTTCAACATCTACATTGGCTTTCCCAACATATACTGTTGCGAATTCTACTAATTCATATTTTGTGTATGGTCTTTCAACTGTTAGCTATTCTTCTTCCTGAGTGGAGGATTTCTCTTCACCAATGGAGAAAAGGCCTTCTAATTCCCTTTTGAGTAACCCTTCATCAAAGCTCCCTATTGTCCCAAGGAGTTCAAGTTCTCCGTTTTGACTTCCAACCGCAATGTCTGCTGTCCCAACACTTACTCTTGTGGAGCTTCTTGGTTCAACATCAATATGTAGTCCTCTAGATGTTGAACACTCTCTTGCCTCATTGGATGACTCTTCATTGGGAATTGGCTGTCCCAGCATGTCCAAACTGCCCCTGACTTGAGTGATGATATCTGCACATGATGGACAAGTAAATTCTGAGTGAGGTGCATTATGAAATATGCACCAACTAGACATCCTTGTTGTTTAAGTGTTTATGGATCAACTCTTTGAAGGCTTTGGCTGCCATGTTAACCAATCTTTCTTCTGGGTTTGGTGGAGCCAAGGTTTGGTATATTTCCCAAGAGGGAATCTCTCCTTGCAAAACCATCTGAATTCTGCCCAAGAATGCTAGACATTCCAATTCATTGTGTCTACGAGTGCCATGGATTCTACATCTGTGTTTTAATACAAAGTGTTGCAGTGGCCTCCTCAATCTCCTATTTAAATCTTCTTGTAGCTGAGTGATGTTGATTTGCAGATGCTGTTCCATCTCAGCTCAACTCTTGTTTTTCCTTCAAATTTCTGATTTTAAAATTCCAGCTTTGCAGCCTTGAGCTCAGCCATGCCCTCCCTCTAGTGCTAGTTCTGTTGATGGGTGTTTTTGCACCTTCTCAACACAGGCAATACACAATTGCACTACCTCTCTTGAAAGGTATAAATCTATAAACAAGTTCCAAATTACTACCTCAAGGTCTCTCGGGTGTTAGGTCATGACAATGTGTGGAATAGTTCAATTGGTTGATGTGATTTGCTGGTAATCACAGGGTGGCCTTTATGGTTTACGAAGCATGGGAAGTTGGGTCTGCAAATTGAGTTTCAAGAGGGCTGAAAATGAATGAACAATGGTTGCTCACTCAAAACAAGCTAAAAATCACCATGTTCATCAGATTTAGCTTTGTTGTGGTGCTTTGAATCCTACTCTAACAAGGAGTTAAAAGAAATAGCAAAAGAAAAAGGGTTGAGAGAACTATTCTAAATCTAAGCTATGAGTGAATAGTAACAATGGAGGTTGCTACAGTACAAAAAATTCCTAAACTAGGTTTTGCTTGACCAAGAGAACTTACAGCTGTGCAAAACCAGTGCAATCTCCTAAGGTTTGCTAATTTTCAGATTGTGCATTCACTTCGTGAGCATACGATTGAACTAAGTTGCAACAATGAAATAAAGAAGCCCATACTAACTTTACACAATAGTTTTTCATCAACAAATGCCAAAAGTATGGGCTGAAAGTCCATCGAATACCATAACAACAAACACCATTATCATAGCCATTTAAAAAAATAACAACTCAATCTAACATGGAAGTTGAATCATGCACGCATAATAAAAAAAACTCAAAAGAAACACCCAAATTCATGTAATGTTTCTCTCTATTGCTGCAAAATGCCTTTTTACATCAATTCCCCAACCATATACAAATAAGGAACAAGCCCCTATTTATAGTTTTCCAAAAGGAGAATGAATGACCAAGATCGATTTACATTGTGTGGCTCAGATTCATTACAAGTTAGGGTTTCACCTATCCCCAATATAAAACAATATAAAATACATCCTTTATTTTTTCCCTATTTTGTCATCTAGTGACCCTGGCACTGTAGCAATTTTGTCCTCTAGTTGTTTTTTGGGCTGTCGCTGGAAACTGTGGAAAGATGCCCCATGTGTGATGCATTTGCAGCTTCCTTCAACCAATTAAGCGAGCCTTGTTGGTGATTTGCATCTTTGTGGAATAGATTGGCTACCCTTGATCTGTGGGACAGCTCCTAATGGATCATGATCGTTTGATAAAAGACGAAACAACTCCCTTCCGTTTCTAATTTCAACAGACAACCTTCTAATCTCCCAACACTGACTTCCTTTAGGATGCATTTTATGAGCTGACCAGTCCTCCTATAACACCAGCTTTGTTGCAGCAATGTGTTCTTTTCCTCGTTCGGGCATGTTTGATTTGAATTACATGACTTCCAATGAGCCTTGCGTGAAAGTGTTCCTTTTATTGTAGCTTTGTATCCTCCAGGAGCCCCTTTATCTTCTTATTTGATAGCACCTCTTCGACCGTCATATTGTTTAAACGGATCCCCTTGGAGAATGACCACATTTGAGTAGGACTGCCGACACACATCCGTGAAACAAACAGATCTTCCATCTCAACCCCCCTTTGGATTGGAGTTCGACCTTCATCATACTTCCTCATGGAATTTGAGTGAAAGCACTTTCTCACCTTGAATCCAGTAGCAGGCTGCTCCCTTTGATGAATGAGGGAAACACCTGCGTGCAATACGAAAAACAATTAAATAGGGGTTCATTAAATCATTAACCACTAAAGTCATAAAACCCATAAAAGGTTTAATCTTCTCCCATAGCATAGTTCCATATGCGGACCTTGAATAGCCATCCTCCTCATAGCACTATTCCTAGAAAAAACATGATTAAAATAGTTGCTTCAAAATACCAATCAAGCTTACAGGAATAACCAATCGTCAACTAGAGATATAAAGATTCACTTAATAAAATGCCCATTAAAATATCCCTTAATTGCAATCAAATCCCCCACGACCCTCAATATGTAAGACCCTGCAGCCCCGCATCGATGGTTTGTTTCAACAATGCCCATGCATCCTTTAAAGCCGTACAATTCTCCATTGGATCGACACACCCCAACCAATGAGTCAAGATTCGAGCACCAAGCAATCATTTTGTCACTATGCTTAAATATAGCAGTGCAAAATTGGATGCGGCTGAAGCATCTGCGAAGGACATGTGAGGACGAGAGGGCATAAAGACGACACAAGAACATTGTTATGTAACGGTCCTGGGAGCCACATATCCCACAACTGTCATTCACACAAAATGACCTATCATTCCTCGAACAAGCCTTGCCTTTATTAATAGATGATCATTACAACAAATAAAGGGGGACAAACAAGGTGCTAGCATAAACCATATTCAGTGTAGTCCTCAGACCAAAGCTCAAACTTTCAAATCTCAAAATCCATATTTTATGAAATCTCTTTCAAACTGGGTATGCAGACCATCCCCCTACAATTCAACATCTTATCATTTATAACAAAGCCCTTTAGATAACCACATTTTAGTTAAGAACTTCATTCGCATGGTGACCTTGCCGATGTTGGAAAGATGATGAAATCTTAAAATAAGGTGGCAACATTGCAAAAATTGCATTTTTGGCTGAAATGTTAGTCTGTTGATATTCCATTTAGTCCGCCAATGTTCCCAAGCTGCTGCCAATGTAGTACATTTTTGATGTGATTTAGTTACATTTAGCACTGAGACAAAAATCCTTTCACCCTATCATTCGAATGATGCATCTGAATAGCTCTGTTTGAAGTCTTTTCTCGCACAAAGCTAAGCGCGAGAGGATCACGTGGGGTTGCCGTTGGGGAATGCCATTATGGACGGTGATGAGGTAGGTGATCTCTGCATCACATGGGTCTTCATGGTGCCGATGACGCTTGGAAAGGACAACAAGTAGAGAGGTGGAGCTCCCAAAGAATAAGTCTGCCACCCCCACAATTTTGACGAAACAACCCATTTTTGACAAGGGAATGAGTGCTACAAGTTGCAACTTGGAGAAATCCGTTCAAACGGCCTTAAAGATAGCAGACTCCACATATTTGAAGTTTGTCTATGGAAAACGTCTCAAGCTACATTGGAACGGTGGCTGAGAGGCTTACAGAGCCTGGATACTAGTTTTCTGCAGAGGATAGCTTAACTTCCATTGTCTTGGTATGCATAATTCAGGGCTTCCTCTCTTTTCTCCTTCCATGACTTGCTTGATAAATACTCGTCCATGTATTTAAATTTCACATGCACCCACCCTTTCTCGGAGGCTTGGAGCAACGATTCCTCAAGTAGCTTGTGACTCAACACATTACAATGGTGAAGCTATCGAAGTGCTTCATTTTAAATCTTCATACTACATCCATGCGTGAATCATTGTCTTTTGGGAGATTATTTCCTCCTTGAAGCAACTTAATTAAATATTCGTAGTGCTCCCTAGCTACCTTCTAAGACGCAAGCCGCAATTGAGGTCCAAAATCAATTTGTGGAAATGCACATGGCCTTGTCTATACCTGCACCCACAGTCTTCTTCAATGGTGTTGAGGTAACATCTCAATCCCACCTAGCAATAATAGTTTCAAATATTTCTCTCGAATAAATTGATGTTGCTTGAAGGTCACTATTGTTATCATGTTGGTGTCATAAATCTCCCCTAGAGGTGTGCATAATGTAGAAGCGAAGTCCCTCAACATGATAATACCTTTCATTTGGGAGTGGACAACATCCAGAGTGACGTCCTTATCATTTCTCTCACTATCGAGCCTCTCATTATTGCACGCTTGCAACTTATTCGATTGGTTTGATAAAATAATTCATTACGTTTGTGCACACAGGTGTATTGAATTTGGCTCAAGTCAGCCAATATAGTTGGTCTTTTCCTGCCATATTGGGTCCTTGATGTAGAAGTACTATGAGAATAACATTTGTGCAAGTTGCTAGTGAGTGCCGCTAACAAATAGCGAAGGAAGCATCGGCTTCCACAAGCCTAGAGTTCGCAACGAAGACATGTGGGCGTTCAGGAGCGCGACGCTATAGTTAAAGAGCCGTAAATAATAGTGCCAGGAAAGACGACCTCCACACAAAGAGAGTCTACATATGCAACCTCTATTAGGGAAACTGCAGGCGTAGGGGTGCGGGAAGCCTAGGCGAAGGTGCCACCAAGAGAATGAAACAACACCAACAACAACTTGCATACTGAGCCCTGCAAAACATACATCCTCCACTCCTCATCGACCGAGTTCATTTTGCCTCTACGTTCATGATTCCATGCTTGTCCCCCCCGCCAGGTGGTAGAAGACTTCAAATGCTTGTAATGATGATATTTCAACCATACTTGAACAACGTCCCCTCCATGTTCGTTATAATTGATACGAACAAGCCATTTCTTCGTATTTCACCAATTTTCTGGAGCATCATGCTGGTTTACTTGCACCGTCATAGTGGTTTGATTTTAATAGCTGCGCTAGTTTCATCATAACAATAAGAAGGCTCATGACCCTTGGAAACCAATGGCCTATAAAAGAAGAGCCTGCGTGAGTAAGGGATGATGCTGCTGAGTGTAACAAAACACTTTTGATACAATGTAGCTCATGACCTTGTTATGTTGCTTCATTCTTTTTTTGTTACCAACATTAGAAGTTTTCTTTCATGCAAATCCCGTTAGTCTCAGCAATAACGTTGATCCCATCGCTTCACTAGAACACATACATTGAAACGACCCATCAAATATATCATACACATCACTTTTGAGACATTGCTGACTTAGGCTAGACCTGATTAGCATATTCATAAGGATGTTTGAATGATCGTTAAATGTGTGTGCAATAAAATGGTTTGAGTCCTTGGAATCCTTTGTGACAAGTGAGTGTGGAGAAAGAAAATGGACATATCATTAAAGAGTTTCGTCCTGCAGGTGTGGGGAGGATCATTCGGGGGTATGCATGTGGGAAGATGTTGAAGGAAAGCCGTTAAGAGAATGATGAAAGATAAGCGGAAGCCCACATTGCGGCATCTGCATGGATGACTGTCGCCATTGCCAATCTCAAGTATCATCATTTGTAACGTGTAAGGGGTAGAAACTAGAGCGAAAAGCTATGGTGTGTGGTGCTGCCCCCTCCCAATAATCATCATTAACTCAAGACTCTACCCAAATACTATGCTTGGATGGAATGATGCAAAAACTAGAAGTAAGGATGCTAGCTGTGGAAAAGTCATTAGGGAGGACCATTATAAACAACTAGGTAACGTATGACCCTTGCACAAAGAAAGCCTATGAAACCCAAAGCGAAGAACCAACTTGAAGATGCCGCTAAGTATGTCATTTGGGAATGACTGAGTAGGTGATGACCATGGTGTCATGAAAGTCTACAGTAAAAATGTGGGTGAATCATGCGGGTACACTACATATGAGTCCCATTTTGCAATAGCGAGATGATGGACGACTCTTGCTAGGGAAAGGCCTATAGGAGGAAAATGGTGCTCTGATGATGACATTGGGCGGGTTGTGGTTCTGCGAAGTGGGGAGGCAGTGAATTCTTGTCATTGTGAAATGACGTCATGGTGACAACCTCCCACGAGCGACAATCTGCGAGGGTAGACCCATCAACGAGCTTTGATTCAAGAGTTCAACAATGGACTTAAGATTTCAACCTGAGGAAATGACAAATGCGGGTCTAGCACGGTGGGTTGACATGATAACCCAGCCGTTAGACAACAATGGTTGAGTGAAAGCAAGCCACACGCGAAGACACACGAACATTTTTGACTTAGGCAATTTTGAAGTGTGTTGGGCCCTCTTTGGTAATGATGATTACAGGGACGAAAAGACCAACTGCGGAGCCCGCCATGTGGGTGGAAGTCAAAGGTTAGCCACTACTTAGCGATGAAAGGGAATAACAATCTGCATAAGGCAACCCGCAACTGTAGGTCCATGGTGCTTGATGGACACAATGAGAAAGGTGGTTGCAGAGTCCGCCATACGTGCGGAAGCTGAGGTTTGGACACAGATGAGCGATAGAATGCAATGACGAATATCAAGAGGAGACCCGAAAATGCGGGTCTGCGAGACCCAACAGACGCTAGGGAGATAAGCCAAAGGAAACCCATAGGGGTATTCTCACAAAAGCCAAAGACTTAGCAAAATTTAGGTGGGAAAATTTGGTCATAGGTAATTTGATTGTTTTAAGGCTTGTGACCAACTTAAGCTTAGAAATAGGGGTGTGCAAAGCGAGGAAGGAGAAAAATAGCTTGTCAGGAGCGACAACGATCTGTCGGGAGTGAAAAAGAGGGGGTCCCTCGGCGATGCGTGTGTGCAAAACATGCACAACATTCTTCAACAATGTTTTGACCTCTAAAGGAAACTCCTCTTTCTTTTTTGCTTTCATGACAGATTTATGCCTTACTATGGTAACAAATCCCACATTCTCCTCTTCCAAGGTCTTTAGGAACTCCTTTTCATTGACTAACATCACACTAGGCCCTACTTGAGAATCTAGGATTTCATCTTTCAATGGTGTGAGGGTGTAAGAAACCCCATCCTTCTCTATAGGATATGTGTTTTTCCTCCCATCATGGATAGCCTTCCTATCATACTACCAAGGCCATCCCAAAAGCAAATAACACACATCCATTAGTATTATATCACACAAAACCTTATCCTTGTATCCCCTTATGTGAAAATCTACCCAAGTTTGTTCATTCACAACTACTTGTTTCCCTTTGTTAAGCCAAGAGACTATATATGGAGTGGTATGAGGGATTCTTTTCAACTTAAACTTTTCAACCATTTCAACTGAAACTAAATTGTCTATACTACCAAAATCAATCACTACTTTGTAACATTTACCTAGGCACTTACATGTAGTTCTAAAAAGAGACTTTCTCTATGGTGGCTCTTTCTCCATTGGTAATTTGATCAAAGTCCTCACCATGAGAGACTCACCAACTTATAGATCAACATTATGTGATTGAGAATTCATACTTTCATTATCCTCTCCTTGGACAAAGTGATTTCTTCTTTCTCCTCCAAATGAGGTAGTGGATTGATTTTCAGTGTATTTTCGTGCTTGATGGCCTGCAAATTTATTACACATAACATTTCCCTGTGAATCCATTTGATCCTCCTCTTTGGTCTCCAAACTTGCGCCTATTATTGGGTCTCCTTCCTCTAAAGCTGCCCCTTGAGTCTGAACTTTGTTCTTGATTGTTCCTTGATTCTCCTTGTGATTTTGGGACTGCCCCCTACCAACAAACATCTCTCTTCCTCTAGAATTTCTTCCCCTACCTGTACTTTTCTTTTCTTGCCTTCTCCTCAAGTTATCTTCAACCTTGATGGCTAATTGGTAACACTCTTTCACCATTCTTGGATTGGTGAGGCTCAATTCATCTTTGTAAGGACAGGAAAGACACATAAACTAATTATATCCTTAAGTTCCCGAAATTACTTTCATCATTATAATCAAATGAAGTAACATACATCAATAAATCGAAGTATATTAAAAAAAGGCAGTGCCTTCATTAGATTTAGGCATGTAGGCTTACACATGAGTTATCATCATAGCAATACATGAAAATTCAAATACTGTAATGCAAAATAAGGAAATGACAAGATCATAAGTGCATCCACAAAGAAACCATAACAAAGGGATTTTAATGAGTGGAAAACCCTCGTAGGGATGAAAAACCACTCGCAAAAGTGCCTCACTGGCTTAATGAAATGCCTCATGGGTAGAGCCTTACTAGCGACAAAGTCTTAGTGGTTACAAGATGCCCCACGCCAATGATCATACTGTCTCATTGTTATGACCATCCATTAAATATTTCGATATCATAAGTAACATATTAAAGCTCTTTTACAAGTCACATACATGTACAAGTAGCACTTTCAAGTTTCATTATTGTATCATCCTTTCATATAAAATTAAGATAATTGACGAGGGTGCAACCCGAGACACAAAAAATTAACACATCAAACAAAGAATGTTATTTTATTATTCTAAAAATGATCTTCTTACATGCAAAGGATCTGATATCCTCAAGTTTTGGAAATATGCAAACTACAAAATTACAGGAAAACCCCTTTTCGTAGTATGCGAACTTGTCCCCAAAAAGCTACACAAAAATCAGAAACCCACCCATAAATAGAGCTCCCTTTTTAGTTTAGAGCCAAAACAACATTCAAATTTGATTTTTTGGCGGTCTAGTGCCAAAAATTACAACTTGAAATTCAAATTTCAAAAGTACATTCAAAAATTAGTATCTTCTAGAAAGTGTGCAAACTTCCCGGAGCCATAAATTTTGATCCGAGACTCCGTTTTTCCGAACCGTTTAACCATTGGAGAGGTCTTGGAGTCAAGAACATACTTGAAACCCATTATGCCGATTTCGACAAGTTTTGGGGCTGTTTCGGGACCATTTAGTGCCTCAAATTTGACCTGGAAGGTTTTTTAGGTGCAATTATGGGAGACTAAACTGCAATATCTTTCAACCAAGGAATAGAAAATAAAAACTGTAAGTTGGGAATTATATTATGATGAAAAGGGTATCCAGAAATGCAAAAGACATCTAAAAAACTACCAACATGAATTGAAACTCTTTTTTTGGGTGATGTAGGATTGCCCTTACACTAATGGATGCTCCTGCATCAAACACCCAGGATAGTTTGAGAAGTGACCCCATCATGTATCAGATGGTTGAGGAAAACCCAAATGGTCAACCTCTACCTTAGATAGCTAGGATGAATCTTCCACATGCCTTCCTCTCCATTTCATCAGATATTCTTCATATTGTCTATTTCTGGTTCTCCTTCCCACACGGCTATCCAGGATTGCTTCAATCTCCTCGTTCGTTGAAGTAGGTGTTGGAATGCCATACTGCGCTATTGTTGGTGCTTTCTCTATGCCACCTTCATGGTACTCTGTCAAATTTGAAATGTTGAACACATGGGAAATGTTGACTCCATCCGACAACTCCACCTCATATGCATTCCCTGAATCATGCTTCTCCAAAATTTTGTAGTACCGAATTTTTTCATCTTTAGTTTGTTATAGGTTCCCACTGGAAACCTTTCTTTCCTCAAGTGGACCATTACTTTATCTCAATCTAAAACTCCTTATTCCTCCTTTTCTAATCTTCCTTAGCCGTATACTGCATATTCATCTTGTTAATACATTCTCTTACCTTCTCATGTATATCCTTGATGCGCTCTGCAAAATCTTCGGTTTCGACACTTATCTTCTTGTCTTGGTCCATCTTCCTCAATTTTGGAGCTGTTTTGGGGATGCCTCCATACACAATCTAGAATGGTGATCTACCATTGCTTTTGCTGACAGAATTGTTGTAAGCAAATTCTACTTGGGGTAAGATCAAGTCCCATCCTTTGGGTTTATCTCCTACCAAGCATGTCAGTAGGCTACCAAGACTCCTGTTCACAACCTCTGTCTGCCCATCTATTTGTGGATGGTGTGTAGAACTGAACTTCAAGTCCGTACTCAACTTCTTCCACAAGGTCCTCCAAAAGTATCCCTCAAATTTGGTGTCACGATTTGAGACAATACTCTTTGGTAGACCATGTAGCTGCACCACCTCTTTGAAGAACAAGTCAGCAATGTGGACTGCATCATGGGTCTTCTGACACGGAATGAAATGTGCCATTTTTGAAAACCTATCAACCACCACAAATACTGTATCATTCCCTCTCCGTGTCCTTGGAAAACCAAGAACAAAGTCCATACTTATATCCTCCCACGACCTTTCTGGTACAGGTAAGGGCTGATATAACCGTGTATTCTGGCCTACTCATTTAGCCATTTGACATACCCTGCAACTTTTTACATACTTCTTTACATCCTGTGACAACTGAGGCCAATAATAATGCTCACTAATAATGGCAATGGTCTTATCTCGACCAAAATGTCCCGCCATTCCTCCACTGTGCTTCTCCTTAATCAGGTTCTCTCTCATCGAACTCCTCGGAATACACAATTAGCTTCCCTTAAACAACATGCCATCTTGAATTATGAAATCCAACCACCTTGTCTTGTCCACTGTAACAGGCTCCTTGCAAGCTTTCCAAGCCTCTACGAAATCAGGATCTTCTGGATACAATGTTTTGAGTTCATTGAACCCAACCACTTCAATCTGCATCTCTGTCATCAATGTCTACCTCCCACTTAAGGCATTTGCAACCCTATTCAACCTCCCACACCTATGCTTTAGAACAAAGGTATAGCTCTACAAAAATTCTACCCATTTCATATGTCTCTGATTTAATTATCCCTGACTATTTAGATACTATAATGCTTGATGATCAATGTACAAGAAAAATTCCTTCGTGAATAGATAATGCCTCCATTTCTTTAGTGCTTGAACTATTGCATAAAATTCCTGATCATATACAAAATACTTTCTCTTGGTATCATTTAACTTTTCACTGAAATAGGCAATGGGCTTACCTTCTTGGCTCAACATTGCTCTAATGGCACAACCACTGGCATCACAATCCACTTGAAACACCTTATTGAAATATTGGAGGTCTAGAATAGGTTGCTCTGTCACCTTTTGGTTCAAAAGTTCAAATCTTTTCGCTGCTCTAGTGCTCCACTTGAACTTCTTTCTATTCATTCTCATTGTTCCAGTCAGGGGTACACAAATACTACTGAAGTTTCTAATGAACTTTCTATAAAAACTAGCCAAACCATGGAAAGATCTCACCTCAGTAGCAATTCTTGGGGTAGGCCATTCCAGAATAGCCTTGACCTTCTCTGGGTCCATCTTGAGACCTGCCAAGACAACAAACCCCAAGTACACTAGCTACTTCTTCACAAAACTACACTTCTTCAGATTAATCAACAATTTATCCTCTCTTAACTTCTTAAAGGCTCTTCGAATATGCATCAAATGCTCATCGAAAGTCCTACTAAAAATAAAAATATCATCTCAATACACAATAACAAAACTTCCCAAAAACTCTTTCAGTACCTTGTTCACGAGCTGCATGAATGTGCTCGGTGCATTGGTTAGCCCAAAAGGCATGACTAACCACTCGTATAGGCCCTCTTTGGTCTTGAAGGTAGTCTTCCATTCATCTCCCTCTCGAATCCAAATCTGGTGATAACCACTATTTAGATCAATCTTTGTGAAGTACTGAGCTCCACTCAAATAGACTGAGCTCCACTCAAACAGTCCATCAGGTCGTCCATCCTTGGTAGGGGAAATCTATACTTGATTGTTATCTTGTTTATGGCCTGGGAGTCTGTACACATCCTCCACTCCCCATCCTTCTTTGGTGCTAGTACTGCAGGTACTACACATGGGCTTAGGCTCTCTCAAATCAAACCCTTTCTCAACAACTCCTGAACTTTTCTGCTTGACTCATTTTTTGTTGGAGTCATTCTGTGAGCTGCCTTATTTGGCAAATTGGCTCGAGGGATCAAGTCAATCTGATGACTAGTCTTCCTCACTGGTGGTAAACCCTCAGGTACATTATCATAAACAATATCCTGAAACTCATCCAACAACCCATAAACTTCTACTGGCACCTTCTCACTATCCTCCTTACCCACTCTAGGAATCAATGCATAGCACACATGCTCATGCTTCATACCTTCTAAAATTTTTCTTCCATCAACATAACAGATTCTAGCACTACTGCATACCTTTTCTTTGGCCTCCTTCAGGGGTTTCAACTTGTGACGAACCCCATCCTTCGTTAGGGAATAAGTGTTTGCATGGCCATCATGTTTAGCTCACCTGTCGAACTACCACAACCTCCCCAACAACATGTGACATGCATCCATGGGGATGATATCATAAAGTACCTTATCATGGTAGCTCCCAATCTTGAACTTCAGTAGGCATTGCTCATTGACTAGAACTTTGTGGTCCTTCTGCAACTGGGCAATCCGATATAGATGTGGATGCGTTTCCCTCTTCATCTTCAACTTTGTAACCATCTCCTCTGACACTAGATTATTGGTATCCCACTGTCAATGATGACATCACAACATTTTTCTTCACATTTGCACCTTGTACGGAACAAATTCTTCCTCTGTTCGAGTTCCTTCTCTTCAGTCACTAGTGCTCTTCTAATCACTAGGGCTTCTCCCCTTTCAACATCATCTAAATGTTTAGATTGAGCCTCCTCATCTACATATGCAACCCTTCCACAACCTTCTGGCCTTTTGTCTGCCCTTCCTTGATGTTGCGAACATTTATAGGCTCGATGTCCTTTTTCACCACACTGGAAACACGTTCCTCTGAAACCACCTCTGTCAGATCCTTGTCCAAATCTCCCTCGTCCTCTACCTCTTTGATCACCACTTTTTGATCATGAGGACGGTAGAAGTTATCATTCTTCTGGTTTCGATTGGTACCCACATCTTCATTTTTCTTCTCATCATCATTTCGGCTTCTAGAAGATTTTCCACTGCCCTTTCCGCTCTGACCTCATCCTTTTTGCTTGCTATCAAATCTTTTGTTCAGCTTCTCTTCAACTTTCAGATCAAACTGGTACACATCGTCAATGGTGGTCATTCTGACCAGGCTTAGCTCCTCCTGACTGCTCGGTCGTAACCCATTAAGATAATAGGCTACCTTCTCCTTGCTGGCCTCTGTATGACCCATTCCGATGATCTTCTTGTGAAATATTTAGTGTATTCTTTCACAGATTTGCTTCCTTTCTTCAACCCTTTCAATTTCTTCAATAGATCTAGCTCATAGCCCACTGGTATGAATTTCTTTTTCAGTTTCTCCATCATGCGATCCCATCTAGTGATCTTGCCTTTTCCTTTTTTGTTTCTATCCAACTAGACCTCTTTCCACCAAATACTGGCATGGCCCTTCAGATTCATTTTTGCAAACTTGACCCGATCTGGGTCCTCTATCTCCTCATACTCAAAATATTCTTCCAACTCATTGATCCAGTCGATCAACTCTTCTGGGTTCAGACTTCCGGAAGAACTGGGGACTTCTGCTCTTGGTCTTCCCGATCTTCGAAATGGCCCTTATCAGCTGCATTTAGTCTTGATCAATTGCTTCTTCTTCCTCTTCTACATTTGAATCTTCCTCCTCTTCTTCATCATCACTTTCTTCTCTCCTTTTTGGGTTTAACCCTCTTCTCATCTGGTCCTACAATGCATCAATCTGTCTCTGGAGGGCTCTGAAACCCTCGACCGCCAGTGGATCTCTTCCACCAACATTTTTGCCACCTCGACCACCTCTGACACCACCATGCCTACCATACATCACTCTTGGAGGAATCTTTCTTGACCTCAACCCACAACCACGGTCTTGGTGCGAGCTGCTTCATGATCGACGATCTATCCACACGCTCAAGAAAACCTCGCTCTGATACGATCTGACGAGGGTGCAACCCGAGACACAAAAAATTAAGACATCAAATAGAGAATGTTATTTTATTATTCTAAAAATGATCTTCTTACATGCAGAGGATCTGATATCCTCAAGTTCTGGAAAAATGCAAACTACAGAATTACAGAAAAACCCCTTTTCATAGTATGCGAACTTGTCCCCAAAAAGCTACACAAAAATTAGAAACCTACCCATAAATAGAGCTCCCTTTTTTGTTTGAAGCCAAAACAACATTCAAATTTGAGTTTTTGGTTGTCTGGCGCCGAAAATTACAATTTGAAGTTCAAATTTCAAAAGCACATTTGAAAATTAGTATCTTCTAAAAAGTGTGCCAACTTTCAGGAGCCATGACTTTTGATCTGGGACTCCGTTTTTCGAACCGTTTGAACTGTTGGAAAGGTCTCGGAGTCAAGAATGTGCTAAAAATCCACTACATTGACTTTAGCAAGTTTTGGGGCTGTTTAGTGCCTTAAATCTGACCTGGAAGGTTTTTAGGTGCAATTCTAGGAGACTAAATTGCAATATCTTTCAACCTAGGAATAGAAAAGCAAAACCATAAGTTGGAAATTACATTATGATGAAAAGGGTATCCAAAAATACAAAAAAATCTAAGAAACTACCAACATGAAATGAAACTCTTTTTTTGGGTGATGCCGGATTGCCCTTACACCACTGGATGCTCCTGCATCAATAATGCCAACCTTATCATGATCTATTCCCAAGTATTTGCAAATAAGTCAATTCCACTTCAAATGACCTCTCAATATCATATGAGTACATTCTAAAAATCCTAGGCCAATCCCGTAAAGCTTCATGAAAATAATCTTAGCATTGTTGAAATGCACACATGCCTATGCAATTATAACATAAATGCTTATACTTTTAAACTCATTGATTCATAGAGGTTTTAAAAATAAGGGAATAAGAATATAAAAGAGTTAAAAATGCATTGAGACGCCTTCAGATGGTTTACATGAGAATATAAGGACCAAAGAAAGCTCCATCACAAAAGCGTGCACTTGGATTATGAAATATAATAGTACTTTCAAAAGTTTCCAGAAGTATCATTATAGGTATTACCAAAACAAAATGAACACTCAAAGCATATTACCATTTTTGACGAGAAATCATGCTTGAGTCCTTTTAAAAATGATAGATTCCAATCATAGAAAACCAATTTATATAATCTTTGCAGAATTATTTGTCTAGACATGTCAAACATTCCTTCATTCATCATAAATGGGAGATAACAATAGCACCACTATTTGTATGTTGATTGCTATGCGTACATCCTCGTGGATATAACCTGTGCATTTTAATCAGCCAAATTCACTTCCCTAGAAAAGTAGAGAAAGATAAATAGAAGGACAACTAGTTGGAATCACGTTGTGGACAGTGACACAGAACACAGAATGCAACTTGATTATGACTTTTTGAGAAATAGTTTCCAATAGGCACACTGTGATTGTGTATTGGCTTAGTTCAAGAGACACATGTCTTAAAAAGTTTGTAGGCAAAATGTATCACCTTATCAATAGCAATTAGTAAATATGAGTCATTTTGGATAGCAAGAATTTACAAGCTCTCTACAAGACTTTGTGCAAGAGAATGTATCAATTTGAATCAAGGTTTGCAGATCTCATACGTTGAAGGCTGAAGCTAATTGGCAATATTATTCTCTAAATAATCCACTTGCACTTGGAAAATATGAATGGCTCTGAATACCAAGTAAATATAAGCTTTATACAAAATTCGTGGATTATTATTTCTTAATAAGAATATTAGTTTCTCTCATTGTATCCTGGGGTAAGAAATGTGTTTCCCCATCCTCTCTAGAATTAGAATTGAAGAATATCTATGAAATTCCTTCGAGAATTACTGTGATCAGTGGTGCCTAAGGAAAGCCACCTCCATCCTTGGGAGATACCCCATAGAAGAGATAACATAATAGGGACTCTTTGATGTCCACTTGTAGTGTCCCTCCAGTTTAGACATACTGTTTAGTTTGATTCTGTTGTTAGATGCTTAGTTCTTTGTGATACTATGTTGTTTCATTTCAGAGTTGATTCTGGATACTATGTTGTTTTGATTTTGTGGATGATACATTGACATCCTGGTTATTTGGTTATGTTGGTTCGATGATACTGTGATAGATTCATTCATGATATGGCTTATTGGTTATAATTATTGCTTATGTTATCATGTTGATATGATTGTATATGATTGATCTTGCTCGTTTGTGTCGGTGGATAAGACAGTGTAGCATTACTCATTCGTGAGTACCCTGCTACGCTGCAATTCTTATTCACGGTGTGTTTTCTAACATGAGATATATATATACATGTTTTAACCTTGATGTTTTCCTGCAGACACAGGTACTGGGTAACAGCTCCACCTGCTTGTTAGGTCTGAGTGTACCCTAATTCATTATAAATATGTTGTCGGAGGTATTGACAGGTCCTTTTAAACCATCGTTCATTTTTGAACGAGTATCTCTGTGTTACCCCGTATAGCCCAATTTGTCTTGTCATGTTCAAATATATATTGTTTTGTGTTTGCGAATATAATATTTAATTTTATAAAATGTTTATTAATGTTTTAACCAACGTTAATGATTTAATTTATTAAGTTAAATTAAATAAGTTATTTCTTTGCAATGTTTTAATTAAAAATAATATTATTGTTGTTTTAATTGTGCAAATTGAATTGTGTGAAATAGATATTTTTAAAACAAGATATTTTCAACGAGTTACAAATCTCTGATTGTCTGTTAAAGGTTTGTTATGATATTTTAAGAATGAGTTGAATTGAATGAGTTATTTACAATGCAAATGAAACTATCAGTTAAAATTGAATGATTGGAAATCTTGATTGCATGAATTTATATCTTTTGGATTTTGGGGAATTGTGCATTCACGGGAAGATTTCTTATGGCAGCAGTTTTTAGCAATTTTGATTCACAGCAATTGTTTTCAGAAGAATTTTTCTTTAAGATTTTGTTCACAAGCGTGTTTTGAAGTGGGCTTGATTGGAATTTCATTGTCAAAGTCTGGAAAATTAATAGAGGAATCAGCAAAAGGTTTCAAAGTGCGTTTCAGCTTGATTTCCAGATTAACCAGGTTTTCTTCTTTTTAAGTTTTAATAAATTTTCTTCTATGAACTTTTTGGAAATATAATGGTTGTAAAACCTGCAAAATAAAATAGAAAAAAATATTAGAATAGGCAAACAAATTTCAGTAAAAATACAAACAAATTAAACTGCCAAGTAATCATGAAATTTGAACTAGTATTTGCTCTTAGAACTGGAACGGTAGTTGATTTCTCTTTGTGAATCCGAGGATTTAGTGAAATATCTAGTTTATGGTATTGAACGAAATCTGGATTGTATTTTACAGTTTGCTTCCTTGAAATATATACAACACAAATTTGGGTATGATGCTCTGAAACTTTGATCGTTGCCCTTTTTCTTTCAATTTCATCTCCAAATTGAAAATTGCTTATTTCTGGTTATTCTTTTAAGCTGAACTTAGCCATACCCTACCTCATCATGAGATGAATTTTTACATATATAATTCTATCTGATTATATAATTAAAATTTGCGCAATAAGAAAATTTATTCTTAGTATGATACTGGACCCTCCTTCTCAAATCTGCGCTAATGTATATATCAATCATGCCCTTCCATTATCTGAGATTCTTTTATTGAACAAAACTAAATCTGTAGACTTATTTTTTTTTATTTTTTTATATTAGATTATACCTGGTATTCCAGATTTGCGCATAGCTTTCCTCCTTATAAACAGATTATTCTGGCTTAAATGATTGATTTTCTTGTTTTAGGAGAGAGGATTATATTTGTTTCTTCCTTCACTACCAGTTAAACCCTTGCCTGAGATTGTGCGTGGTTCCATCAAGTCTATATTCCATCAAGTCTTGTATTTTAAATGCCAATTCATCTCTTTTGCTCAGACATTGAATGCAACGTCTTTCTTTTATGGATATTTTCAATATACTTTGTGTTCTGGCGCGTATACCTATTGCTAGGGTGTGGGTTTCTGTTGAATCTAAAATTTAGATTAAGGCGTTCACCAGGTTACTTAGATTAATGTATATTCCATGTTCTTGATTGGACCACTCAATGAGTTAATCATATCTTTACATGTGGTCGTCAGATTTTTGTTATTGTCATAGAAAATACTATTCAATGGAGAATTATTTAATTAGGAGGCGTGCATGTTTCTAAAGTAGAACCCTCTTTTGCAATTCGTTTTCATATGCAAAGACTGGTAAGTCCGTGTCTATTTTCTTTCTGTGCTGAGCAAGCATTATAGACTTAGACTTTAATGAAATTTCCTAATCCTATGTTGATATAACCTATGCTTCAATGTGATTTTGTGGCGGGTTGCATGGCGACTCATAATACAACTTTATTATGTTCATTTCTGTCATGCGTCAGGAACTGTTTGTTTGTACGTATGGTTACTACACTTCCTGCATGCGTATCAAGTTTAGATTGTATATGATATATATGTCATGCCGAAATAAGTTATCTAATATGAATCCTTTGCATGACATGGATAATGTCGATCATTAGTTGAGTGATTCTTAAAGTTGGTTAACTACTACGTTAATCTTTAGTACGTATTACTTTTGCATGCTAAAACAGTGACATGTCTAATCGAAAAATCATTTCTTCGTAACTTAAAAATATTCTTAGTTTATAATGTGAATAAATACATTTTCTTTACAATAGTTTGAAGCATATAAATTAATAGTTTTAGTTTGTTTACTAAGAATTTTTAATTCCTTAAGTTAAGTTAATTAAAAATTATTAGATGTATATATATTATGATGTCGATGATGATATCCTTGTTTTATTTAAAAAGCTTGAGAAGTGTAGTTGTGATGATAAGATTTTAAATTTTCTAATTTATGAAGATTGAAAATATGAATTGCGGAGTTGTGTCCTAGTAATAAATGAGTGTATTTACATGGTGAATTAGAGGTGTGTTTTATTTTATCTACATCGAGACTAGAAAAGTGAATATCAAATCGACAAGTTTATTACACTCTTATTTTGTTGTTTTATTTATCATGTTTGTTTTCTTGGGGGTATAGCATTTATATTTTATTGTTGACCTAAGAGACTTCTTGGAGGCTAAGGTCTGTTCCTAGTGGAAGATGTAAACCTTTGTGGTTGTGAATTTTATGCTTGATAGATACCCTTGATCTTTATGTCTAGTCATGTTATAGTGAGAGTGGCTTGCGTTAGGGGCCGAAATCCTATAGTGATTGTCTGGGTAACCTAATGTAGGTGTGTTAATTAAGTGATAACCTAACTAATATATTAGGGGTTGGGTAGTTCTAAACACTAAATCAGATAATGGTATGCCTCACCTACTTCTTAACGCTCGTTTAGGTTGAGAAAAGGCTGAGAAGGCCTGGAATGGCAAGTCGCCATCTTGTCCTCTTGAAAGATGTAACGACACCGCATTAGTCTGCATGGGGGCTGGGAATCGGTAGAGGCTACTAGGGTAACTCTTGGAGAGGGCCGGTAGTCTAGGAAGATTCACCAGGGTAACCTATCTCGACAATGTGATGACACTCTCTTAGTCTATATCATGATGGTGTTTCCTTTGTTGAGATTTCAATTTAATGTAACTTGATACTGTGATTTTATCTGTTTTGATTTGTAAACGTTATGTCGTATTGTGAATTGTAAACCCCGTAAATGTGATGTTCTATTTGCATTGTTTGTGGACCTGTAAGTATCTCCTAGCACAGAGGGAGTGGACCTTTGGGTTCCACGTGGTCGGGAGGAAACCGTGCTACATCTTTATTTTAACTTTCTTGCAGTTGATCCTAAGCTTGCAGCAATTTCTAGTTACTACTTTGTTCATGACTGTTGATGCGGAGCTTGTTCGTGGAAATTGTATCAGAGGTCAGATGAACACTATATGTTTTGTAAATCATCTCTTATGTAAGAGTGTACTGATTGTACCACCTTTGATGTATGGAGATTCTTTGAAATCTCGCTTTATGTAAAATGGACCATTGGAATATTTGATTGTATGTAGTTTTATAAATTGGATCTTACATGAAATCAAATTTGTACTTTTGTTGAAGATCAATGTGTTGAGTTTAATTATAAAGTTTATGTAACAACATTTTGGAAACATTATAACAAATATGAAAACAAATTTAAAAAAAATAAAAATATTTTGTTAACTTTGTTTTTGCTCTTTGTTATAACGTAATTAAGTCGGGGTGTTCTGAGCAGAAGAAGATGTACAAAGAAAGAGGAAGCCTGCACAAGTTGCTCTAGAGAAAGTACCTCTAGAAATGGAAGATCAAGAAAATGAATTGTTGGAGTGAAGAGAGGTAAAGAAGAAAAGGAGCCCATTGTTGATGAGAATAAGTTTGGAGAAGAAAGGAGACATGCTGCAAACAAAAGGAACAATAAACCTTCAATCTCTGATTATAAGAAGAAGCCTGCAACAAAAAAGATGGAGAAATTAGTCCCAAAGCATCAAAGAAAAAGAGAAAACATTATGGGAGCTGATTTAGAAAGATTCTCAAGGATGAGACACATGAAGAAGATAAAACAAATAAATCCATCTCATCCCACACAGAGAAATTATATGACATGGTACTCATCATGTTTTTATGGATATTGTTATGTCTGTAGTTAGCTTGGTCATAAGGCTAGTGAGTGTAGAAGTGCACCTAGAAGGAGCACAAAACATGTAAATATAAATTCATTTTCTTCTATTTTAGATATGAATATAATGTGCTACAATTCTAATCATTTTGGTCACATTGCTAAGAATTATAGATTGAACCATGTAAGACCAATAACACATTATAATAAGAAGAAGAGTATGTTCCCCAAAGTGAACAATGTTTCACACACTCTTGAGAAGAAGGATGATCAGATAGAGAAAAAAACAAAGAAGGTCTGGAAAGAGAAAGACTGACAAGCAACACTCCATGAGGCTATTTCTGCCTCACATCACTAAGTGTTAGTGATAGGGAATGATTCCAAGGGGATCTAAATTGATATTTCATCCATCCCTGGAAATGAAGGAGGGATCAAGTAAGATAAAATATGTTTTACAAATTTCTAATGACTTGATGATTGCAGATGTATGGTCACAGTCTTGCTCTTTGAAATTCTCATCAAAGGGTAAGAACATCAACAAATAGTGGAGAGTTAGCTGCATAAATTGGTATCAACATTTTATTTCAGATATTGAAGAAAAAGTGGTGTAGATGCTATGTTAAGAGAAATGCTTCTTTCTTGCAAGAAGAATAGTTATGGCTAAAAGGAAACTATTGTGTATATTTGTTTTAAAATTGGTATCAGACCATTAAATATTGGTTTAGAATAGGTTAGTTGGTACAAGGACCCCAAAATGAAGCTAATAAAGAGTGGAGCAAGGTCTAAGGGGGAGCTTCTATAGGTATCAAATCAATGTTATACTTGATACTATGAAATGTAGGATATCATTTGGTACTTAGCATAATTTGAACACATTCAAAATTGGCATCAGAATGATAATTGGTATTAGGGCATGATATCAGGAACTGGTGTTTGAAATATGACTCAATTGGTACAAAGTTGAATCACTATATCTTTAATTGATATCAGACCTGATTGGCACTGTGCATGTAATGGCACTTCAACTGGCATCAAATATTTTTTTATTGGTATGGAGCAGTTGAAGCATATGGTGTTGTCATTGCAGTAAAAAGGTTGAATGCAACAATTGGAATGAGAGAAAAAATTGTTTTCAATTGGTATTATTCAGAGGGGGAGAAAAGTTCCTTTGCCATTGCTAAGAAGAAGTGAAGGATGAAGCAATATGGTGACCTAAGATAAAGAAGAGGAGAAAGGATGAGCAAGTTCTCAAAACATTTGAGCATGGGGGAGAAGAGGTGAGCAATGCTTGAAGTGGAGCATATGAAAGAAAGTTGTGCAGATGCTCATAAGAATGAGCAAAGGAGAAGGAATGTCAAAGGAGGATATTAGAGAATAGCAATACCCTTTGCATTGGTTTTCAAAGGGGGAGAAGACTTTCAAGTGGATTGATCTCTTTTCCATTGATGTAAAAGGGGGAGAAAGTCATGTAAATACTCAAAGAGGAGCATTGGAGAAAGCAACAATAGAAGGAGAAAGTAAAGATGATACTGGTACAAATGTTGAGTTGGCTAATTGGTATCATTGAGCATTTAAAGTTTTTTCATCAATGACAAAGGGGGAGATTGTTGGAATATGTTGTCATTTATTTCAAAAGGGGATCAGAGGAGAAGTGTGTTGATCCTATGCAGAAGCATATAATGTTTTCATTACTATCAAAAGTGAAAATTAGGCAAAGGATTTTGTTGGAATGATGATAGAGGATGAGTGTGAGAGTAGTGGATTTGACAGAAGATTCAATCTGGTTTTCTTGAGAGATTTCTGGAAAGGTATTTTATAGGTCCTAATGTCAATGGAGATGTCAACGTTCATTTGTTCATGCTCTCGGTCTAGGGTTTATCAGTTAAACCCTACATGTGCAAAAATTTCAGTCACAACATTCAAGAAAATTCTATTTCGTCAGTGACTTGGTGTGATAGGTTGCAGGTCACATAAGTAACAACTTATTCCATTCATTCCATGACGTGATTGGCCCCATTGCCTAGGTTGGTGGTGTTTTTGGCACGTGGTAAAACTCAGGTAGTGTTTAGCTATGTTTCACTAACTCTCCACCCTGTAGCACTGGTAGTGTTTTGTCTAGTTTGTTGAACTTATGAAGATCACACTTTAAGGTTGGCAGTGTTTTCAAGAGCATGTCTAACTTACCACTCAACAAAGAAAAGTGAAGTGGGGACCTCGCATAATCAAGCCAATAGTAGATCAAAGAGTCATGGGAATAACAAGTTTCTTCTAATTTGTCATTGACTGGTTAAGGTAGTTGCAGGTAACTTAAGTTGTGACTTAAGCATTTGATGTCATTTGGGGAATTGGCCCCTTCACCTTGCATTTACCAACTGAGAAAATATTTGGTAAGTCTAATATTTCCTAATTATTGTGAAAATATTTGTCTTCATGAGATCAATGGTGATGGTTAAGGCTTCAAGATCTAACAATTCCCACAAGCACCACTAAGTTTATGGTGGGTCTTGATTAAGTCCTGCGGGGTCAGCAGGGAATGACAATGATCAATATTGAAGATCAACGGTTCTCATAGCATGCATGGTGGGACCTATAGAGGTAGAAGATGTAGTTATTGGAACATGATGTCACAATGACAGGTGGAAATGAATGATTGCATGAAGGCCATGAATAATGGTGTATGATCAACGACTGCAATCAAGAAGATTCGACAGTGCTTGTAAATTCTGCTGAGCTTTTGGAGGATCTCGGCTAAGTTCCATGGGGTTAGCGGAAAGTAGTGGAGATTAATCCACATTGGATGGATATTGACTGTTGATGAAGATGGTGGGACTCGATAGGAAGAAGCACAGGTGATGATAGTGGATGATGATGTAGGTCAATAGGTGATGAAGAGAAATTGCTCGACAGACCAACCCACATCGTTGTTGTGAGTTGTGTGGAGATCATGTGGATGACAAATGACAACAACCCACAAATCCCACAAGGTTTTTGTGGGCCCATTTTCTAAGCTCGCAAGGTTAGCGAACTTTGGAAACGTGTCTTGGTGGACCTTGTGTATGGCAATCAATGTATGAAGGAGATTGAAGATGCAGATTGTTTGATGAATGATCTAGTAGTGATCATTAGTTAGTGGAGATCGATGAAGTTGGATTAAAGAATCTTTAATTTGATAGTCTGGACTTAGAGGCCAGTCATGCATTATGAGGATGCGATGGATGGCATAGATCATGAGGTGAAGATCTAAAATTGAGGATTTAATCTTGGTGCCCTAAGTGAGAATGAGATATGCCCAAGTAAAGCGACATGCATGAGTTGAAGATCAATGACACACATTTAAAGGAGATGATCTAACAATCATGTTTTAAATGTGCTAAGATGAATGGAGAGCCAAAGGATTGTGGTAAAAAGATAAGTGATCAATGGCCTAGATTTAAAAATGAAGAACTACAACATCTAAGTTCGTGTAAATAGGGTTTTGACTAGTAACTGACACAGAGGAAGGAATTAATTGGTCCAACTGCATCCAGTGACCAATTGAATGAATATTTGATTAGCTAGGTGGCAGAAAAAATTGGTGAAGTGATCAAGATCAAATATGATCTTACTGGAAAGAGAATACATTTAATGCGTATCAGATTCTAGGGTCGACAAAGAGCTAAATTGGGAAATTTTTCTATACCCGAATTAAATGTTGTGAGGCTTGATGAAGAGGTGGTGTAAGGAAGATTTTTAGAAACCCTAATATATGATCAAGATCAAATTAGATCAAATGGATTGAATGCATATCTGATTCTTAGGGTTTGAAAAAGAGAATGAAGGAAAATTCTATGTATCATAATTAATGTTGTGTGGCTCGATGCAAGGTATGGAGATATCTGGTAGACCCTATCGGATGATTTAATGATGCGATAGATAGTGGTGTGTGGGTCGTGGAAAATGTATCTTTCTGGTGAAGTTTGCAAGCTAAGGAAACCCTAGCAAAAGATTTGAGAAGATCTAAATGGTGGTGAGAATATTGAGGTAAAGATTGCAAATCAGTGGAGTTAAGAAGTCTAATTGTCAATATAGTTGTATTTGTTGTGTGTGTGAGAAGTTTGCAAGTGCACATGGTGTTGAATAGAATTATGTATTGTTGATTGTGCAACAGATAGTGCAAATGTATGAGACACTACAAAAAGGGAAACAAGAGTAGAACAACAAGATAGAATAGTGATTGTATGTGTAGAAGAGAGTGCAGAGCATGGGTGTGTTGCTGAGAATGCAACTATAGTAGCAGAGTGTGAGTTGTAGAAAGTGCAACAATGTAATAAATATAATGATGCATTATCAGGTTTTATAGAACCAAGTCTTATGCATCCTTGTGTTTATTATCATAGAGGTGGTTTCCTCATTATACTGAGTTTTAGCTTAGATTAGGGTGTTGTTGCATCCTTGGAGTTGTAGCTCCTAAATTAGGTAGTTGATGCTTCCTTGGGTTGTAGCCCTAAAACATTGTAACATAGATTTCATTTGTGATGCTTGATTTGACCAGTAGACTGAAGCAACCTTTGTCACTATGGTTTTTCCCATCTTGGGTTTTCCACATATATCTGGTGTTTTGGGTATTTGTGTTGATTGTCTATTTGCATGTTTATGTTTGCATCTTTAGTTTTCAATCTACACATTAAGAGTTTGAGAAAAAAAAGGGTCTGCACAAAGTATTTGGAGCTAAGAAAGTAATCTGCATAACATTTTAAGGGATAGATTTTGGTAACTACTAATTCACCCCACCCTTAGTAGATCATTGTGTTAAAGGATTTGTTGGTACAACAGAAGTGTGGTGGGCCCATAACCCACTTTATGGGAGTTGAGCTAGCCGTATTTCCCAAAATCCGCAGCTATTAGGAAATCACCACTATCCCAAATCAATGATCCATGGGAGGTTGTTAGACCATGTCATGAATCATGTGGTCAATGTTGATGGGAGGGTGGAAGCATTGAGGTTCCAAAAATCCCCCTAGGGCGATCACAAGATTCAAAGCCACAACCTAGACTTTGATACCAACTTTATGGAAGTTGAGCTAGCCATATTTCCCAAAATCCATAGCTATTAGAAAATTGCCACTATCCCAGATCAAGGATCCATGAGAGGCTATTAGACCACGTCATGAATCATGTGGTCAATGTTGACTGGAGGGTGGAAGTGTTGAGCTTCCAGCAAGTTCAATTGACTACGACCATCTTTAAAATATTGTACAAGTAGGACATATCTATACATTTGTAGAACCATAGGGGAATGAGGAAGGATCAGACTATTGGTTGGCATGATGTGTACATGGAAAGAAGAATCTAACACAACTAATGATAGATGATGATGGGTTCATGAATCCTATAGGTTTAGTTTTTATTTCTAGAACTTGGTTGTGAATGTATATGATTAGAAAGAATGGCATACCTGCATTTGAAGACTATCAAGAAATAAAAAAACATTCTCATGTATTCACACCTTCTTATAGGAATAAATGTTAAGTTATTGAGACATCATGCTAAACCAAGAACAAAGGAATTATGGACAATTAGTAGTGCTGATCATGAAGCATCACTCAATAATTTTAAGGTAAGAGATGGCCCTTCAGGAACCCTTGAGTAGAAAAACATTTATTGTATGGGACAAGTATGATATTGTTCATATTATTTTGATTAATGTTCATAATAATTAAATTGCTTTATTTGGTCACTATCCTTTGGTATTAAGCATATTATCCATTTTGCATTATCATTTAAGTTATTTAGAATAATATAGATTAGTTATTCTAAGAATCTTTTCTAGTTTGCATTACCATTTCATTATCATTTAGGTTTAGAATAATACAAATTTTTTATCCTAAGTATATTTAGTTCATTATCATTACCAAGCTCAAGACATTATCAAAACATCCACATGTAAAAAGGTATGTTTCTTGGAGAACAAAGGTATATTTTCAAGCGATTTAGATCAAAAAATAAATGGTAGATCATGTAGATAAATACATTTTTGAGGTACATATTTGATTTGATGGAATGTTCAATTCATACTTTGTATTTCATGTTTCTTATGCTCAACAATTGTCTCTATTTATAGGTAGGTTCTTCTTTGACCCCATTTCTAATGAGTATTCTCACATTCTCTCAATTGCTCAATTTTTGAAGGTATTATTATTTAATTTGTAGTTGATTGCTTCAAAAAATATGAATCATCTCATAACTTCAAGAAATATAACTCTTAAGTAGAAAATAATGCATTTTGATCTTTCTTGAAGGAGAATGATAATCATTAACAATTGACAACTACTCACCACAATTGACTACCCGAAAAAGAGCACCCCAAAATAATCGGGTGACCTGGGAAATGAGGTGAAACCTATCATAGTATTTACCTACCTACCTTGACATGTCCACACTTCCCATTCATCAAAATAACCCAAAACTCAAGACAATTTTCCATTATTTGCTCTTACGACTCTTTCAAGACTACCTCAGAATAGTGCACTCTAGAATCACAGGGGAACTTCGGTGAAAAAAGGAGGCCTTTTGTAGTGTTAGACTACCCACATTGATGTGTTGGTATAGTTGGTTTCACTCCATTATGCACAAAACAAAAAATGCTTCTTTCTATTTTTGCACTGCTTTCCACTAACAACTTTTGCAAGAATGCATTTGACACCAGAACACACAAACAGTGTTGAGTTGACCCAAATCGAGAGACATTGGTTTGAAGGGACTCGATATCGACTTGTAGGTGTAGACAAAGCATTCCTATGTGTCATGAGCTCCTAGAATGACTTTGTCAAAGTTTGACAATTTTTGGATTTTAGGGCTCTTAAGAGACTACCTCAGAAAGAGCACCCTAGAATGATTTGGTGACTTGGGTAATGAAATTAGACCTTAACTAGTATTTTCCTAACTACCTCAACATTTTTGCAATTCCCATTTGTCAAAATTACTATAAATTTTGCATTTTTTTCTCTAAAGGCTCTTAAGGGACTACCCCAAAAAGAGCACCCCAGAATGATTGGCTGACTTGGGAAACAAAGTCAGACATTCCCTAGTACTTACCTACCTACCTCAATGTGTCCATGCTTCTCATTCATAAAAATGATTATAAATTTTACAAATTTTGTACTTTTTGCTCTTAAGGCTCTTAAGAGACTACCTTGGAAAGAGCACCCCTGAACGATTGGGTGACTTAGGCAACAAAGTTAGACCTTCTCTAGTATTTACCTACCTACCTCAATGTTTCCATGCAGCCCATTCATCAAAATTACTATAAATTTCATAAATTTTGTGTTTTTTGCTCTTAAGGCTCTTAAGAGACAACCCTAGAAAGAGCACCCCAGAATGATCGAGTGACTTGGTAAATGAGATCAAAAATACCATAGTACATTTACTTGCCTACCTCAATGTGTCCACGATTCTCATTCATTGAAATAACACAAAATTTGACAATTTTCCATTATTTTCTCTTATAACACTTTCAAGATTACCCTGGATTAGTGCACTTTGGAATCATGGGTGGAATTGGGTGAAAAAAAGGAGTCCTTCCATAGTGTTGGAATTCCCACCTTGATGTGTTGGTATAGTTGGTTTTTTCCATGATGCACAAAACAAAAAATGCTTCTTTCCATTTTTACACTGCTCTTCACTGACAACTTTTACAAGAATGCATTTGACACTGGAACACACAAATGGTGTTGAGTTGACCAAATTTGAGAGAGGTTTTTTTGGAGACACTTGATATCCACCTGTAGGTGTAGACAAAGCATTCATAAGTGCCACGAGATCCAGAATGACTTTGTCAAAGTTTGATAATTTTTGGGTTTTAAGGCTCTTAAGAGACCACCCCTGAAAGAGCACCTAGAATGATCAGGTGACTTGGGAAATGAAGTTAGAACTCCCTAGTATTTACTTTCCTACCTTGGGGTGTCCACACTACCCATTCATCAAAATTACTATAAATTTTATAATTTTTGCATTTTTTTTCTCTTAAGCCTCTTTTAAAGACTACCCCAAAAAGAGCACCCTAGGATGATTAGGTGACTTGGGAAACAAGTTAGACCTTCCATAGTATTTACCTACCTACCTCAACATTTCCATGCTTCCCATTCATCAAAATAACTCAAAACTTGACACTTATCCATTATTTTCTCTTATGGTAGTTTCAAGACTAATCCAAATTAGTGCACTCTAGAATCACGGGGGGCTTGGAAGAAAAATGGAGGAATTTCATATTTTTGGAATTCACACCTTGAAATTTTAGTACAATTGGTTTCGCTCCATTATGCACAGAACAAAAAAATTCCTCTTTCCATTATTTGCACTGCTTTCTATAAACAAATTTTGTAAGAATAGATTTGACAATGGAACACACAAACAGTGTTGAGTTGACCCAAACTAAGAGAGCATAGTTTTAAGGGATTGAAAATACACCTCTAGGTCTAGATAAATCTTTCCTACATGCCACGAGCTCTCAGAACGACTTCATCAAAGTTTGACAATTTCTGGCTTTTAGGGCTCTTAATAGAGTACCTTGGAAAGAGCACCTCAGAATAATTAGGTGACTTGGGCAACAAATAGAGTCCTTCCCTAGTATTTACTTATGTACATTGACATGTACACACTACCCCTTTGTCAAAATTACATAAAATCATATAATTTTTGTATTTTCCAATATTCGTGTTTAATTTTAACCATTGTTGAGTCAATAGTAGATTCATGATTATGTTTCTTAACAATTATTAACAAATTTAGGTCATTTTGGTGGATAATATTATGACAATAAGTGATTAAAAAAAAATCATTTTTTTTGCTTTAACAATTCTTAACAAATGTAGGTCATTTTGGTGGATAATATTACAACAATAAGTGATTAAAAAAAAGTTCAATTTTTTTGCTTCAACATTGAGGACACATTCAATGTAATTCATAAAGAGGTATCTTATTCATATACTTTAATCTCTTGATTTATAATTTTGCATTTGATTTCAAAGAATGACCAATTTACTTTACTTTTCACATTGTTTATAATCCATAATTTTCTAATATTTATATGTAGGTGTTTCCCAAAACAAGCTTTAAGTAGGACATGAGGTTCAATGGTAATGCATCCAACATTAGAGTTTGTGATGCTTTCATTGTTCAATTATCTTTACAAAGTGTTTTCTTTTGTTTTTTTAACAGTTTTTGTAATATTGCAATGCAGGTGCCTATGAGAGTAGCAATAAATTGAGATGCGCATTATGGAGCAAGGATATTAGGGGCACATATTGATGAGGGTGCAGCCCGAGACTTAGAAAATAACCCACAAACAAGAGAATAATTTTATTATTCTGAAAATGGAGCTTCTTACATGCAGAGGATCTCAAATCCCCAAGTTCTACAACACATGCAAGTTACAGAAAGCTACAGAATCACCTTTTCGCAATATGCGAGCTTGTCCCCAAAAAGTTACCCAAAAATTAGAAACCCACCCATAAATAGAGCTCCTCTTTAGTTTGGATCCAAAACAACATTCAAATTTGAGTTTAGGAGGTTTGGCGCCGAAAAATTACAAATTGAAGTTCAAATTTCAAAAGAACATTTGCAATTGTATCTTCTAGAAAGTGCACCAACTTCCTGGGGCCATAACTTTTGATCTGGGACTCTGATTCGTGAACCATTTGAACCATTGGAAAGGTCTCAAAGTCAACAATGCACTTAAAATCTTCTATGCCAATTTTAAAAAGTTTTGAGGCCGATCCAAGAACTCTAAGCGCCTCAAATCTAACTCGAAAGATTTTTAGGTGTAAATCTGGGAAACTAAAACTGCAATATCTTTCAACCCAGGAATAGAAAATAAAAACCATCAATTGGGAATTTCATTATGCCGAAAAGGGTATCCAAAAATGTAAAAACATCTAAAAATTGAGAAACTTGAAATTTAACTATTTTTGGGTGATGTAAGATTGCCCTTACACCACTGGATGCTCCTGCATCACATATTATTTGTGTATCTATGATAGCTTGATAGCAAGATGCATCAATATATTTCTACATGAGGTCATTGATAAAATTATATGGTATTATTAGTTGTATTGATGATTATGATAGTTAAAAAATGATATGTGATGTATTTATACACGAGAAAATGAAAAATATAATATATGAGCATTATTGGTTATATTGATGAGAGAATGTATGTTGCATTATGATGATTATGAATGTCATGTGTATGTTGAAAAATGTCACATGTTTGTGTAATCATGAATGCCATGTGTATATATTTTCAAATAAAAATCACTCACACATTCGTACATTCGTTCATGTTGGTACCTACTTAATAGTGAAGCAATGGTGAAGATTTTTCACTTGTATTTTAGATAAAATACTCTCATAAGCCCTTAGAATAGCAACAATCTTTCATTCCTTTCCATGATCTTTTGACTACTTTTTCATTGCTTTTACTTTAAGCTTTGTAGCAACTGCTCCCTCATTAGCACTTAGGATAGAAACATCCATTTTCTTGGATAGAGTTTTAAGATTTTAGGCATAATAGCAAGGCAAAAAATTATTTGATAAAATTATTTGTTAGACATGTATAAAAAAATGTGGTAGCATCGACAATGAAGTGAATTGTTTTAAAAAATACCTCAAAGAAATTTAGTATCATGGTGATGCAATGCTATGTTTGAAAATTTGTTATCTATCACCATGTAGTTATTAGTTATGTAATGTGAATTAATCCTTTGAGTTTGAAAGATGTGCTATGCAATGTAATTAGTGATATGAATATAAACTACACAAATTTCTTACTAATTTTTTAAGGAAATGCAATGTAATATTGCTTACTAATATGCTTTGATAGATTTTTTCCAATCATGATAGCTTGTTTGAAAGCACCTATTTTAGGCTTTTAGCCATATAGAAAAAAGGTAGTAAATTGTTTGATAAAATGCTTTGGTAGACATGTATGAAAAATGTGGTAGCATAGAAAAGGTAGTGAATTGTTTGAAAAATGCCTCAAAGAAATATGGTCTCATGGAACATAATGTATGAGATCCTTAATATGAATGAACTCTTGAATGTAATGTATGTAAACCTTAATTTGAAACACTACAAAAATGCCTCTTGAAAAGTGAGATGAAAAGGTAAAAGACAACAAGTGAATGGTGGCAGATATATGAAAAGGTAAAAAACATGCCCTAATTTTTATCATTCTTCTAATTGAATAATTTTACACCACATTTTTTTTATTTGGTTATGGTTAGTATGATATTTACCTTCTCAACAAATATTATACAATGCTTCTCATACCATTTCCCATTAATTTTAGATTCTTTTGAAAAAAAATCAGCTACCCACTTCATTACAGGAGTTCAAAAAACTAAATGATGTCAAATGTAATTTCATTCAAGAGAGCTTTAAATCATGTGTATTCTCAAATTGAGTGTTCAACATGCAACTAGAATTCCAAATTTTACCTAAAGTTTCCACATAACCACTATGAGCTCAACATTCAAAAAGTGGTGATAAAATTTGGTGATAACATTAGATAAATGGTCATAAAATTTGGTGAAGTTTCCAAAAGACACCCAAATTTAACACTAACATCGATGGATTACCAATTGTAGTTCATAAGTTCTATTAAAATTCAATTTTGTTAAACTATAACATGTTATTGATCATAACTTTAAACCATTCTAAAATAATTATACTTTCCAATTTTAAGTTTCAAATTATAAAGACATGCACACAAGGAACAAATTAGATCGAATATCAATTCTTATATATGAAAATGTAGAATAATTGTGTTTGTGCATATAGAAATTTGGAATATATGCCCACTCAAAACAAGTTTTACAAAATGTGACATATATGCCATCTCAAGATTTATCAATCCTTAAATGTATCAATCTCTAGAAAGTCCTAATATTTTGTTGGATCATCAAAATCGAGCATCCTCAAAGTGCTTATTGGCTCTAAATTTTCCTGCACAATAACAATTCAAACCTCAAATTAGATTAATAATGTGAATGGTTGACAAGATAGACTACTAAATAGAAACTTATATACTATAATTGAGAAATTATCAATTTAACATCAAAATCACTATATTGAACTATAATATATCAAAAATGCAATTCTTGTTTACTTCAAGTCTTGCTCCTTTTTTTGCAAGATGTTCTACATGTGATTGTTCTGTAGGACGATCAAGAGTCATCATATATTGAAATGGTCCCAGATTCATCACATTGCTAAATTAGACAAAGGACTATAGCAGGTAAAATAAAATTGATCTATAAATTAATATATAATTGTTGAAAAATAATCATATTTACTAAACATATATATATCTACTCCTATCTAAACATATATATCTATAATATAAAATAAAAACATACTTGTTGTGATGCTTGTACACTTATTGTAGATGGGCTCATGATGGATGAACTAGCTAAGATAGTTTCCTATATAAAAAATGACAAGAATGTAACACAATGTAAATTCACATGTACATAGAATCATAATGTCGAGAATATAAAAAATACATATACCTATTGCAATGCTTCTTCCAATGTGTCAGAAGTAGCCATCATCGCTATAAAAGAACCAAGTTGCTATAGAAAAAGACAAGAATACATTAGAATATCAATTTATGTACATGTATTTAAACATAATAAATTTCAAAAATTAACATCTAAATAATAATTTAAATGATACCATTTACTGACTTTATAGGCCAAATGAAATGGCCAATTGAGTAGCCTCCTAAACCTATGAAATTTGATCATTTGTTAGCAACTGTTAAATATTCTTACACATAAATATATATTAGTACTAATATCTCTTATAAAATACGAGAGAAAAGATAAAATGCACTATGAAATTACTTAGAGTCTTACTAGTGCCTCCACATCATCTCTTCCACCCGTTGTCTCTCCTAGAAATGCTCTGCTCCATGATCTCTCATCTCCTACATCCAACATATCATGGATCTCATAGTCAGATGTGTCCATTGGAGCCTTAATGGACTGTCGAAGAGGACTCAAACATATATTGTGGCACATAATGTAATAATGGGGCACACAAATATGTGGCAAAGAGGAGGGTGTACTAGTAGCAACTGATGCAATGGGTGCATCACCATCATGTGGTTGTGCAACATGTGAGCTCTATGTGATCAAATGGTCACTCAATGCATGTACGACTAAAATAATTTGACTTCCTACATCTGCAACAATCTCGAGGTAAGGTATTGGAGTTGGGGAAGTAATAGGTGGATTAGGAAGAATTGGGGTTACTCGACGTGCCCTGGATCTATCCTAAGGCATTCCTCTACCCACACCTTGGAAATATCACATATCAAAGTAGTTGACATGCTTACCTAAGAAAAACTCAGCATATAGTTTTCGTAGAAAATATTGTGGGACATCAAAATTGAAACCATGCACCAACGTTTCTAGAAATTATCTAGGATACCTCAATGTGTTCACCATTCAATCGAATATTTAGGCTTGTGCACATCTATGGGTTGTCAAGTTTTGGGATTGATAAATAGTTTTGCTAATTGGGCTTTCCTAATGTCAAGTCCCCTCACTTCATCATATGATAGACCATTGGCATAATGTTGCTTCTAGAACTCTTGCCACTCTACAAACCTAATATGCTAGTTTGTGAGAGTTTCAACATTGGAAATTATTGTTTCTTATGTTGTTTTCATATCAAAGAGGTGAGGGAGTGTCTCGTATATCCGACATGTTTCTCAATTGATTTTAATTTTTACGGATAGATTCATGGATAGTGGGTACATTTTGTAATGGAGAAATTGGTGGTGGAGGGGGATTTGGCTAGGCAGGGCTTTCATTTGGACCAAGGTTGGGTTTCTCAGCCATTGTTAAACCTATTTAATGTTGAAAATTTTAAAAATTAATAGTTATTTAAATACAAACTATTATGCATATTCAAAAACCTATTTTTGACTAAAATACTTAAAAAATAATGCAAAACTTTAAAAATTTGAAAAAAACATTAAAAATCATACATACCTCTGATTAGTGGGTGATTTTGGAAAAAACAATTACTGGAAAATGGATATCCAAGTTTTTTGGTTGCTCCAAAGTGCACAACAGAGAATAAGGCAAGTGGAAATGACTCTAGACCTTTCCTTTTCTTTGATTTAATACATAGGAAACAAATATCCATTTAGTTTTAATTTGTTTTTTTTTTTTAATTTGGTTAGGTTTGCCCCAGACGACACTAACTGACTAATAAGAGAGTTTTTATATTATAAAAATATAATTTTTATATAACAATATTATAAAATGGTATATATATTACAATATTAATATAATATATTGTATTATAATATAATATAAATAATAATATATTATATTATAATATAATATATATTATTTTTTCTAGGTGAAAGGAAAGAAGCCTATATATATATTAATATAATATAATAAAATTTACAAAAATGAATAACATTGGCTCTTGCTAGCTAGAATTGAAAACATAAAAGCTTCCACGTGAGAATTCACAACCCCCATTTAAAATGAGCCATATTTCCCCTAATCATGACCCTAAACAACCTAGATTACATATGTAATTACACCACTCTTGATTATACAAAAGATCAAATAACTATAGATACCCAACATCCCCTATCCAAAAACCTTCTATGCCCAAATAGTTTATATGCAAAACAATGAAAAAACCTTGATAAAAAAACTACATACCCCAGACTAACTAAGCTTTGATTATAGCATTGTGAAAATCGTGCTCACCCTAGAACACAAAATCTGCCTTCTCTGGATGTTCACTATACTAGTCCATGTGGTCCCCACTATCAAGTCAGCATGGCTTGTATCAATTATCACTTTCTTCCTGACAGCTTAGATCCCACCATAGTCTATTGGTCTGTTGAAGAGACATAGAGGAGAGTCCCACTAATGAAGCAATGTCCCATTAAGGGGAACAATGTTGATCTATCAAGGAGACAAAAGATAGAGTCTCACTGACGATACCCAGCCACATCGAAACAATCTCATTAGTTCATCGACGAGACAATTTTGAAGGTCCCACTGAACAACTAGGACAAAAGGATGTGAGAAGGCCAATCAACCAATTGAATGTTGCCAACAGTTCACCTACGTCATCACTTGGGTCTCACATCAGAGTATCAAGGGGATTGACTATATTCTCCTACCAATTTCCCTATGTCTCATCAATGCCTTCTAACCTTGGTCTTTACTGTTGGATCAACTTTAGCGCTTCATCTTGACTGTACAATGCATATCGCTATGTCGGTGGGATAGGGAATCCTTTCTCGCCAATATCCTCAAGTCCTTTTCATGAAGCCTTAACACTGTGCATGGGTCCACCATACCAGTCATCACCAACTTGTCACTTCACAATTCACAACAAGGATGTGAATTTCCTTGTCAACCAATCAATGTCCACCACCTATTGACATATGTCACCTGTCGAGACCCACAACACACATCATGTAGTTCAACTTCCATCACAGTATCGATGAGACACCAAAAATCTCCCATCAATGTCCTGATCTCCCTTCAATGAATAACTTTCATCCTTGGCCATTGATCTACATTCATCCCATACCGTCGTTACATCGAGGGGAATTAAATCTATCTCTTACTGATATTCCTTTTTCTCTCCAATGAAGAATAACCTTAGTGGCAACACATACACCAATCGTCTATAGCCACATGTCCTTACCTTATTTTCCTTCATATGTTAGGTCCCACACACACGTGACCATTCACCTTCACTCCCTTCTAGTCTAGTCCCACCATCATAGTATCAGAGGGACATGAAATAGCTAACCAAGTCCCATCAATAAGCATACCATTGGTGCATTGACCGAACACCATTTAGACTCCCATCGAAAGTTTGAAGTCACACCGATATAGAATGTTATTAGTCCATCAAGGACACGAACTTCAAGGTCTCATTGACATGAACAAGTCACACTGAAGTAGAATATTATCAATCTGTTGAAGAGATGATCACCTGAGTCTTGTCGATGTGTTAAAGTCTCACTGACCGGTGAATTAGGAAAGGGGGGCTAGTCATACACATGAAGACAATGACATAATTTTTCACTTAGGTAATCAAAAACTTGCGCTATTCGGTCAACATCAAAATAGAAACCTATTAGCTCAATGAACAAGAATAGATAGGATTTATCTGATAAAACTCTAATTGACTAAGAGCAAATAAATTTCCATTTTGAGCACATTCCACAACCTCCAAACTTGCAAATTATATCATTGGAAAACTCTTGTGTCGAATAGACACCACTTAAACTCCCACCGAAGAGCCAAGGTCATTCCAATATAGCATGTCTTTGGGCTATCAAGGGGATGATCTTTAGGGTCTCTTTGACAGGAACAAGTAACGCTAAAGGAGAATTTTTACACTTTGAAGGAGCCAACCACACTATTACACTATGCACACATTTCATTGGCCACTATCTGAGCTAACATTGGAAAAGTATCCACATCGACACTCTCTCCAGAAATAGACACTATTTTCCTTTGGCACCCCTAATTTGTCAAGAGATCTGCTAAGCTATTCCCTTCTCTATAAATGTGAGATATATGAAAAGCTTTAAACTTATCAAGCAACCTCCAAACAATCTGCATTACATACTTTAGGTTACAATTATAGCACGATCTCTCTTTACATGTGTTTATAATTATTAATGAATCTACTTCTATGTGAATTCTAGAGATACCTAGTTGTCTGGCAAGAAGCAAACCATGAAGAACCACCATTTCTTCTGTAATCATGTTTGTACCTATAGAAAGAGAAATTGACTTGGCTACCTTCAAGACCCCATGTGAATCCCTAATATAGACCCCTGCCTTAGACACTCCCGGATTACCTTTCAAAGCTCCATCAAAATTCAACTTGAGAAAACCTAAAATCGAAGGTTTCCATTTAACTTGAACCCTATCAATTTTGGGCTTGTGAGGTTGGTTCAGACTACCTTTGAATGGAAGAAATATACCCTTCCAATTCCTTAGTATGCTATCATCCCATTCCGTGAAGAGAAAACTTACATTCTTATAACTTTGAACATAAACATTAACTGCTTCTGAAACCAATTTCTCAATTATACACTAAACATTCTAAACTGAAGAAGAGATCTTTCTAAAAATGTGTTTGTTACACTCCCACCATAATTCCCAAAGAACTGTATCTAGAATTAGGCACCAAATTCATGCAAAAAAGGAGGATTTATATAACATAGGACAAGCTTGAAATAGATCCCAAATTGTTTTTGGCAATGGAGTAAAGAAACCCAATTTGTGGAGCAAAAACTTCCAACAGTCCTGAGAAAATTGACATTGCAAGAACAAATGATCAACAGTTTCAAAAATTTCTTCACACAAGATACATTTAAAGGGTTATGTAATTCCTAATTTATTATTATTTTTTACTTCTTAACACCCTTTTACACAATACTAGCCATACAAAACTCACTGCTTTTGACAAGACCATACTATTCCAACAAAAGGAGAAGTCTCTTTGTGACTGAATTTGAACATCTTTGTTAAGGATTGCTTTATACCCTTGCTTAATTGAATAATTACCATCTTTGGAGGGATCCGAAATGATCTTATTAGAATATCTTGAAAAAAACTCTACTCTTTCAGCTAGGGCCTTATGCATGAAGTCCTTTTGACCTTCTATTATTTGCATTTCCAAAAATTGCTTCCATTTTACCCTCCCTGAAACCAATTCTACTGAATCAACATAATAAATCAACCTAGTGCCCCATGAGGGAGACAAAACTGGGATAGTTGGCTGCAAATCTTGAAAATATTTAAAAGGAGGATGACGATTCCAAAAATGAACATCTTCACCATTATGAACTTCCCAAGACAAGTAAGATGTGACCACCTTCTGACAAGACACCATGAAATTCCACATAGCAGATCCATTTGGAGTATTGGATATTGTAAAAATTATTGTCGGATTATGAGAGTCTAAATACTTTGCCTACATTATTTGACACCACATAGAATCAGGCTTATTGTACATTTTCCAAATCAATTTTCCCCCAAAAGCCATGTTGTGTTTAGAGATATTATGCATTCCAACTCCACCTTTGAGCTTTTTAGAAGACATACTATCCAACAAAATTAGAGATTTTTTTTCCCTCATCCATATTCCCCTTCCATAAAAAACCCCTAATAACCTTTTCAATCTGATCAATAACTGATTTAGGATCTTTAAGTACTACTATAAAGTAGTTGGGGATTGCTGCTAAGACAACCTTGATTAACAAGATGTGACCTAATAGTGATAACCAGTAGGATTTCCATGCAGAGACTCTAGATTTTATCCTTTCTATGACATTAAACCAATAAGAGCACTTGTTTGCTCCCATAAAGAATGGGATTCCCAAATATATGCATGGAAGTTCTACTTCCTGAAAGCCTAAAATCTGAATAATCTTCCTTTTAATGGATGCCTTAGGATTGAAGAAATAAACCTTATATTTTTGAGCATTTATCTTCTACCCCAATACTGATGAATACAAGTCCAAAACCCTTGTTATTTCACTGGTTTCTACAACAGTTGCTTTCGCATAAAGCAAAGTATCATCTGCAAAGAGATCGTGTGTAGCTTAAATAGTAGTGTGAGGAATAATTACACCTTGCCACTGACCTAATCAATGTCTTTCCTTTATTGTCCTACTTAAAGCCTCGGCCATAATAATGAAGAGGAAAGGGGATAAGGGGTCTCCTTATCTTACACCCTACGAAGCACTGAAGAATCTTGAAGGAATACCATTGATAATCACTAAAAATTTGGCTCCTAACAAACAAGATAATATCCATTTGCACCACTTATTGCAAAATCCAAATTTAGCCAACACTTTCATTAAAAAACTCCAATCTACCCTGTCATATGCTTTCATCATATCAAGTTTTACAATGAAGGAAGATAGATGATTGTCACTAATAGAATGAAGTACTTCATGTGCAACCAATGTACCTTAGCTATTTCTCTACTCGAGAAAAATCCCCCTTATTCGTGCGAGATGATTTTAGGGATAAGTTGTTGCAATCTTAAGTATATTACCTTTGTGAAGATTTTATAGACTGTATTACACAATGATATGTGCCGAAATTCTGCAAAAGTCTTTGGCTCCTTTATTTTTGGTAAAATTGCAATATTTTTCAAATTAAAACTATTCAACATTGAGCCATTCTTTCATGACTCTTCCATGGATCGCAACAAATCAAAACCTGACACATCCCAACATTTTTGGAAAAATAGAGCTGTAAACCCATTTGGACCTACTGCCTTGTCCAGAGAGGGAGAAAAATACCTTCCTGAATTCTTCCAAAGTGAAAGGATTCATCAACCCCTCATTATCCTCTTGAGAGATGGTATTTTGAATTGCATCTAGCAAGGTATGTTCATCTTGATTTTCCTGAATTGGACCATTCGTAGAGGGGGCAAGGAGGTTCCTAAAAAATTTAACCCCTTCATTTTGAATCTCCTCTGCATTTGTAATCCAACTTCCTGTTTCAACATCCTAAATTGAAAATATTGATTGGGAAGCTCTTTTTATTTGGGAAGAAGCATGAAAATACTTTGTGTTACGGTCCCCATCCTTTAGCCATAATTCTCTAGATTTTTGACGCCAATAAATCTCTTCTCTCTTGCCTAACTCTTCCCACTTTTGTTGTATTTTTTTCTGTTTTTCACACGTAACTGGAGCCAAACCATATTGAATTATGAATTCATGGACCTCTGCTAACTCCTTTACAACTTCCTCTTTTTGGAATTTTTTTTTTTAAAAACTTGCGCATTCCATATTTTGATCTGCTATTTTACATACTATAATTTTTTATAAAACTGAAACATTTTAGTGCCTCTGTGAAAAGGTGCACTAACCCACAATTGGCGAAGAAGTGGAAGAAAATGTGGGTATCTAAACCACATTTTCTCAAACTTAAAAGAAGGATTATGTTTGATAGAGGGATTTAAACTTGAAATATCTAAAGAGATTGCATAATGATTTGAACACACTAGAGGCAAGATTTCTGAAAACATATTATATGATGCAATTATCCAATCTTGAGAGACTAAAAATCTATCTAGACGTTTTGCGATTTGCAGAAAATATTTCCTTTAGTTAGTCCATGTAAATTTACCCTTTAGAGGTAAAATATCTTTCAAAGCATTGTCAGATATGAAGCAAATAAAATCATCCATTACTTTTTGTGGTGGAAATATACCTCCCTATTTTTCTTGGGGCAACACTATTGCATTGAAATCGCCTACAACAATCACTTTTTCAATCCCAAAACCTTGAATGAAGCCTGTTAACACATCCTATAACCTCTTCTTGTCTTGTGTAGTTGTTGGCCCATAGACATTGAATAACTTAAATCTAAGGTCAAAACTCGCAACATTGAACAACTATCAATTACTACCCCTATGAACTTCAACAATAGACACCTTTTTTGAATCCCATAATGTGATTAGACCACTTGAAGCACCTTGAGCTAGCACATGCACTGATTTCCATTTTTTCCACTTCTTAATTGTCACCTCTAAAGAATCTTGTGATGTTTTTGTTTCTTGTAGTAATATGATATATGCCCCACAAGTGTCAAGTTGGCACTTGACATGAGCTCGCCTTTCAGAGTGTTAATGCCTCTGAAATTCCAAGACAACACCCTCATTGTGGTTGAGGAGAGCAACATGCTCTCCTCGGTCTTTTACTTATTGATAAACTCTTATCCAAAGTAGAATGTAATCTTGCTTCAATTTCTTCTTTTAATTTAGCGGTCTTAGATTTTCTTCCACATTTCCCCAAGGAATTTTTTGTTGAAGCTTGAGAGGTTGGAGTCTAAGCTAATGATAGGGTTTACGAATAATAAAAAATTGGTAGCAGTTTAGATGATGATGATACATTAGAGGATCTTAAGTATTATGCACATCTTGAATGTTTAGATGACATGGAGACTTCTCTTGCTTCTCATCCTCATGTTGAGATTACATTGCTATCACCTATTGCAACTTCAAATTCTAGAAATGTTTCTTCAAGATTTTCTAATGATTCATTAAAGTAGAATCAATTATGTCTTCTGGATTCAGTCCATTGGGACCAATTTCTACCAAACATCTCTTGTTTGTTTGTAGAGTACCTATTTTTGGATCTAGATGATGCTATCGATGACATACTTCTTGTAGTAAGATATCTATAGTCTTCCTAATTTAGCTTGGGATGATCTCTTGACAAGTATTTCAGACATGTTTATGGAGACACATATTGGAAATTTAGGAGACACTATTGAGTGTATTCATCTTCCCTTTGATGAAGATGATTCTTCTGCAGTTGTTGTGAGGGAACACTTTGACCCTCTTGTTCATTATCTACATGGTAATTCATTTAGTTTGATGTGAGTGTGGATACTTGGATCAACATTTGGAGCATAAATATTTAAAGAAGATACTTGAGTCTTTGACTTATGCTCTACATCAGTCTCTAGGAGATTCTAATTTGTCATCTTTAGTAGTGTGGCCTAGAACGCCTAATTTGATTGTGGCAACTTTCAACATCGACATGGGGATACTTGAGCTAACTTCAAAGACTTCATACATATTGAACTTTCTTCCTACATATTCCTTTCAAGACTTGGGAGAAAACTTACATACACCATTGGTTATGTTTCTTCCTAAGGGGAGGAATGTTGTTCAACGATCGTGGACCATCATCTCCATATAGTTTTGAGCATTTACCATTGGATCTCTTTGGGGGAGGCTACTTGGTCCTTCTCTTTTCTCTCTATACTAGGGGTAGTGTTCTCTCTATATTTGTGGGGGGCTTCTTCTTCCTTGGGGGTAATTTGATATGTACATGGGTACCTAACATGGCCTCATTTTTCAGGACCCATCATATTTTACATCTTCCTAAACTATGCTTAAGGGGGGGTGTTGGTGTAGGTACACTTAATTAAGCTTTCTTAGTATAACAAAGTGATTTTGTGACTAGGAGATAAGTGTGTGGTGTCCCCTTCCTTAAAGGGTGGAACCAATTTCCACTTTTGATGGCATCCTCCACTTTTTGTGGTTGATTCCTATTGGTTGGATTTGCCACCTACCTCCTCTCCTAAGTTCTATATAAACTCACTACCTAGCTTGTATTTGCATACTCTTGCATCTTTGATTCATGCATTCATTCATGTATTGATTCATCTTGGAAGCTCTTAATGCAATATTGTCACATTGACATTGCATAATCTCTAAAAGTCCTTGTTTGCATTCTTATGTTTTTCCAGTTAATGTAACCTTGATTTTCTCTTAAAAAGTTCCTTGGATTATTTGATCTATTTTATATTTCTAACACGTTTTAACTCTCATCCCACATATAAGAAATTTTGAACACGTACACATTTTTTTTGTTCAAATCACTCCTTGAAGCAAAGATTTCACCAATCACCCTTTTAACATTGAACCCTAAACTTTAATAAACATTTGAAAGCTACCAATTTTGGTTTCATAAATAAACAATTATAATATACAATTTTGAAATCCCAGGAAGCAACTTCTTTGTTGTTACACTTGTGAACAAAGTATATTTTGATGAACCATATGTAGGTGGTGTATGTCAGCCAATTATAATTAAATGTTAAATCTCTAAGGAAAATTTATATATCAAGGGCATTGGAGACCAAATTGCTAAGTCACAAAGCAACTCCCATTTTTTAAAGACTAAGTACTTTGAATTATTTCCCTTAATATTGGAATTTTCTTGCCATTAATGTTAAAATATTTTTTTCCTAAAGATAACTCAAAATAGAAAAATAATTATATAGAAAGAATAAATAAAAAATCCAAAATATGGCCCATCTATTAAGAAGTTTTTCTGGATTAGCAAAGATAATTTGTCCCAATCTTGCCTAGTTGAATTCCCTATTCTCTTGCATAATATCTTGTCCAAAAGTATCCACTACCCTTTTCCACCCACCTGTGCCTTTTCTTTAGGTTGCCTACAATATTTTTCAATTTGAAATCCCACAAAACAAAAAAGTCAGCATCTCAAGATTTTATAGGAAATAAACACTATAATGAAAACCATGAGCCAAAAAAGGGAATTTATGGAGATTAGTATGTATCTAAAAGAGCTATATTGGCAAGATGAATTTTTATGCAATCATTGCTTATAAATTATAAACTAGATTAGATATCTTGATAAAATCAAGAAGCATATGCAAGAAAACAAAAAAAAAGTACAATATGAGTAAATTGAAAATGATAACCAAATTAAATAGGAAAATTGAATTCATCAAATAGACTTGAATTTTGACCCTTAAATTTATATAATTTTCCCTGATATGTCAATATTTTATCAAGTAGACCATTTAACACTCCTTTAGTGATTCTCTAGACATAAATCTCAAATTCCACAAGGAGCACTAAAACTATGTAGTACAAAATATACGCTTGTTGTAATTTAGAATAGTGCTTTAGAGTGTTAATAAAAATGTATACAAAATCACATAATTTAATGGAATGGAGTTTAGTGACAATCTTTATTTTGAAGTAGATTGCTAGATGAGCATAGTAGCTTCAAATAGTTTAATATTTGGCCATGGTATAGTACTTCATTATACCACTCAGTATCAAATCAAACATGTTCTAATGAAAACAAATTGCACAAGAAATAGAGGGGGAAAGTAAGGGATCCCTACACCTATAAAGGAGTTGGCAATTTCATGAAGACATCAAGGTGGCCAAAATTAGGTAGGTCTACAAATCAATGTAATAAATTACGCAAAACTACCTTAAAAAAGAAAGATAAAATGTAATAAGAAACAAGTCTAAATACATAAAGCAATATGAAATTATCTGAAATAAGTATTGAGACAAAGTAAGATCAAATGAATAACAAAAGAGGAATTTGTTTATGGATGGCATGGGAAAAAATTCAGCAACAAAACTTGAAGCTTCTAAAACAGGATAATAATTGTATGATAGGATCTAGATGACATTCTTGCATGAAAAAATAGGACCTACACATACCCACAATCAATAGCGGCAATTGCAATGGAAAATTTGACATCATAAGTATTTAAGAATGTTTCTCAACAAGAATTATTAAATATTACGGATGTTAATACATAACATGCCAACTATAAATTAATGTTTTTAGCAAGTGTGATTGCATAATGTTTGACAAAATCTCCTATATCATATAGAAATAGAAAATTGAACTTATAAAATAAATGCCTATAACCTCTCTTTGTGCATTTGAAACAAACTTGAAATAAATTAAGGTGTTCTACCACATGACCTTTGACAAGAACTATTCATCATAATTTAAAAAATCATAATTAACTAATGCATAACTTGATCCAATTTCAAGCGTAAAAAAATATATCCATAACATCAAAGGTTTCTTAACCAAAGTCACATTAGCCCATATGTAATACAAAAAACAATGCAAACTTGTAAATTTATAGAAATAATCAAGTATATTGACAAAAAGTTCATATTATTTAAGATTTACTTTGCACAATTACAGAAAAATATAGCATACCCAGATATCTACACTACTTAAAATGAACTTGAGGAAATGTAGTACCCCTCCTCTTTTGGTCCTTCGTGTCATGTGAGTGAGTTGTTTATTTTAGATGTCTTGTTGACTTTTTGATTCTATGACTTGATGTGATTTCAGAATTATGCGATAAAGTGAATATTATGGTTAGCTTGGAGTAATCAATTTAAATTGATTTACAAGGTAACTTAAATTAAATCGATTACGATGTGATTAAAATAAATTTGGAAATTAAGATAATATAAAGTGTATGGTTATTAATAAATTATTAAATTATTAAATTATTAAGAGAATGTTTTTGATTAGGTAAGCAACAATTTCAGGGTGTTGTACCCTTCACATAGAGCCACAAGGGCCAATAGAGTTCAAGATAAAAAAAAGCATCAAAAAACACAAAGCCAAAAAATAGACACCACGGACAAACAACAGATGGACAAACAACAGACTAGCAGTAGACTAACTGGCCTCTTCCCAGTTCTTAGACAAGAGATTTACAACTTCTTCTCTAACCCACTCCTGACGGTCTTTAGTCTTTTTCATGTCCATCTCATCCTTCATCACCACCAATAGGGTACTAGTGACATAGTGGACCAGCTTAACCATGAGGGGGGTCAAACCGTAATTTTTTTTGTCAAGTTTATCTAATCTTTCCTTCAGCACAAAGAGCTCCTCCCCTCCAACCGCAATCTTGCTGGTATTAGTATGCTCAACCTCTAGTAGTTTTGAAGACTGAGAGGTTGAAACCTCCTTCTAAACTTTTCTCATGTCAAGAATATAGCAGGGACCTCTAGCATGCTCCTCCTCCTCACCCTTAGACTCCTCTTCAACCCAGCTATCTTTGTTGTCCGACTGCTCCTCTTTTGTGTCCAAATCTTTAACCTACACTTTTTTACTATTCTTTGCTAGCCTACTAGAGTGTCGAATGATGGCATCACAACCAATATCCACCGTCTCTGCAACCACCATATCCCCCACAGAGTCCTTGCTCACCACATTTTTTCCTTTTCTCAGAGGATCCTTCACTTTCTCCTTGCATTTCTTTCTCTGGGTAGGCTTGTTGGTAGTCTTCCCAGGGGTTGCTTTGAGTTCACAAAGACTAGCCATCACATTAGTCTGGACCGCTCCCTCATTCCCTTTAAGCATTTTAGTATCGGGTTTGGATTTATGCATGCTAGTAGGAACTAGGTGGTTTTTCCTAACAGGGCCTTTAGATTCAGCTGGAGATAAATTGGTAATAGTGGATGGCTCAATTTCTTGAATGCGGACAACCAATATGGGTTTTGGCAGACATAAGGCAAGGTGGAAATGGTATAGCCTCAAAATGAGGCCCTGATGGAGCGATAGGGGTGTAGGGTCATTAGTATTTTGACCAGCAGCCTCAACACATTTTCCAACTAAATTTTCTCAGTCCATAAGCAGGAAAAAAGGAAAGCTTAACAAAAATTTATGCCTGAGGTGATTCAATAGAGGGAAATGGTAGAAGTAATAGGAGAGTCACATACTTCATCAAAGTAAGGCACACCTAGTTCCATAGCTGAGGGAGAGCCTCTCGGTTAAAACTCAACTGGTTGTGCACTGGAACCTCATTCCCCACAAAGAACTTGTTCATACTTTCATTGCCCTGAGTTTTGGTGTGTTTTAGATGCTTCATACCAGTACACTAGAGCCCCGTAGCCTACACAATCACTTCCTCATCCATAGTAAAGGAAATGCCTCCCAAAGTCACATGACAATCTTTCCACGAATTGAAAAATTGGGTAGACATATTAGGGTCATGTACCACTAGTCTCTCCATTAGAGGAGCAAGACCACCTTTGACACAAATATTCCAAGAAAGCGGGTCTTTGTAAAATTCGTTGTAGTTATCTGGTTCACTCCACACCCTATCACCACCCATATTGTCACTCTGCACATAGGATAACTAGGAACCCTGAGAAAATAAAAGGTTACAGATAGTAGAAAGGTGAAAAATCACCCGCACATTAAGGATTTTAAGCTAGAAATGATATTCTTTGATAATCAAGGCAAAGGAGAGGTCGCACACATGAATAAGTAATTTCCAAAAAGAAATCTTAGTCGAATCATAAAGGAGGATCTCCACACATAATCGGTGAAGTAAGCATGATTTGAAAGGAAAGGAAGGTTTTCCTTCCACATAAAAGATGTACAGAAATGTAGGCAAGATGGTCGCGGGGCCAAAATTAGAAACACCAAGAAAGTTAGCTTTTAGGGGTAGGCCAAATTTAGAAAACCTAAAAAGGTTAGCTATCAGACATGGAGACAAAATAGTAGACAATATAGAGACAATAAGGAGCTTGATATCATATTTATTAGTCACATCAAACTCAAAATAAAAAAATTGGGAATATGATAGCTTAACATGATCCCCAAAAGGAGATTATGAAGGGTACGGTCCAGCTTAGTTTTAATCATCAAGTACTTATCACAACATCTCATGATTTCCCTTTTCAAAATGGGCTCCTTCCCATAATTTGAATTATGTCACTTGTTATCCATCTCATCATTTAAACTCATCCACATAGCCCAACAAACAAGCATATGGCCCCCCCAAAAAATCCAGCAAGGTGCTTGATTAGTTATCATCATGGGTCAAATAAGGGCTTTGTTCTTTCAATATTAAACAGGTTTGAATTTTAGGAGGTAGGTTCCCTAAAGAACACCAACATTTGGATAATTTCCAGTGTGTGCCAAAATTGGCTAAGGCATCAACCACTTGGTTTCCCTCCCTGTAAATGTTGGTGGAAACTTTGAATTTTAACTTTGACACGAAGAGCCTAATGTCTAGAAGAATGCCTTTAGTACTCCACCCCAACAACTTGGCAAAGTTAATAGCATTGATAATAGACTTAGAGTCTCCTTCAATATGAAGGTTCTCTATCCCCATGGAGACAACCAACTATTAGCCCTTCAACAACACTCTAGCTTCATAAATCATAAAAGAATGAACACCAATCCCCCCATAATAACAAGCCACATAATTTCCTTAGTAATCCTTGATCACACCTCCTGTACTAGCTCTACCCGGGTTGCCTTTAGTAGCCCCATCAAAATTTAGTTTATACTAGCCTCTATCAGGAGGTTTCCAAATAGTGACACTCTGAGCCAGGGATTTGGAGTTGTCATAAGAGTTAGCATCTAGGTTCTTATGCCAAGCTTTGGCTATACTTATTTCCACCTTAGTTGGACCTTTGTCAGGGGTTTTCCCTTTGAAAAATGAGATATTTTCCGCAATGAGCTGAGACCCAATACTAAACACCTCTTTCAGACTCATCTCCATGTTCCTAAATATCCTATTATTTCTTTCTTTCCATAAACACCAACAAATAATAAAAGGGACCTGGTTCCAAATTTCATCAGGTAGAGGGTGGATAAAGGGTCCAGACCAGCTCAAGGTAAAGGATTTGGTATCCTTATACATAATCCAATGAATCCCCAATCTTCCTAAATCTAACTCCCACACCTCCACAACAAAAGGGCAGTGTAACAGTAGGTGATCCACTGACTCCTCATTGCACTTGCATAAAAAACATCTATTTGGGATATGGAATCCTTTTTTTCTCATATTTTCTTGAGTAAGAATCTTTTTATGGCAGATCGTCCACCAAAAGAAGTTAACTTTCGGGATCATGTGTCGATTCCATACCTTCTTCCATAGATCAAGGACAACATCCTAGTCTGTCAACATATTGTAAGCCAATTTAATTGAGAGATCACCATGTTTATCATGAGTCCAGAAAAATTCATCCCCCTTGCAAGTAGCAGGAAGCTTGGTGAGGGAGAGAAATTCCTGCAAGGTCTTAGCAAGGAGGCACATATTAGGGGAAAAGGGGAAACAAAGGCCTAGGTCATTCCATTTTCTGACTCCTAGAGGCCCTAGGAGGTAATCACTAATATAAATTTCAAAGAATTGTTGAGCCAATCTCATAAGATTCCTCAATTTAAAGTTTTCTAGGGGAGTGTCAAGTAACCAGGTGTCCTCCCAAAATCTGATTTTATTGCCATTACCAATCTTCCATTTGATCCCACTTCTCAGAAGATCTTGCAAACTGTATATACATATCCAAACCAAGGACCCCGAAGGGTGAGTCTTCGATAGGCAGTCAATCAAAGGTTTGTTCTAAAGGTACTTAACATTCATGATCTTACACCAATCCTTCCTATCCCTCAGATGATCCCATCCCACTTTGGCCATTAAAGCTTTATAGGTATTAGAAATAGTCCTAATCCCAAGCCCACCACAACTTTTAGGTTGGCAAACCATGTCCCACTTAACTAGAGAAAATTTCTTTTTTTCCTCTGTTCCCGACCAAAGGAAAGTCCTTTGCAATATATCTAGGCATCTTGAATATAGATAAAAAATAGACAAGGATGCCTTGAAGAATAGCGGACAAGAGCTACAATTTACTAGCATGGCTAACTAGGGAGCCTTTCCACCCAACCAATTTTCTTTGGATTCTTTCTAGAATAGAATTCCAAAAATCAGGAGTGACTTCTTTGACAATAAGGGGTAACCCAAGATAAACCAAAGGAAGAGAACCACTCAAGTAGCCCAGGACAACAGTCACCTGAGTTTGCAGGTTAGGAGTGTTGTTAAATAAGTAAATTATCCTTTTATTATAGTTAATGCATTGCCCAAAACAAGCAGCATAGTTGTTGAGACAAATTTTCCATTTCCTAGCTTCAATCACTGAGGCTTTCCCAAAAAGAAAGGTATCATCCACAAATTGTTGGATCACAATCGGCTCTAAGGAACAGGCAGCCTTAATTCCCTTTATGGATCCTTCAGACAACATATTGGAGAAATTCATGCTCAAGACATCCACCACCATTATGAATAAATAGGGTGAAAGGGGGTTTCCCTGTTTGATACCTCTCCCGACAGGGAAAAACCCAAAAGGAGACCCATTTACCAGAACATAGTACTTAACCATAGTAACACATTCCATTATAAGATTGATCACAGATTGGTTAAACCCAATTTAGCTAGGACTTTAGGGAAAAAATTCTAGATCACCTTATCATATATGCCTTAGAAATATCTAATTTAAGGGCATAACCAACATAGTTGCATCTATCCATAGAGTGGAGTAATTCATGTGTGGTTATGGTAGCATCAAGGATATGACGACTAGGCACAAAACCTTTTTGAGTTGGACTGATTATTTTATTAAGGAGAGGTTTGATGTCGTTCACCAGAATTTTAGAGAGGATTTTATAAAAAGTATTGCATAGGTTGATGGGGTGAAAATTGACCATAGATTGAGGGTGAACAACCTTGGGAATTAAAGCTATGAAGGTGTGATTTAGTTGCTTAATAATCGTACCATATTTGAAGAAATCGCGAGCAGCTAGGACAAGGTCTTCACCAACAATCTCTTAGAAGGTCTAGAAAAACGCCGGAGGGAAACCATCAAGGCCTGGAGCTTTGAAGGCCCCCATGTTGAAAGTAGCCAACTTTACCTCCTCAAGAGTGACAACACTAGGTATCCCAAGATTATCAATTTGTAATATAATAGTCAAAAGTGGGTCAAGTGGTAGCCTATCAAGAGCAGGGTTAGAAGCCTCAATAGGAGCCGCATAAGCCTTCTAAAAGTAATTCACAACCACCAAACCGATTAGGGAGGGCGAATTGACAACCTCCCCCTGAGAATTGTGTAACTTGGTTATCTGATTCGTTTTCTTATGTTTAATAGTAGAAATATGAAAAAAAGAGGTGTTCTTGTCACCTTCTTTCAGCCATTAGACCCTAGATTTTTGCTTCCATAAAATCTCCTCTTTCTTAAGAATTTGTTCCCACTCCCTCTGGTTTTCCTTCTCCTCGTTGCAAGTAGAAAGACTAATGTCTCCCTCCATTTTCCTTTGAATCCATTTCAATTTATCCCCAACAATCTTTTTCTGCTGGAAAACATCCCCAAAGACCCTTTTGTTCAAACCTTTCACCATACATTTAATGTGTTTGAGTTTAAAAAAGATTCTGAACATGGGAGAACCACAGAAAAGAATATTACACCATCCAACAACTTTGTTTTTGAAATCAGGGTGGGAATTCCACATAATTTCAAACCAGAAAGGGAAAGGTCCGACAGGAGACTGGTCACACGAGGTCAGCAATAGAGGATTGTGATAAAAATCCATCCTAGGTAGAGCCCAAAGAGTGGCACTAAGAATGCCAGTCCAGTTACTAGAACAAAGGAATCTATCCAATCCAACTTGAATCAAATCCTCTCCCATCTGTCTATTGGTCCAGGTAAAAGCTTGGCCTGATAAGTCAATGTCAATCAAGCTAGTAGAACTCAAAAAGTTTTCCAGGTCTGCCATGTTGTCAGAATAATCAACCAAACCACCACTTTTCTTTGAGGGGAATAAGGGGGAATTGAAATACCTAGCCATTAGCCACTGATAACCACCATTTTTTTAATCCAAATAGAAAGAATTTTCCATAGAGAAAACCTAGCGTTCCATTGGTTAGGTGCATATACATTAATAAGTGACCAGGAGCCACCCGAGAATGTAAAAGAAACACCAACACTACTTTAGTATTAGAATAGTTCCAAGCCATTAAATCTAGAAGGGTTCCAAAGCACAAAAAGACCCCCTGACGCCCCTTTGGCATCACTATAGGAGTAAGTGGCCCCTAGCTATAAGTAATTAGCAACATGATTAAAATTAGTTTTTTCCATGTCTTGGTTTCTTGTAACACTAAAATATTTATCTTATGTTCTAAAACGTAGTTTTTCAAAGCAAGTTGCTTATGGGAGTTGTTTATTCCACGCACATTCCATGACATGACCTTCATTTTTTACCTTTCTTAGAGGACATGTCCAATGTCCTCTGTTTACCCATGGGAATATCATTTTTGGTTTCTCTTAGTCTCGTAAATCTTTGACTTGGTCTTCTAGGCTTGGACTTGCCACCCACATCCACCTTTTTCTTCCTCCCTCTTTTATTTGGGGTTATCTAGTTATCCTCACCAGTAGCATTCTCTAGGTTCGAATCCTCAGAGTTGAAAGTTGTCATATCTCCATTACCCATGTCCTCCCAGATTTCACCCTCTTCCTCCATATTCTCACTAGTCCCCACTGAAGCCACCTCCAACTAGGAACCACTAGAAAACTCATCACCCCCAAGATTCGGGTTAGAGGAAGGATTAGCTATCTCCAACACCATATCAAATCACAAATTCTCAGTCAAGGAAAGATTAACAAGACCTGATGCCGGATCCACATTGGACTCTAACCTAGGAATAGGAATACTAGAGTTAGGGAGATTAGATAAGTCTGGCGAGGTAGGTTTTGTCGGATCGCCACTAATTGGATTATCAATTTTAGGAGGAGATTTAGCAGTAGTAGAAAAATCTCCTAGGTTAGTTTCCTTGTTGAAGGAGGACTTACAATTAGAAATAAGGTGCCGAGGTTTGGCACACTTTTGACAAAAAACCACAACATTTTCATAGCACATAGGCTGGACCTAGGTACCAAACTTAGAGCAAAGTTTAACAAAGTTAGGGAGTGTCTTATTTACACTAATTTTCACACAAAAGTAGGCAAACACTAACCTGGACTTCGATCTGGTGATGGAGTCAGAAGAAATGAAGTGTCCCAAGGAATCACCAATTCTTTTGAAGATTGATTCATCCCAATATTCTAGAGGTAAACTGGGTAGGCATATCCAAACCAGAGCTAACTTAATGAGATCTACAACAGGGTCAAACCTTGGCTTCTAGCAACATAAAGCCAAGTTGTGTTTTCCATAAACCCAAGGTCCAAAAGAAAGGACCGAAATCAGATCTTCTGAGGCTGTGAACTTGAATAGGAAAAGACCACTTGACATAGTGCAGATGTCCACACTTCCCTTGAGGCGCCATTTAGCAGCAACCCATCTTCGAACCATATCAACAGTGGGGCGGAAAGATAGAAATTGACCCACGACTGTGATCTCCATGTAGGAGAGAATCCTGTCGTTGACCATATTCAAGATAGAAAAATCTGTTCCTGACATAATGACTTATTCCTCTTGAGGAGTAGGAGGGATTGAGCTCTATTTACCATTGGTTAGAATGTCCTTCGAACCATTAGAACAAGGAATAAACACAACTGTCGACACACTGTCTGAAGACACGAGAGGCACCGAAAGATCTGCAACCAAAGGATTGAACCCTCCAGGAGTGTCTTCTGAGGGACACGAGTCCGCATGAGACAAGGAAAGGCACAAGTCAGAGGGCAGAGGGGGACCATGGGGTGCCTGCAGGCTATTCAAACGTGGACAAAGGATAGCGGAGTGGGAAAAATAACCATTAAGAGAATGTTATTAATTAATTATTAAATTAATTTGAAGGTTATATTGATTTGATAGCTTAAATTATTACTTTATTAAGATGAATATGTTAATGAAACATAAATTTTATTTATAAATAATGTCTATTTTAAATTTAATCTAACAAATTATTATTCCGCTTATTAATGATGCTTATTTTTAAATTTGAATATCATGAATAATGAGTTGTTGAACAAAATATATTAAATTTGATATTTTACATAAAAATCTTGAGGTAACTTTAAATCTCAAAAAGGTAATTAAATTACGGTTATGAAAGTATTATGGTTAATTAAGTTAATTAAGTATGATTTAATGTTTACAGTGATAAACCAATAGTTAAAGGTGTTACCCTTAGTTTTTAATAAATTTAATGTAGAAAGAGTATGTTAGTTAAAGGTGTTACCCTTAGTTTTTAATAAATTTAATGTAGAAAGAGTATGTGTCAGGATTTACCAACAGGTGGTAAATCAAGAGAAAGAGAATTTGATGGGCGTATTGCATGCACACTCGGGAAATGGAAAAATAATTTGGAAAATTTCCACCTTTATCGTTTTAGGTTCTTGAAAACAAAGGGGGAATTCTTTTAATTAAGGGAAAAGGGGGTAATCTTGTTGGGTAAAACGTTAAAGAAAATATTACAGTCCCAAAATTTGGGGAAAGAAGTTGTTTGAATGGGTTTGGAATTTTGCAAAAGAAGGATTGACGTAGGACTTCATCTCCATTTTTAGCGAAAGTCCAAGTTGGTCTTTAGTTTTCCTTGCATATATTTCATTTCATAAGTCTAGTATGGAGATTTATTTGGCTTGCTTAAATCGATGTTTATTGAGTTTGTAGGGTGCCCCCAATCTATACAGCCAATCTGCTTCCCTTCTAGTTTAGAATACTCACACAATAGTTGTTCAAACAACATATTTTATTGATAAACATTGTTTTGATTTTATTTTTTTCCCAACCAATTTTCTTGGCCTTCTTGTGGATTTTCCTTGTTGATAGGTAAGCCTTGTATTGTTTGATTTGTTGGTTCGATGCTTCTAATTTTATGTTTCCTGGGCTTGGAAGAGAGGATTTTGTTGGCTATAGTATTTGTGTAACCATTTCATATATTTTTCTATACCTTAATCTTGAGTTGGTGGCTAGATATTGCATCCGCTAATCAAAAGCCATAATAGGTAGAATACAAATATGTTGCATTCTATTTGATAGGTCATGTGATATGCACATGAACCCATTATGGCTAAAGTCAAAAGCACTGTAGAATGAGACTCTTGTTGGAGTTTTATGCTTATATGAAACTGATTATGGCATCGACATACTTGTGTATGCATTTTGGATTGGGTTCGATCCTTTCAAAAAAAAAAAAATAGGGTTCGATTTATTGTGTTTTCTTTTGTGCAACCTATCGGCCCAGTCAGGTCGCGCCCCTCTGGCCTCTCCATTCACTGCTTTTGGATCTGGTCTTCTTCACTTTCTCTTTCTGCCTTGGCTTAGGCTGGTCATTTGAGTTAGTTGTACATGAAATTTGACTTTTCATAAGCCATGGTTCTTCTTATAAGGAATTTGGTCCATCTCATCCAAAGTCCCCTGCATGAATTCTTCATATAGCTCTACTCGAATAAAATCAATTGTAATGCGAGCTTATTCTTCAGCTTGTTTCATTTCGCACCACCTATATTTTGCATGATTTAAATGTTGGAAATGGCTCCTATCTTTAGAACAACCTCTCTTGCAACAATCTTGGAGATGAATTTAGAATTTTAGCTTGTCCCTCTGTCTTGTTTACTCTCTATAGTGTAGCGCCATATTCCTCATTCGTTTCTTGTTGAAAGTTTAGTCTTTCACTTCCTTCATGGAATCTCATCTTTGTATACTAGGTGCCATTAATTTCTTCCTTATTATCAAACTTCTGCATGAGCTCCTACCCTTTAGTAAGTGTGCCTTGTCATCATGAGCTGAAAATTAAGTACAGTGTATGATTGTTCTCTATTATGAGGAGTGAGATCTGGGCAAGCATGCCTTATTGGATCTCTTAGCAATATATAATTCATTGATGGATCAGGGTCGGCCTGTAATCCCTTGAATTAGGTGTACAGTTATGACATACCTTTAGCTGTGATTTCATTTTTTTTTTCTACCCTGCATAGACTCATATTTCTATGAATGTATTTTCATTGGATCTCCTATAGAAGGTTTTCGATGAGCAAGGTATATGTTAAAGATTTAATGATTACACATTATGGTTGGCGTCAATGCTTTTTTTTATGCGCTTTCCCATCAATTTGGAAATCAATTTATAGGAATATGTATATTTGTATAAGTATATGTCTGTCCCATTATATGAATATCTATGCATAATTACATTTGTAATTAATATGTAATGGTAATCAGTCCATCGTTAACTGATAAAAAACAGTTTTACCTCTAATATATATGTATATATATGATATAGTAGAGTAAAAGAATATAGTTGTGGGTAATAAATGGAAATAAGTATATAGTAAATTTGGAAATCTATGGGAAAAGAATTGATTTAGTTATATTTATCAATTGGGAGATGTGCTAAAGAGTAATTCTATCTAGAGGATTAATTGGTTAAGCTAATAAATTGGGATGTTTAATAGGGAAAAAGTTACCCATAGTTAAATGGATGGAGGATTTGTTAAATAAATGTAATAGAATATTTACAAGAGTCACTTGATTTAATAGATAAATAAATTGGAAGATTGGATAGAGGAAATTGATTATTTATATGTAGGTGATTGCTTTCAACTGTTAGAAGTTAATAATGCAAGTAGGATTACAATTAAGTTGGAAATTTTTTATAGATTATGATAGTTATATGGTCAAGGGAAAAATTAATTCACTTGTATTTAGAAAATTGAAAAGAGTTAACATACATACATACATACACATACATACATATACATATACATATACATGTACATATCCATATCAGATGACCACGTAGGAGCTTCAAGAGCTTCGGTTGCAGTTGGAAGAGTTGTTTGATCCAGGAGGATCCAGAAGACCTAAAAAATTCATAGTCTCAGAATCCAGCGGAACCATCACCATGTCGAAGAGCTTCGAAAACGGAACCCAATGCAACTTGAACTTGCGAAAAAGGAGCTCATATGCCCAAGTTATGCTTGGTCAAAGTTGGGGTCAAACTAGGTATAGAGGTTAGTCAGAAAGGTAAAAAATTTGATCGTCTAAAAAATGGTCAAAAATAGCATTATGTCACGATTCCAACGCCATTTGTTTCATCGAAAATGAAGTCTGTATGCCAAAGTTACGCCAAGTCAAAGTTTTAGTCAAAAGGGTTGACTAGTCAAAATGATGACATCAACATGTGACGTGGTATTTGATGACATGGCATAAGCAGTTGAGGGAATTTATCTTATTTAAATTAGAAATTAAGCCCAAAATAAATGAGCCAAACCCTTTAAAATAAAATGCATAAATATTTTAAAAGGGCTTTAAGACTTTAAAAGGTTTTATAAAAGATATTTGAAACATGAAGCCTGAATCTATAAAGATTTTAAAAGAGGCAAATATCATAAAATATAAAAGCTCGAATCTTAAAGGATTTAAATGTAATTTTAAGGGGATTATTAAAAGATAATCCATATCCCTATTTACATGTTAAGATTTGTGAGAATATCCTAAGGGGTTTTTTAGGATAATTTTAAAGGTTCCTATCAAATAGAAATAATATTGTACGAGAATATTGTAAAGCCCAAAATTATAAGGGCTATTTGTTTTAACAGATGTATTATTTTTAGGGGATTTACTGTTGTAAATGGGAGATTGGGATAATTTGAAATCATATGGTTTTAAACCATATTAGGCAAAATCAAGTGTATAAAAAGGGTAAGAGTTTGGCCTTTTGGGGACATTGGAAATTATTTTGAAATTGAAAATTCTCTTGGAGAGAACAATTGTATTATTGGGAAATTATTGTGAAAGGTGGAGAATTTGAATTCTTTGAGAGAGGGATTACAAGGTGTTGATTATTTCACCAAAAAATGTAAAGGAGAGAGAGACTGTGAGAAATTCTTATGCAGGTGGAGCTTGGATATTGTAACAAGGAATTTTCATTACTTGGCGATATTAATGAAAGAGGTCCAACGTTGAGAAGTAGACCCGGAGACATAGTCCTTATTGGATGAACTCCATTATCAAGCTCATGTTCCTCTCTCTCTTCTGTCTTTTCATTATTCTCTCTCATGGCTTTCATTCTTTCAGTTTTAATTCCTTATGTTGATTTTTTATTACAAAATTATAGTAATTAGTCAATTTCCTTAATTTATGTAAAAGTGAACTTAGTCTGTAATTTCAATGGTTAAACAACATAGTCACACAATTGTATTGGATCAGGAATAATTGTAATTAAGGTTAAGTAAATTTGAATTTGTAAACCTCTAATTACAAATCAAATTGGTATTAGATTCGTTTAACAAGAAAAATTGCAAGTGGTGGATGTTAACCAAGTTGAAATTAAAGCAAGGAGAAGGTGCACTTCAAGAGTTTAATCCTAAGATCAGAAAATGAAGGTCTTTTCTATGATAAAAAATGGAAGCTAAACAAAGTCCTCCGGAGCTTGATGAGAAAGCTTTCTAGAAAGAATTTCTCAAAATGAAGGCTATGGTGGAAGTTCTTTTCCAAGAGAGACAAGAGCGATGGAAGAAAAAAGAACTCATGAATAGAAAGAAGAATGAAGGTGAATCCACTTCAAAAGATGATAAAGGTGAAGGAGTAGGAGGTGGTAGTGACCCCCCTGAACCTCCATCCCCGTCTTCTTCATCTTCCTCTTCAGATCTTCTTTTTCTACTTCTTCTTCAAAGAAGAAACAACCTGTACAGTCTAAAGCTAATACACCTTTGTTAAAGTTTGATGTTAAATTTGAATTGCCAACTTATAATGGAGAACTAGATGTAGAAAAACTTGATAATTGGATAAAAAAATTGAAGTTTATTGTAGAATTCAGAAGTTTATTGAGGATTTTCAAAAAATCCAATTAGCCACACTTTTCCTGAGAGGCACAACCTTGATCTGGTGGGAGAGTAGAACTCAGGAAGATCTAAGCCGATATGGTAAAATTATTTCTTCTTGGTTTGATTTTATAGCTGTATTAAAGAAACAATTGTATCCATTAGGTCATATGCAAAAAGTAGTAATGAATTGGAAATCATTAAAGCAAGAGAAAAGAAAAAGTGTACAGGATTATACACAGGAGTTTAGGAAAAGAGCTTTAATTTTGGACATTCCATTATATACACAAGAAAATTTGTTAAAGTATATAGGTGGATTACATGAAAAGTTGAGGCATACAATACTTATGTTTAATCCAACTAACCTTGATGAAGTTAGTGTGAAAGCCATTCATCTGGAAGCAAGCTCGAGGAATAGCCATGATGGTCTTTTAATGGAATCCAATACAAAAAAAGGGAGCAAGAAAGGGAAGGAGAAAATGTAGCGGACAACTACTGTAAAGAAAGAGGAGAATAAGCCTTATTGCTCACATTGCAAGAAGAAATGGTACGAAGATGCACAGTGCTGGAAATTGCATCCTGATCAGAAACTAAAATGGTTCAAGGATTGAAAGGGTAAGAAAAAGACCACAACTATCGTGCATGATCTTGGATAAGATTTTGATGATGAAACCAAGATCACAGTTGTGGGTATAAAAGGTAACATTCATGTTGTCAATACTAGTTCCCATGCTTCTTCTATAAAGTGTAATGAAGTACCTGTTGAAAGTAAGAGAAATGAATTGTTTCATATAAGGGATATTGCAAAACAAAATAAGATTGATATACTCATAGATAGTGGATCACAAGTGAATCTAATCTCTGAACAAGTTGTTAAGAAATTGGGATTAAAAATAACTCCTCATCCTAAGCCATATCCATTGGGTTGGGTGCATGATAATGCTTGGCTACATGCACGTCAAAGCAATGTGAACTCCGATTTGCAATCACATCCAAGTTTGTAGATGAGGTAGAGTTAGATGTAATTCCGCTTGACATTTGTGGGATGTTTCTAGGTAGCCCTTACTTGTATGACAGGAAAGCCATTTGCTACATGAAACATAACAAGTATCATTTGTTTAAGGATGGAATTGAATATATTGTAAAACCTCATCACATGAAGAATGATAGAATTTCTTGTAAAAATAGGGTATATAAAGATGATTGTAAATGCAAACAATGCTTTAACTCTCATGTCTATAACAACTAGTGATACTAAGCATGAAGATGATAGGGTGTCATAGACAACACAGTGTGAGGATCAATTGCAAGCATAGTTAAGCCTTCAACCAAAGGTGGTAAAAGAGGGTTTGAATGATTCATTTTCTAACAATGTTCCTATTCAAGAGATCCAACATGTTGATACTTTTTCCTTCACATCAATTTATTCAGTACTATTGCTTGCTATTCTACTAGTTAGTTCTATGTGGATGATGGATGTGACAATGAATATTGATGAATATGCAATTAATTGTATCAGCAATGCTATCTCATTTTTCTTTGTGTTTGTGATGGGTCAGATGTTCAAGATTCCAGCAGGGTGGACAGATGATACTGGGCAAGTGAGGCGACAATGCCCTCACTTAAATTCTATGTAAAAAAAAACTTTTGGAGGTCCAAAAGCTTTTCAATAGGGAGGAATGATCCAAAAGACCTCAAATATTCATAGTATCAGAATCTAGCAGAACCATCACCATGTCGAAGATCTTAGAAAACGGAACCCAATGCAACTTGAACAGGTGAAAAAGGAGCTCATACGCTCAAGTTATGCCCGGTCAAAGTTGGGGTCAAACTGGGTACAAAGGCTAGTGAAAAAGGTGAAAAATTTGATTGTCTCAAAAATGGTCAAAAATAGCATTATGTCATGATACTGACGCCATTCGTTTCGTCGAAAACGAAGTCCATATGCCAAAGTTATGCCAAGTCAAAGTTTTAGTCAAAAGGGTTGACTAGTCAAAATGATGACATCAACATGTGACATGGCAGTTGATGACGTGGCATAACCAGTTGAGGGCATTTATCTTATTTAAATTATAAATTAAGCCCGAAATATATGAGCCAAACCCTTTAAAATAAAATACATAAATATTTTAAAAGGGCTTTAAGACTTTAGAAGGTTTTATAAAAGATATTTGAAACATGAAGCCCAAATCTATAAAGATTTTAAAAGAGGTAAATATCATAAAATATAATAGCCTGAATCTTAAAGGATTTAAATGTAATTTTAAGGGGATTATTAAAAGATAATCCATATCCCTATTTACATGGATTATTAGAAGATAATCCATATCCCTATTTACATGTTAAGATTTGTGAGAATATCCTAAGGGGTTTTTTAGGATAATTTTAAAGGTGCCTATCAAATTGAAATAATATTGTTCGGGAATATTGTAAAGCCCGGAATTATAAGGGCTATTTGTTTTAACAAATGTATTATTTTTAGGGGATTTATTGTTGTACATGGGAGATTGGGATAATTTGAAAATCATATGGTTTAAAATTCTCTTGGAGAGAATAATTGTATTATTGGGAAATTATTGTGAAAGGTGGAGAATTTGAATTCTTTGAGAGAGAAATTACAAGGTGTTGATTATTTCACCAAAAATTGTAAAGGAGAGAGAGACTATGAGAAATTCTTATGTAGGTGGAGCTTGGATATTGTAATAAGGAATTTTCATTGCTTGGTGATATTAATAAAGTGGTATACCTTGAGAAGCGAACACGAAGACATAGTCCTGATTGGACGAACTCCGTTATCAAGCTCATGTTCCTCTCTCTTATGTCTTTTCATTCTTCTCTCTCCTATCTTTCATTCTTTCAGTTTTAATTCCGTATGTTGATTTCTAATCTTTTCATTCTTCTCTCTCCTATCTTTCATTCTTTCAGTTTTAATTCCGTATGTTGATTTCTAATTACAAAATTATAGTAATTATTCAATTTCCTTAATTTATGTAAAAGTGAACTTAGTTCGTAATTTCAACAGTTAAACAACATAGTCATGCAATTTTTTTGGATCGAGAATAATTATAATTAAGGTTAAATACATTTGAATTTGTAAACCTCTAATTACAGATCATTTTCAAAAGGGTTCATTCATCCTAGTGTTTCTCCTTGGGGGGCACCAGTTATATTTGTGAAGAAGAAGGATGGTTCCCTTTAGTTGTGCATTGACTACCGACAGTTAAATAAGGTGACGGTGAGGAACAGGTATCTCTTACCGAGGATTAATGATCTGTTTGATCAAATAAAGATAGCTAAGGTATTTTCAAAATTTGATCTTAATTCAGGATACCATCAATTGCGTATCTCTGAGGTGGACATTCATAAGATTGCATTTCGTACCTACTATGGACATTATGAGTTCACTATTATGCCATTTGGGTTGACGAATGCATCGTCTATTTTTATGAGTTTTATGAATGGTGTGTTCCACAATTATCTTGATAGATTCGTACTTATGTTCCTTGATGACATTTTGATTTACTTGAGGAATATTGAGGAGCATGAGGAGCATTTGCGATAGGTTTTGCAGTGTCTGAGAGATAATCAACTTTTGTGTGAACTTGGCTAAGTGTGAACTCTTTCAAACCGAGGTGAGGTATCTGGGCCATGTTATTTTAGGAGAAGGACTCGTCGTGGGATCCCTCAAAGATCCAAGCTATTATGGATTGGCCTACACCAACTAATGTATCAGAGGTTCATAGTTTCATGGGTTTAGCAGGTTACTATCGGTGGTTCATTTAGGTTTTTTCGAGGATAGCACATCCCATCACTTCTCTTCAAAGGAAAGGAAAGAAGTTCATATATGTCAGAATAGTGTTAGTCATCCTTTCAGACTCTCAAGGAGAGGTTGACCAGTGCACCTATCTTAGCAGTCCCTGATCCTACTGGAGACTTTGTGGTGTGTACCGATGCGTCCTTGGATGGTTTAGGAGTTGTTTTGATGCAGGATGGCCGCGTGATTGCCTATGAGTCTCGCAAACTCAAGGATCATGAGCTGAACTATCCCACACATGATTTGGAGTCAGCCATCATTGTTCATGACCTTCTGAGATGGAGGCACTTTCTATTAGGGCATCGGTTTGAGTTGTACAACGATCACCACAACGTGCAGTATATATTTACGTAGCCAAACCTAAATTCTAGGAAAAGGAGGTGGATGGAGTTCCTTTGTCAGTATGATTTTAAGGTTAAATATATCCAAGGTAAGGAAAATGTGGTGGTAGATGCTTTGAGTTGGTGGAGAAATGAGCTATTAGCAGTGACTCTTGGTGTCGAATTGAGGGGTCAGATCCTTGCAACACTTCCTATAGATAGTTGGTATCAGGAGGTGAAGTTAGAAATTGAGTCATATAGAGCTTTGGAGGGAAAATTTGTTGGTTATTTGCTTGAATCTGATGGTCTATTGTGGTATTTGGTTTGTATGTATGTACCTCCTATTGAGGTTCTTCATACCCTAATCATGACCGAGGCACAACGGGCTCCCTATTCTGCTCATCTAGGTGTCAACAAGATGTATGCAGACCTTCATCCACTATATTTCTAGGCTAGAACGAAGAGAGACATTGCAGACTTTGTTGCAAGGTGTTTGGAGTGTCAGGGAGTTAAGGCAGAACATTGACATCCCGCAGGTCTTTTACAGCCACATCTCATTCCTGAATGGAAATGGGATATCATCTTGGTGGACTTCATAGTTGGTTTGCCTATGTCTTCTTGTTGGCATGATGACATCATGGTCACCATTGGTAGGTTGACTAAGGTGGCACACTTCTCTCCCGTTTGGTCATCTTATAATGCTTCTTTTGTGGCTAGAATATTCAGGGAGGATATTGTCAGACTGCACAAAATTCCACGTAGAATTATTTCTGATCAAGATCCAGTGTTCACTTCTGCACTTTGCACATCTTTGTAGCATGCTTTGGGGAACTAGTTGAACTTCAGTTCTGCTTACCATATGGAGACATATGGATAGACTGAGAGGGTCAACCAGGTTCTTGAAGATATGCTCAGAATGTACATTATGGATCAACAGTCTCATTGGGAGGATTACTTTCATTTAGTGGAGTTTGCATACAACAATGGGTATCATAGTTTGATTGGTATGCCTCCCTTCCAGGCATTGTATGGTCATCCTTGTCAAACTCCATTGAGTTGGGACTGTCTTGAGGACATAATCCTTATTGGACCCAAGATGCTTCAAGATATGGAGTAACAAGTTGCTCGCATTAGAGAGCACTTGGTGGCAGCGTAGGATAGGCAGAAGAAATATACAGATGTGCATAGGGTCGATCGTCAGTTCTCAGCCGGTGATCAAGTATTTTTATGAGTGCATCCATGAAAGATTCCAATCCATTATGGGAAAGGCTCTAAGATTGCACCTCATTTTGTGGGGCCATTTGAGGTTTTGGAGAGGATTGGTCTTGTTGCTTATCATCTTACTTTTCTGCCCAGTCTATTGGCATACATGATGTATTCCATGTTTTTGTACTTAGACCATATTATCTTGACATTTCTCATGTTCTCAATTGGAATGCCTTACAGGTAGAGGACGAGCAGATGGCACTGGATCCCATGGCCATTCTACAACACAAGAGGCTTTCCCTTAGGGGCAGAGACATTGAGCAGGTGAGGGTCTAGTGGGATCCTAATGATGAGGCTTTAGCTACTTAGGATGATGCATCCCAGATGTGAGAGTCATGTTCATATTTTTTTGGAGGCTTCCAAGAGTAAACCTAGTTCTAGGGGGGGGAGGATGTAGTGCCTCTCATGTTGCCTTCATTAGATTGATACTTTGTTGATGCTAGTTTTACTATTTTGGATTGGTTTTGGATGATAGCTGATCATACTTTGATGTTCATGATACTATTGACTTATGCATATGTTATGATGGTTATATGGATTTATTTTTGTGTTCAGATTAATTTAGTTATGAGTATCATGTGGTTATATGATTATGTTTACTATGCATTTAAAATTCATGTTCGATCTATGTTGTTTACAAGGTAATTATTGTTATTCATTGATGTGGATTATTGTTTGAAGTGTCTTGGTAGGAGGGACAGTGTAGCATTACTCATTCATGAGTACCTTGCTACGTTGCGATTTCCTCTCACTGTGTGTTTGATTGTTTGATATATATATGTTGTTCAACAATTTGTCTGATGTAGGTTGCAGGTACCAGACATCGATGCCACTTGAACTATTAGGTTTGAGTGTGCCTTAAAACCTAATGGAAAGTATGTTGAAAATGGAGATGACAAAAGGTTCCCTACCCTTGTCAGCATCCTTGACGAGGATTAGTACCCGTTTAGTCACCTCGTCAATCTGGTTTGCACCCTTGGTCAGTTGTCTCATTTTGACTTTATGGTTGTTGGATGATTTGTGATGATACTTAGTTAATTGTTGATTATGTTGTTTAATTAGTTATTAAATTTAAATAATTTGTAATGGTAAATTGTGGATCTAAATTAATGTTATGAGTTACCTTGTTTAATCGATTTAATTAAATTAAATTGATTTATAAGGTTGTTTAATTAATTTGGAATTAAATAAATAATTAAGTAAATCCAGATTGAAAATGGATATTTATAGAGAACTTTTGATAATTAATTTATTAAATTAAATTGTTACATGTGATAAAGTATTTTATAATTAAATATAAAGATAATAATTATTATTATCATTGAGATTTAATTAAGCAAATGAGGAAAATAATATAATTTAAAAATAAAATAGTAATTGGATGTGACTTCAAACAAGTTAAAGCAATTAAAAAGATAGAAAGGTGGATTTCGTGCACATGCATGACTTTGAACTAATTGATAAATGGAAACTTGTCATTTTGAGTGGATTTTGGTTGATTTTTACATTCGAAAGCCAATGACGTTCCTGGTTTAATAGTGTGGAGTTTTGAGGATTAGGATGATCATTGATTTTCTTTATTTTTCAACGAAATTTTCTGTTTGCAAGAATATTTATCAAAATATGTATTTTTTATTAAAAAATTATTTTCGAAGTGGGAAAATTTTCTGAAGGTTGATCAAGGATTTGGAGAAAAGGATTTTTGTTGTGATAGAGTTATTCTCGGCATTTTTTTTCCATCTTCAAAGCGTTGGATCTTAGGTTGGCATTGTCTTTACTCTTGTTTTATTTTTTCGTTATTGCAAATGATCTCTCTTTCTCTTGTCTACTAAAAAGGATTGTTTACTACTCGGTATGCTTGAGATTATGGTAATCAACTGTTTTATTTATTTTTTAAATCATAGAGTTCAAGGTAGTTGATAGCACGTTTTGATTGATAGACGTCTTTTCATTACTACTGGATATCGTATATAGTGCACATTAGTATTGTTAGTTTTAGGATCAGAATTAAATAAGCAGAAACAAAAAAAAATTCACACAGATTGACACAACATATACCTTGGGAAAACCCTCCAACTTGAGGGGAAAAACCCAGCAAAAAAATCTCTTATATATTGAAATAATGGCAACAATTCTCTTTACAATGAGGCCAATTACAAGGCCAATAAATAGCACCACACTTTGATGCACACACAGATATAAAATTCACACTCCTTGATGAATTCGCACTGTTGAAGGAGAAATTCACAGTTGCAGATGGATAATGGATGAACTTGACTTCATTATCTAATGGAATGAAATGATCTCACATATATACAAAGTGGAGGAGAGGTTGCACCTCTTCATGAACAAGGTTGGCCACAAATGAAATGTATTTTCAAATGAATGGTGCGAATATCAAGGAGAGTTAGCCCAAATAAAATGTAATATGTTGCCAAGTGAAGTGTCTCTTCACTTTAATAAATGCAATAAATAAATAGTCGTTAGGCTAGATATGAAATTTATTTTTCAACAAGCAAGACGAAAGTATGTAGCCCACAACTACAACATCAACACTCCCTCTTAGCTAGGGAGGAATACTTCTGATACACAAAGTCATGGAATCTCTCAACATGACACCCACAATGGCTACACCCATATGTGGAAAGGAACACATCATGGAATCACTCAACGTGATATCAACCATCATGGCTACTCCCATGTATGGCAAAGCATATGTGCACAAGTTCCCATCATGGAATCACTCAATGTGATGTCATCATCTCATCATGACGTCCACCATGGCTACTCCTAGAGGGTGAATAAACACAAGTGATGAGCTAAAGGGGCTCTATTATGAATGGTTCATAAGGCACAACACTTGCTGAAGGTTTTGCAAATGGGGTAACAACTCAAGCGGGCTTAACCTTGGAGAAAACTCCGTGGTTAAGCATGCTTGAGATGGAGCAGTACTGGGATGGGTGACCTCCCGGGACGGACCAGTGCTTCACCTCTGTGAGCATCACCTAGATGCAATGAGTGCTAAGTGGACCATTCGATATCATGAGAGATGGGTTTTTGTTGAACCACTACTCATGAAACATGGGTCAATGAGTTTGACTAAACTACGGTTGAATCGATAGCAATATCATAATTTGACACGGTGGAAAAATACCTCCTACTTATCAAATTGATGAGCTAAAGGGGCTCTATTATGAATGGTTCATAAGGCACAACACTTGCTGAAGGTTTTGTAAATGGGGTAACAACTCAAGCGGGCTTAACCTTGGAGAAAACTCCTGGTTAAGCTGCTTGAGCTGAATAGTATCGGGATGGGTGACCTCCCAGTGCTTCACCTCTGTGAGCATCACCTAGATGCAATGAGTGCTAAGTGGACCATTCAATATCATGAGAGATGGGTTCTTGTTGAACCACTACTCATGAAACATGGGTCAATGAGTTTGACTCGAAACTACACGGTTGAATCCTGATAGCAATATCATAACAAGTGATGTTGTCATGGACTCACTTTGTCTCAGAGGAAAATGCATTAACAAGGGATTGCACCTCAAATTCCTCTGTCTCAGAGGAAAATGCATTAACCAGGGCTTGCATCTAAAATTCCTCCATCTCAGAGGAAAATGCATTAACACAGATCTTCATGAAGATGTAACTCCATCTGAAGCTCCAAGTACTTGCATCAAACTTTCAATCTCCTTGTCCAATATTTCTTGCAACGCTTGCTTTAGAGAATTGGTTTGCAGTGCACACCTTTGGTGTTGTAGAGAGTTCAGGACTGTCCTCCTTGACCTCATCCCTGATTACTCTATTATGAATAGGTTTGTGGAGCTACCAATATCAAATCCAGATGATTGTCTTGTGCAATTTTTTTCTCATTTTTCTGAAGAGGTCTTTCAAGGATTTAGCACCTAGCCTTACAACACTATAACCTTCACTTCTTCTCAGTGAATCACAAGACTCCCTCTTGATCCCTGTCTCAGAGATTGCAAAGAATTCTTTTGGAAGTGAAATCCCCTCCACTGACTGATCTTAGAACCTACATCATATTCCTAGACATGCTCACAACTCGAGCCTTGAATCCTTAGAATGACTCCCTCTAAATGTCATTTCCTCCTCTTCAAAGAATCTGGTCACAATGATAATCAGTAGTGGTTCTTTTTAGTATCTTCATCTCTCTCAATCTTCTTGCTAATGCAAACTCTCCATCCAAGGAAAACTTGGCCTTGTGCCCTCAAGAGATGTCTATAGTTATGTGTCACCAACTCAACTTTATGGAAACAAATTGTGTCTCTATTCTTCAGCCTGCGTCACTTTCTTCTAGGATGCATCAAGCTCTTCCTCCCTTGAATTCTTTAAGTAATCTCAGATAATTAGTTCATCATTCATTTTCTTCTCGATCCAACCTACATTTTAAAGAGATTAATAACAATACAAATGAAGCCTGTAGCAAATATCATTTGGTAGATTAATTAAAGAGATAATATAACTTATCTTTGTTGATTCTGTTATGTCTTTCTTTCAACTTTATTGCTCTCGGAAGTGCTAATCTCAACATGAAAAAATTCAATCTGCTCAACTAATATTTCTTAGAAACATTATGCAACCAACATATTTAATATAGAAGTAGGCCTCTCAAGGCACTATCGCAGTCCATGCACTTAGAGAGTGATATCAATCTGACCAGCCAATCACAATCAAAATTTTATTTCTCTTTTCATTTATGAGTGATACTAAAAAAAATTCACAACTAGCATGAAAACACCTTGCAATGAATAATTGGAATCTACAAAGGATCTTATTCTAGTGATCAAGAGAAACCATGATCTAAAGATACATGATTCAAATAAATGATGTTAGATCTGCACACCTCAATAGACTAAATTTTACCCCAGATTTCAAAAAAACATAAACAAAAAATACTTATCTCTTAATTGATGGTACAACATAGAGCTGGATCTATGGTTGTGTCTCATCTTTACCACCTTCATAGTTTTCCATTCCTGATTTTGTACCCATCATAGGAACCACAATCTAGAGTTTGCAGTGACCAACAAAACATCTCCAACCATAGGTGGCAAAAAAAATCCAAACATAGATAATAATTACAACACTAATACTTCCCAGATCTCAGATGAATAAATAACACATTAGATTAAATGATGAAATCTTTAGACATCACTTCAGAAACATAATCAATTTCCTAGTGACTTAGATCATATGGTTAAATCAATACTGCATAGTTGTTCTCTCTTTAACTGGCCTAGTAAACATCACTGAATTAGAGGCAAATCCCCCTTCTCTAGACTGTTGAATTTAACTTAATCTTCTTTATGCAGACCCGACAGCAAGATGGAGCTATCTCTGTAATATTTGAATGTGGTCTGAAGACCATTCAAATATTATATTAAATTTCTCTTATTCTATCTTTAGATTAGGGTGTCTGCAAATATGATCATGACCTGTAGCTTTAGAATTGTGCTGGCAACTCCAATAAGCGACATTAGAATATTAATTCTAATATTATTCTCCACTAGCCGTCTCAAGCAGTGACTATGTACACCTAACGACATGAGCATTGATTATTATATTTCATCTTGAATAGTCACACTCCCGATTATAGAATGTGCCCCGTCCAAGATTCCTTGAGAGTAATGACATAGTGGTAAGCAGCACCGAACAATATTCTTCTGAGTGAAATTCATTCCAGTCCAAAGTGATTCATGCTGCTATAATGATCTTGATTCCTAACAATTATGACAAACACGATTGCTTGTGAGTATAACGACGAATAATGGTGGCAATTAGAATCAACTTGTACTTAGCGGAGTTGGAGTCACATTATCGGGTGTCCCCTGAAAAACCACTGTTTGGACTCAAGCCTCTCCTACTGATGATCGTGCAAATCCAACAAGGTTTTCGCTTCTCCTCTAGAGGTCTCCCATGTTGGCTCCCACTTATTCGATGATCTCAATCCTCCTGCTACTATAGTGACAACCGTGGCTTTCAACAATCCACGCAAAGGACTCTCAACATGGAAATGGATGTGGGAAGAGTGCGCTACAAGCATGATCTGTTGAGAAGTGAGCAAGTGAAGCTCAAGCAAGGGGTGTCCAGAGTGCAACAACTCCTCTCTTATCATGATGGATATAGAGCTCTTCAGGAAAGAATGTCGCACCAATTTAAAACTATATTTTCCTTGACACCAATGCCACCTTTGAGCCTGTGAATGACCTAGTCAGACCTGCTACGAGGCCAAAGCACTTCATGACTATTTGATTACCCACCTTCTTCTACTATAATTCCAACTCAAATCTCCAAAACAGAGACCATATTAGGGGCTATGACCTTCAATGGTGAACAAGGAGACCTCTGCACTAGCTAGCTTCAATTTTTTTTTCTTTTCTGCAATCAATTTATGATCAGATCTTTTCTTAAACCTGGCTCTGACACCATGTTAGTTTTAGGATTAGAATTAAATAAGCAAAAATAGAAAACAATTTCACACAAATTGACACAACATATACCTTGGGAAAACCCTGCAACTTGAGGGGAAAAACCCAACAACAAAATCTATCTTATATATTGAAATAATGGCAACAATTCTCTTTACAATGAGGCCAATCACAAGGCCAATAAATAGCACCACACTTTGATGCACACAGTTATATAATTCACACTCCTTGATGAATTTGCACTACTGAAGGAGAAATTTGCACTTGTAGATGGATAATGGACGAACTTGACTTCATTATCTGATGGAATGAAATGATCTCATATATATACCAAGTGGAGGAGAGGTCGCACCTCTTCATTAACAAGGTTGGCCACAAATAAAATGTATTTTAAAATGAATGGTGCGAATATCAAGGAGAGTCAACCCAAATAAAATGTAATATGTTTCCAAGTGAAGCACCTCTTCACTTTAATAAATGCAATAAATAAATAGTTGCTAGGCTATATGAAATTTATTGTTCAACTAGCAAGACGGAAGCATGTAGCCCGTAGTTACAACATCAACAAGTATAGTGCGAACTTATTTTGTTTCAGACTGTTTTATTTAGCATCTCCCATATTCTCCCCTAGCAGGGTTGTCTCTTATTTTAGTGCAGGCTTTGTTCAGAGTGTTTCATTTAGCATCTCCCATATTCTCCCCTAGCAGGGTCGTCTCTTATTTTAGTGCAGGATTTGTTCAGAGTGTTTCATTTAGCATCACCAATATGTCCCCATCCGTCGCTTGTTATAGGAAAAATGAATTTATTTTTTAGATTGTAGCATTTAGCATTGTCAAAATTTATAGTAGATGTTGCCATGTGTTTTGGTCTATGCCTTCTATTGGATGAAAATCGAACCTCTTAGGGTAAGCCATGTCTACTAGATCTTTTTTGTGTAACTCCTCATTTGTCTGAGTTTGTTTGGTTCTAAGAAAAAAAATGGGGGCAAACTCTTTGATCATTCGATGCTTGCCCTCTATGCTAGATATCAGCCTTTTAAACCCAATACTGTAAATTGATGAATTGTGATGAGTGAACCGCTACATATGCATAGCAGTTTGGATGCTTAAGAATTAGAGTTTTCTTTTTGTGAGATTATGTCCTTTGCGTCCCTTCCAGTACTGGTTTTCAAATTTTATTTGCTGTGTGATTTGATATAAGATTTTATGCTTTATTTTAAGTATTACATTTCCTTATTAGTATTTTCCATGTATTCATGTACTATTCAATGTTCATTGTTGTGATTCACCATGGAATTCATTTGGGAGCTTGTTGTACATCCAGAAACATTCATTGCAGTTGGTGAATTACTTTATGTCATTTTGTGATTTCATTTATAAGTATTTGATTTTATTTATACCTAAATTTATATATATATATATATACATATATAAATATATATGTATATATGAATATATAAGTGTATAGTTACATGTGTTATTTTGGTAAAAATATGATATGATGTTTGTGAACAATAGACTATAGAAATGTAATTACATAAATATATATATATATATATATATATATATATTTGCATACAAAGAAAAGAAATGATTTAATTACATCTTAGTAATGGAGAGAATAATTAGAATAAATAAATATGGTGATTTAAAAAACAAAAATGTTCCCTTGCATTCACGAAAATGATGATTTGTTATTATATGTTGTAATCATGGTTATTGTATTATTGCGAGTTGAATTGCAATACGTGAGTGAAATTTAAATGTGTATGTTATTGATCTTTATTTGGAGTCTTTGTAAGTTGTCAAGGTTGCTTCCAGAGACTAAGGTAAATTTGTCACATGTTGGATTTTCATGTTTTTTTCCTTGTGAAACCGTTGATCTTATCTTCATGTATTTTGCTTATGTGGGTTTTATCCTTGCATTGTTATATTGCTTCTGTGGCATGAACTTGGTGCTAGATGGTCCATGCCTCACTTATGTTTTTGATCTTGTGATCTTTTTGTATTTTGTGCAAGTGGCTTTACCCTAGATGTTATGTGGGTCTTCTAGATGCTAATAGGGAGAGTGGCTCTCAATGGGGATCAGCGCACAAAGTGGTGTCTAGGATAACCCATGTGAGGGTTTCATAACTAAGTGATAACCTAATTAATGAATTAGTGGGTTGGGTAGGTTCACATTAATCAAGATAAAGGGATGCCTCACCCATGCCTAAAGTGATTGTTTAGGCTAAGGATGGGTTGAGAAGGCCTAGTTGGCAAGATCAACTTCCTTGTCCTCACGAAAGGAAAGTTGGTTCTGCATGTGTCACCCTATGGAGCCAGAATCTAGTGAGGGACTATCAGGATAACCATAGATGGGGGTTGACATCTAGTGAAAGAGTGTCAGGGTAACCCATGCCAGGACCATGCGATGACACTCTTCCCCTATTGCATCCTAGCATTCCTTTGTTTGTGGTTATCCTTGTTGTTTCTATACCTCTAGAAGTGGTTGTCTCCTTATGTTTTGTCTTGTTGCACCTTGTATGTTGGAGTCATATTAGCCCTTGTCTACTTGATTGCTTGTGTAGTGTATCCTTATTGTCATCTCCTAGCATAGGAGTGTTGGAGTACGTGAGACACTGAGAGGGGGGGTGAATCAATGTCTAGACAAATTAATTCAACTTGCTAACTTTTAAAATCCCTTTTAAACCTGTTGAGAACAAAAAGAATTGTGTTTCAAGAACTAACATATGTATCAAACTGATTTGTTGATTTTAATCACATAAATGCCAGTGTAGAAATGTATAACTATGAAATAGTAAGATCACAAATGAAACCAGACAAAGAACCATAACACAGTGAATTCCCTAAGTGGAAAACCCTCTTGGGGTAGAAAAAACACTCATAAAATCACCTCACTAGCTTAATAAACCTTACTGGTTACAAAAATGCCTCATTGGAAAAAATTGCCTCACTAACCAAAGAACATCATTGGTTACAAGAATGCCTCACTGGCAATAAAACAATGACTCACTAGCAATTTGTCTCATTGACATTAAATGTGCCTCACTGGCAAGTGCAAACTACCTTATTGGCTACCAAATACTCTTTTAAACATAAAAATACTACAGAGGATCACTATGTCTCTTTGCAAATCATTACAAAAACTTTACACTAATATATTATATGTCCCAAAAATTCATAGTATGGAACCTTTAAAACATATAGTATACTAGGTACTCTTCACTATTTTGTGCACAATCTTTTCAAAAACAGATTTTTTCATTTTACTCAAGATATTTATAACACGAAAATTACAAAGGATAAAAATAACATATACAAACTATGTGATTTCCACATTATGTTCAACCAACCAAAACCAAAATTCAGAAAATCTTTTATATCCTTTTGAGCTACTCATACTTGAGCTTGTAACTGAAAAATCCATTAAACAGTGATAACTATCATAGTAAAACTTCATTTCGTTGCAAACTGAAAACCTACTTTTTCTTTTACTTGCTTAACAAAGCAATAACCCTTTTCACAATGCCTTCCTTCTTTCATGAAATTCAATATAACTGAAAACTAGACTTTACTTTACAAACTCTTATGCAAACTCACATGGGTTAAGCAACTAACATAAACTGACTCGAATAGAGAAACTATAGAATTCCTTCTTTTTTTTTTTCAGAAAATAAAAACTGAATATGGAGGATAGAACCTATTATACACATGTCAGAGAATAACCAATTGTCATTGTCATTCTTGAGTCGAAACTGTCATGCTTCTTTCTAAACATGTCATGCTACCACAAGATCTGCCTTGGCCAAGATTTTTGATGCCCTAACTATTTCGGGTCATGCCCTAGCCCGAGCTCGAGGGCTTTTACAAAGCTTTCCAAAACATAAACTTTACAAAATGCATAGGTTTCAAAAATCCTTTTCAATCTTTTATTACATTTACATCTCAATCCCTTTAGATGTCAATGGGAATAAATTCCCATTTTATTTCAAAGACTTTTCAAAATATAATGTCATGGGGTGCTCAAGACATGTTCACTTTTACCTTTGCTTTAGATACATATTCAAGGAAACTTTCTCAAGATGTGCAATCAAACATTTACCTTCTTCTAAAACCTGATACCTGCTTGGCAAGTTCATGACTTAAGTAGCCCAAAAACAAGCTTTGTAATTTCTAATTTTTGTATAAGACAAATCAAAACCCTTTCAACAAGTGGTGCCTTTCGCTAACTTTAGAGTTAGAAATTATAAACACCTTCACAAAATATTAATTTTTTTAACAATATGAAACATCCTTAAGAGATAAGAAATGTTGAGGAATGATGAATGTTACTAGCATATTGGATCAAGAGAAAATAAACTAGTGTCTTATTCAAATGCCCTTGCACTTAACACCCTTATATTTCCAATTGTAACAAGAGAGATCATAGCCTGGCATTATCAAATGACACAACACTATCACCTAACACAACAAGCATCATAATGCCAACCAATAGTAACAAAATTGCAACATAGCCACATTGCAATAAATCTATATGCTCACTGTACCATAGTGCCACAACAATCGAAACCGTGGATCTATATGCCAAGGATATATCAATTAATCAATGCCACATGATTATCAATGTATCCATACCACCATGATCAACTTACAATACCACCAACCTGAGAGTACCTGAGAGTTTGTTTATTTGTCATCAAGCAGAACAATTGATAGGGAAACAAACTCCCCCTTTGTCCTTGATGGAAAAACACAACTCTCTCTCCCCCTTTTTGCATCAAAGACAAAGAGAGGAAGAATTGTGCAATTTCCTCAAACCATAATCCAATATGCTGCAGAAAGAAATCATACACAAAAAAAACATGAATCATTGGCTAATGAATCACAAAGTATCCCAAATGTCAAGGAAAACAACTGAATATATTAGTTACTCTGTCACAAATGCATTGCTTCTCCACAACAATGACAAAATACACTGCACTATAAATCCGCATGAGTAGTATGAAACAAAGATCACAACACAAAGTATATTCTACTATCACTAGTAAAAAAATAGAATAGCCATATCAACAGGAACAAAGAACACACATGATAGGAGATAATAAAGAATAGGCATAACTCCCCCTATACTACATATCTACATGACCTTCATAGATTGCTAAGCACTTCACATAGAGCATTACACCATGAACAAACACATGGCATAGCCATGATACTGTCCCTGTTAGTATACCAACTGTCACTATTTAAACATCATGAACTAAAGCCTGATCTGTCAAAATACCATGAAAAGATTAGACCTCTGATTACTGGAATCCATGAGCACCAAGAACTTAATTATCATGTGAGCCACTACAACCATGTGCATCCTCAACAGAATACAAACAATTCCATTATCATATTGACTATGAAACAACCATATCTCTACTGGAGCAATGTGTGTCTTCAAATTAGAAAAAAATGTTAGATCTCCAACAAAATTATTTGTAACACTTCATATTTATAACTTGATACTTGAAACATATATACCTTATATGCAATCAGGTCATCAATGACTTATATACAAGGAATATAATAAGAAGTCAATGACTTATAAATGAAACTTGATAAGACATTAATTACTTATTTAGAAACAAGTATATATAAGTCATCAAAAAAATAATGCAAATAAAAAATACATAGATTGTCAAGTACATGAATGTCAATAGAGTAGAAAGGATATCACTCATATCAATCAGCCTTATTAGATGGAACGATTACTGAATTTATTTCATATTCCCATATCAAGACCAACAATAGTAATGAAGTAGAGTGTTGTATACTTGTACCAGTCAACAATGAAGAAGAATGTTGTCTACCTATATCAATCATACTTGTTGATAAATGTAATTCTACAATATACCAATGTTTATACCAGGCAAATAAGTAAGCTCCTATCCAAATTATAACTCTATCATGTAGATACCATCATGACATTAAAAAGAAATCTACTTATCTCAAAAGAAATCTGCATATCATCAAAAAAATCAATATCAAATCAATCATATGAAATCATCAATAGTAGCACTGCATCAGTTACACCAATGGTTTCACTTAACTGTTGTCCACTGTCACTTCCTTAATACTGTTTAAAAAAAATGAAATATCACTATCCAAAAATTGCTATATTATTCAAACAAAAATTTCATATGCAACCAACAACAAAAAAAATAACTTTTGAGCCTTCCAAAAACTTCACACAGTATATACTAATGTATACTATTAAAGCAAATAGCTCATTGGAATTAATTTATTAATTAGCACTACAACAATAAAATCCAATGCAACAACCAATCATAGGGATAAAACAAAAAATACTTGAAATGCGCCCTGAAACTACATATAGATGATTTAGTGATGAGGAATATGAGGAAGATCATTCATTGTCTCCCTCAACTGAGCACTCATTTTCACACATCTTGTTTCTTGTAGATTGTAGATGTTCCCTTGAGATCTTGAACCTGTAGCAACAATTTCACCTATTTTCTTTCTAATCTCACACCCAAGATCATTAAAAAGAATATAAAAACCTTGCTCACATATTTGAGTCACGCTCAAAAGATTATGCTTGAGACCTTCTACTTAGTACACACCCTACAAACATAGATTATCATCCAAAGAAACTGTGCCTTTCCCAATGATCCGAACACAATCATCATTTTGAAACCATACTAAACTGCCATCACAATATTCAAAATTGAGAAAGTTACTTTTGCCACCTGTCATATGGTTTGAACACCCACTATCCATAATCCATTCATTATTCACCTTAGAATGTAAGATTGTTCGACTAACTGTACCTTCTTCCTTTTCATTAATTTTCTTTGGTTTCCAAATCAACCTTGTTTTAGCAGTATCAATAAAAGCTTTAGACATTTAACTCTTTGCTACATTGTTATGCTGGAACCTATTAGAATAATAGCATTGACCTTTTATAAACCCAAGACCTGTTTTATAATTATAATGTCTTTTTTAACCTAAAATTTCTACTAGTTTATTACTGTTGTCACACATATCAAGTTCTTTCCTCAAATCAACAACTTTTGCCTTTAAAGTGCAACATTCTTTTTCTTTGATTTCTAACTACATTTTAGTAACTTCTAGTATTTCAATTTGAAGTTTTAGGTCAGCAATTTGTTCTTCAAAATTCTTCTTCTTCACCACAACTTCCTCTTTAAGTTTCTAAATGTCTCTTAAGGCACTATTTATTTCACTTTCAAGATCAACTTCTTCCTCTTTGTTAACAAAAAAATTTTCACTTCCAGATGTCCCACAACTTGTATCAATTTTTGAGGATGTTTCTTTCTGCAACTCATCAGTTTGATACATTTCAATCTGTTTGTTCCAAACTTCTTTTGCATCCTTACAATAAATGACCTTAGCAATAATTTCATTTGGAAAACTATTAAAGATAACATCCATAGCCCTAGCATTATATTTAAGAGCCTTCTTTTCATCAGGTGTAGGAGATACTACAGATAAAAAATAACCTTTTCCAATTGCTTCCCGAACATTAAATCCTAAAGAAGATAAATAGGTTTCCATCTTATGTTTCCAAAAAATAAAGTTTGTGCCTTCAAACTGAGGTATATCCTAAATACCAGATATTCTTCTATTTTTGATTCATCATTCATAACATTATCAATCTCTTTATTATGATCTTGACTTGGATTAATAACATCCATAAACAGTATTTCATCTCCTTCCTCAATAGAGGCATCTATACCACTGTCGGATACTTTTGCAATCAAACTTTTCTTCTTTTTAAAGACATTTTTCTTTTTAGAATTAGTTTGTTTTTTCTTCCCCTATTTATTATTTGTTTCTTCATCACTCTCAAATTCCTTGTTAGGAAATTGAGAAGAATAATGTCCTATTTTCCCATAGTTAAAACATTTAAATGGTAATTTTCCTTTGTATTTTCCCGAGCCTCTCTTTAATTTGCTAACAAAAGCTAAATCATTTTCATCTAGATTGTCAGATTCAACAGCTATGTCACTGTCCTTTTTAACAGATTTGAAAGCAGATTCTTTCCTAGTAGAACAATTATTATTATCTAATCTCATTTCATATGTAGTGAAAAGCCCGTGAAGGTCATCAAGAGTTACCTTGTTTATGTCTCTTTCTTCAACAATAGAGATCTTTGAGTCATACTTAGTAGTTACAAATATTAAGACCTTTTAGACCATGACCTTTTCTTCCAAGGTTTCTCCATAGCCGCGTATTGAGTTCACAATTTCTTGAACTCTCAAAAAGTAATCAACAATCTTCTCATTGAATCAACCATTTTAAGACTTTCAAACTTAGCTTTGGAGGCTTGCAATTTCGCTTCTTTAACCTTCTTATCTCCCTCATAGATATTTGAAAATTTGTCCCAAATTGACTTTGCATTAAATTGCAATCTATGACTTTTACTAGGACATCATTTGTTAGACCATAGAAAATGACATTTGCAGCCTTTGCATCACATTCATATGCCTTTTTTTCAGCAGTTGTTGAGGGTGTTGCAGTAGCAGCATATGCATTCTCAATTACGGCCCAGACTTCATAACCTAGAGATATTATGTGTCTTCTCATTCTAAACTTCCAGAAGGCATATCCAGTACCATCAAACAATGGTGCTCTAGATGTAAGAAGACCTTCTTGACTTGCCATTTAGTACTCCTACCAGGAATCCCCTAGTTTAACTCAGACAAGGGATTTGGATCTGATACGAATTGTTGGAGTACGTGAGATGATAAGAGGGGGTGAATTAGTTTCTAGACAAATTAATTCAACTTGTTGACTTTTAAAATTCCTTTTAGACCTTTTGAGAACAAAAAGAATTATGTTTCAAGAACTAACATGTGTATCAAACTGATTTGCTGATTTTAGTCACATAAATGTCAGTGCAAAAATGTATAACTGTGAAACAGTAAGATCACAAATGAAACTAGACAAAGAACCATAACACAGTGAATTTCTTGAGTGGAAAACCCTCTTGGGGTAGAAAAACCACTTGTAAAATTGCCTCACTGGCTTAATAAACCTTACTGGTTACAAAAATGCCTCATTGGAAAAAATGGACTCACTGACCAAAGAACCTCACTAGTTACAAGAATGGTTCATTGGAAATGTGTCTCACTGACATTAAATGTGCCTCATTGGCAAGTGTAAAATTCCTTACTAGCTACCAAATACTCTTTTAGACATAATTTTTTTTACAAAAGATCACTTTGTCTCTTTGCAATCATTACAACAACTTTACACTAATATATTATATGTCCCAAAGATTCATAGTATGGAACCTTTAAAACATAACTAAAAACTAGACTTTACTTTAAAAAATCTTATGCAAACTCACATGGGTTAAGTAACTAACATAAACTGACTTGAATAGAGAAACTATAGAATACCTTCTTTTTCTTTTCAGAAAACAAAAACTGAATATGGAGGATAGAACCTATTATACACATTTCAGAGAATAACCAATTGTCATTGCCATGCTTGAGTGTAAACTATCATGCTTCCTTCCAAACTTGTCATGCTACCACAAGACCTTCCTTGGCCAAGATTTTTGATGCCATAACTATTTTGGGCCATGCCCTAGCTCGACCTCGAGGGCTTTTACAAAGCTTTCCAAAACATAAACTTTACAAAATGCATAGGCTTCAAAAAGCCTTTTCAATCTTTTATTACATTTACATGTCAATCCCTTTAGATGCCGATGGGAATAAAGTCCCATTTTATTTCAAAAACTTTTCAAAATATAATGTCATGGGGTGCTCAAGACATGTTCACTTCTACCTTTTCTTTAGATACATATTCAAGGAAACTTTCTCAAGATGTGCAATCAAACATTTACCTTCTTCTAAAACCTGATACCTGCTTGGAAAGTTCATGAATTAAGTAGCCCAAAAACAAGCTTTGTTATTTCTGATTTTTGTATAAGAAAAATCAAAACCCTTTCAACAAGTGGTGCCTTTCGCTAACTTTAGAGTTAGAAATTATAAACACCTTCACACAATCTTAACATTTTTAACAATATGAAACCTCCTTAAGAGATAAGAAATGTTGAGGAATGATGAATGTTACTAGCATATTGGATCAAGAGAAAATAAACTAGTGCCTTATTCAACTACCCTTGCACTTAACACCTTTATATTACCAATTGTAACAAGAGAGATCATAGCCTAATATTATCAAATGACACAAGACTGTCACCTAACATAGAAAATGTCATAATGCCAACCAATAGTAACAAAATTGCAACACAACCACATTGCAATGAATCTCTATGCTCACTGTACCAAAGTGCCACAACAACTAAAATTGAGGATCTATATGCCAAGGATATATCTATTAATCAATGCCACATGATTATCAATGTATCCATACCACCATGATCAACTTATAATACCACCAACTTGAGAGTACCTAAGAGTTTGTGTATTTTTCATCAAGGACAACAACTGAGTGGGCAATAGGGGGTGGACCTTGGGGTTCCACATGGTTGGGTGGAACATGCTATGCAATCCATTGGGTTCCCAGTTGATGTTTGTGAGCATGGATGTTGTACCTTATGCGAAGATTCCAGATCTTGTACCAGACTTGAGATAGTATAGATTTTGTGTAATGTAATCATTTCAGTTGTATCTTGTCATGTATCTGATGTATCCTTCTCATTGTATGTTGGGAAGTATTGATGTAATTATGTAATCATGAAATGATGTACCTTTATGTAATAAAAGAGATGTATGTATTCCTTGGGTTTAACATTTGATCATTGATGGTTATTTATTTATTATGATGTATGGATGTATGATGTTCATTTACTTATTGCAGTGGATTTATAATTAAATTTTTCAGTTGGTTAATCTTATATGTTGGAGTAGAACATGTTAGGAATGTATGCATGTAATGTAGTCATGATACCCTAAAGGACATAGTTAGAGCACATGTACGAGTAGTTTACATTCTACGTTGGTAGATAGTATGATCTATATGTTGATTCACTTTAAAAATAAAAAATAAAAATTCATAATTGCTAGTTAGTTGTGTTTTCCTTTGGGGTTTCGTGGTGGGGCGTTACACATATGGTACATCTTAGAATAAAATTGACCTCATTGTTGTGTCTAGAAGGCCCAAAAATCTACGAATCAATAGTAAAATCAACAAGGTTTGTTGATAGTACTATATAGATTTTTTTTGGGAATCTCCATTGGAAATTGTATAATTATTTTCATATGTCTATGATCATCATACCATCTATTGCATCCAATTCATCTCAATTTGCATGCTAGTATACACACTATGTTGGCTCTAGTATGGATTGATTTTTTAAATTAATCTATGTTTTAGCAAATTTTATTTCTCATGTTGTGAGTCATTTGAACTACAACAACAAAATTGATGTTTTTAATGATAAAATTGATCATTCTTGTGAGTTTAAACTTGCGTGAATATATTTTAACTTTGTTGATTTTGAATCATGAAACATATTTGCCTCAATATTTGTACATAGTCTAAAAGGGTATGTGTACATAGGCACCATTTAGGAGCTTGCTAGATGAGGAATGTTCTCATTTGGAAAAACCCCTATTGCTAAGTATAATATATTATATCAAAGATTAAAGATAGTAGGAAAAACATTCAATGATGTTTATAGATGCTAGTGTAAGTAGATGATGCAAATTTGTCTTCTTTATGAATGCTCTTCAAAGGATAGTGTTATGAGTTACACTAGTCATTTACTAACTTGAGTTTGTTCTAGGCTTCAATATTTAATATAGGGTAATCAATGGATGATTTGAATGTCAAAACTAGTCCTTTGGCATCTACGCAAAAGAAATCAAGTAAGGATATTTTCCTTGGTCGAGAGCCAGTTAGCTTGCTCATGAGATCTATGAAGTCTTCTCTTTCAATCTCTAAAATCCCTATTTCTTAAAACATCATAAAAAAATATATAATCAATTTCCCTTTGTCACCTGAGCTTTGCCCTTGAGGTAGTTGGGGACCATTTTCTCCTTGTAGTCTCTTCTTGTCTCAAAGACTCGAGGGTAGAAAATATCCTCCTCTATAGTACCTAATCTAACCAATCATCTATGTCATCTATATTAAGCATACCCTCAAACACATGAATGCCTTGGCTTACTTGGAACCTAGGGTGACTTGACCATGACAAGGTCAATAAATCCACCCCTTCAAAGACCTCTACAAACTTTAGGTGAACATGAATTTCCAGTATTCCATGATTCCTCCTTTAATATTTCTCTTGATCATCACTTGCATCCCCTCTTGCATTGGTTTGACCATTCTAAAATGAGTTAGTAGGTATTTTGATAGATCTCAAGTTTTGATGTAGGTATGTTTACAATATAATTTGTTCGACACAACTATGATTATGCAAGCATGTTTGGTCTCTAGTAGAGTGCTCTACACCACTATAAAGTATGTGTGACACTTTAGGTGGATGGTTCCTTTGTTACAAGAATCTATGAGGTCATTGTGATATATTGTAGACCATAAAAGTGTTATTAGAGTAATTGTAATCTATGAGAATGGTCTTGGTATTGCCACATGTATCATCATTAGTGGATCTTAGACCCCGATTTTTATATTTTTAATATAAAAAGATTAAATCCCCACTATGGATCTAAGCCACGTTCATTTCTATACCTACAAGTTTAATCCAAGTAAAGGAATGGGTAAACTAAAAATTGGGAGGGATCCCTAGAGACGTGAGAAAGTATGATCAAATTAGGTTTAGATTAATTGCAAATTTTTATGGAAAAACACACCAATTGTAAACTAGTCATTGTTAGGAACAACTCGATGATGATGAATTCAAGTTAGAGGGGAAAAATGTAAGGTACACTTTTAATACCTTCATTAATATATGCAATGTAATTTAGATGTTTTATTTTGAAAACCTCTTTTCAAAATCCATACACAATTTGCTATAAAATAAGAACAATCTAATTTTTGAAAAACAAAATCTAAAAATTATTATATATTAAAATAAAATAGAAAATAAACTAAAAAAAAATGAAAATAAAAATTTCAATCACTTTATCTACAATTTAGACAACCATTATAATTATAATCATCGAAGAACCTAACCTCTTATCTAACAATATATTAAACATTCTTTTAATTCAAAGATACTATTTTAAAATAAATAAGAAAAGAAAAACATGATATGAAAAGTGGAATATAGAAAAGAAAGAGAATATTTGCACTTAAGTAAAAGAAATCTAAATTTATTATTACCATAAATAAGTTAATTAAATTATAAATTAAAAATATAAAATTAAGATATATTAATATTTTCAGTCATCAAATTTAGGCCCCAACAAAGAGTCATGTTTTAATCTCTATAGGAGATATTTCCTCTCATTCAGGGCTAAAAATTCCTATTTCTGTAATTCAATCACAAGATAATATTAGAAACTTCTACAGCACATAGAATTTTTTCCCTCCCATACAATTTTTCCCATAGCTTCTCTACTAGAGAATATTATCTTTAGTATGAAGAATTTCAGTGCGACAGGAAGCTTTCCAGAAGTTCTGATCACATTTCAAGATGAGGAAAAAACATTGTGCTTATTAGTCGGCTGTGAGCTGAACGAGAGCTTTTCCTGCATTTCCCCCAGTAAACAGAGAATTGAATGCTTCCAAGAAGTTCTCTATTCCCTGTGTCACATCTTCTCTGTATTTGATTTTACCTTGTTGCATATACCCTCCCACCTCCTTCACAAATTCCTCCATACGATGGATATAATGAAGCACGAGGAACCCTTGCATTTTCCCACATTTTCCTACCAAGTTAAAAAGGCTTCTCACTCCATAACTTTCCTTCCAGTCCTGCAATGCGCAGCTGATGAGATTTATCCATGGCATCAGCCCTCTCCATAGAGTAGATCAATTCCAAAGAGCAAAGAAATAAATTTGTCTTACTTGGTTATATTGAGAGATCATTCCACAGAGTGGAATCCTAGCATTCATATTGATGTGGTTGAGAACAGCCTCTAGCATTTTCCCTCCCACATTTTCAAAGTAAATGTCTATTCCCCTTGGAAAGTACCTAATCAGGAGTCACATGTCATTCAAGGAAAAATAATTGAAATCTATCTATATATCATGTCTCTTTCACTTCTTTAACTTACTTGGACAGTGTTGCATCCCAATCTGTCTCAGTCTTGTAGTTGAAGGCATCATCAAACCCATATTCTTCTTTCAACATCTTCACCTGTCAATACAATACAATTTGTAAAGCCAATGGATATGGTTGATAGGTTAGGGTGGCTTGGAGTTAAAAGGAAATCAATTTCTTATGGCAGTGTGGTAAACATGACAATCAACTTATCTATAGCATTCACTCTTCATAGGAATCAAAAGTTAAGATGACAAAACTTTTAACATCACAAAAGAGTCAAAGTGCAATATGGAGGGTGTGTCATGTCAACGTCATTGATCACGTGAAAAAATTCTCAAATATACACATGATATAGCAGCCACACCACATTTGCTTTGAACCTTTTTATATAATAGAGATATAGACAAAATATACTAAGTATATATAAAATTTCAAATTATACCCATCAAACAGATCCTGAAAGGATCTACAAAACATTCAGAATCTTATAATGGAACCATCAAAATTTTACAAGTCCTGGAGATCTATTGTCATGGACGACTTTTAAAATTATATATTATATCAAGCAGGCTACGAATTTAAGAACTAATTGCAAAAGATCAGTAGAAATCACCTTTTGGTCACTACCAGCACTGCCAACAACGCGGCACCCTTTGATTTTAGCCAACTGTCCCACAATAAGTCCTGTTGCCCCTGCTGCATCAGAAACTAGCACTTCATCTCCAGGTTTAGGCTCTCCAATTAACAGAAAACCAGCCCAAGCAGTCAATCCTACCATGCCTGCTCAAATCCACAGAAAAAAATCCTTCAATCCCAAGAAAAAACGCTTATTTGATTGTAGGTAGTATGTTGTATATTTTCTTTGTATTGTCAGTTAAGGCCCATACATAATAGTGTCGTATACACTTTTTTTTGGGTGCATGTATGTGTTTTTTTATTTTGGCCCAGCATTCATACAGATTGTAAAATCATTAGAATTGTATAATTTTTTTTGAGTGTATATATAATTTTTTGTTTCTTCGTTCACGATTTTGAAGCATTCATATAAATTATAAACCATTTTTTAATGTTCTTCTTATTATTGTTGTAGTATTGTGAAGGATTGAATTTTTATATATTAATTAAAAAAGTTATTTTACATTTTTATCTAACTTTTTTGAAATAAAAACATAATATGATTTTTTTCCATTAAGATCACAATATTATATATTTTATCTGCTTCAAATTCTATATACATCACTTCTATTATATATTGATTTTTTTGGTATCAATATTTAACAAAACTCAAAATATTAGTTGAATGAAACAGTACCTAGAGGCCCCAAATAATCAGAAGGTTTGGCCAGATTGGTGTCAATTTTTCTCAATGTTGATCCTCCTACTATGCTGTAGTCGGACACTTTATACAACCCAGTGACCACATCACCCACTTCAAACTCAGCATTGGCAGAAACTACTACTTTTCCAACCATAAGTGAAGCGATAGTCTGTACAGTATTGATATTTAAAACATCAAAACAATTTCATAGAACATTAAAATGTTAATTAGACAAGGCCGAGAACTTAGAAGTAAACAACGGGAAGAACCATAAAACCTGATCTAATTTGAAGGTTTCTATATAGACTGCCGTGTTGGGTTCTTTCATAAGCCATCTGAGATATGGATCCACTGATGCCCACATATTCTTCACTACAACTTCCCCTTCCTTACATGCATTGAAGTTCAGTTGGGTTTCTCTGATTTTGAGATGATGATCTGTGACAGGCCCTTCGTTGGTGTAAGAAACTAGGACCACTTCTCTGTTTCTCACTATTTGCTTCATGCTTGCTTTTCTTCTCTTCACACATGCTTCTGCATTTTAAGAGTGGGGAAGAAAAAAACACACAAACAAATGGTCCAGGTTTAGCCACGTAGTTCTTTGAAAAAAGGATTGCGTTTTCAATGAAACATTATATTTCAAATTAGGCTTATAATTGGGCATATGCAATTTCATAAATATGGAGTCCGATGCACCCAAATGGTAGAAAGCGACTTTACAAGTGTAGTGGTAGAAATTTTAATTTTAATTTTTATATATATCTTAAATATTAATCTATATTCATAATTGGAATTTGGTGGATCAGGGTCAACTACTCCAGATTTGTCTTATCAATTGAATCACTTGGTTGAACTTGATAGGGCCATTTAATGCCCTTGCTTTGTAACTTTCCTTGATTTAATAAAAATTTTACCCCCTTGATGTTAAATATTAATCTATATAATATATGCACATAGATGGCTACCCATTTAAATTTGATTTTTATATATATCTTAAATATTAATATATATAATATATGCAGATACATTAATGATTATGGCTACCTATTTAAATTTGATAATGTTTTGGATAAGGATAAGAAAGTGATGGTGGATTTTTTATTAACTCTCTTTGTTTTTTGGTTTTCTTTTGTTTTTGATATGGATAAGACTATGACCATAGATTTTTTTAAATAATTATTATGTTATTTTTTTATTTTTTTAAATAAATAAATATTGTTAAATGTCTATTGTTTTTTGTTTTTCTTTCACGGATTGTGCTAGCCTCCTATAAGCATTGTGCTGCCATTGTAGGTTACATCGAGATTATGTTGTTTTTTTATTTTTTTAAATAAATAATATTGTTAAATGTCTATTTCTTTTCTTTTTTTCTTTCACTGATTGTGCTAGTCTCTTATAAACACCGTGCTGTCATTGTATGTTATGCCGAGATTATCTTGTTTTTTTGTTTTTTTAAATAAATAAATATTGTTAAATGACTTGCTTTTTTTTCTTTAACAGATTGTGCTAGCCTCCTATAAGCATCGTGTTGCCATTGGAGGTTACGCCTCTCGATGTAATAGATCGTGTAAGGAGGTTGTAAATCATTTATTTTACCTTCTATCCTTTACAATTCTTTCATAGGTCAATGGCCAATAGTGATTTATATAATAAATGACATAATATTCTATTATGATGTTGAAGTTGGATTTATTCTTCTAGTTTATTCATCTTTGTATTTACATATTCTTAGATATTTAGTTCTATCATATTGATTTACAATTTTTTTTAGATTTGTCTCATTATTACATCTATCTATGTACTTACCTCCATTTAGTTATTTGTCCTTTTGATTTAACCATTATTCTATCCCAAGACAAGTTTGTGAATGCAAAGAAAACTTAACGATTGCGAACCTATCCCCTTCCAATTCAAAATTTGCCAATTGGACCCTTTTTCCTTCTACCTTGAGTTGAATAAACATGCTTTTAGTGTGATTTGATGTTACATTCTTTGTATTTAAAAACATTAATTAATTAATTCTATTCATCTCCTAATCTAAAAATCATGAGTTCAATCATTATAGAGAATGACATGGCAACACATTTCAATATGGTGCAATAGGGAGCACACAAAATCTACAGCTTAGGTGCTTCCTAATTATTTTTAATATTGTTCAAGGGGTTGATCAAGGTGTTCAATGCCTTTGTAATTGGGATCATATGACAAACTAGCAAGCTATATTTAATATTGTCAACCCCCAATTATTAGAAAAGGTAGAGCAAAGTGTCAAAATTTGTTATGGACAATAGATCTACTTGACCAAATACCTATTAGCTAATCACAAAACCAAGAAAATGGCTAAATTATTGTTATATTCAATATTATGGAGACAAGTTACAAGGAGTAAGCTACAAATATATAGGCCTCTAGGATGCATGAATCAAGGAGATGCAATGTCCAAGAGTTGTCCACGTTAGCTCTCAATCACTCTCAATCAAAAGGTAAGTTAGCCTAGTCTAGCTAAGACATAAGTAACCTTGACTAAATAGCTTGGTGGCACCTAACTACTACAAATCAAGGATTAATGAGCCCATAATGGTGTCAAGAGGTGCCAACCAAATTAGGAGTCCCATGCCAAACTAAAAAGGTGACAACTCAAAACCTTGTGGAAATAAATGTAGAACAAAATCCAAAGACAAAGATGAATCCTTAGAATTCTCATCAAGGATAGACAATGCCAATTTGTGACAAATACTAATAAGATGAATTAGTTATCATGCAATATTTAGGTACAATAACCATGGATATATGAGCACATGGATATATGATGCTCACCCTGGGTATAAAAAATGGATCCATAAGAATTTGATACTCTTGCAAAGGATGGCAACATGAATAATAATTGGGTTGGATATATGAACTCATGAATATATATGCATAATATATCACTATAGTAGTAGATGTATGCAAAGAAAGAACAAGAGGGTTTGAATGTGTCCCCATGAAATCCATAAAAGATAGTGCAACTCCATAGGAGCTAACATCAAAGAGGACATGAATGTCCTCAATGGTGTTCTACAATTTTGCAAGATGTGAATCACAAATTAAACTTGATATATCTATCAAGTACTTCTCTCAATGGGCTATCTCTAGAAGACAATAAATATGATCCTACTGTACTAAAGCATTGGAAGCCCCATATGAAGAAAAACTAAACTTTGAAGTAATAGATAATGGAGATGGGATCTCAATTTATAATTCATGTAATTACATTACTCATCATGAAATTGTGTGTCCATATAATATTTTTGAGTATGAACACTTGATGAATTTATTGATATTGGAGTAGAAGAATCTAGAAAAATAATGTGACTTTCTTAAACAATCTTCTTCACTCCATCAATTTTCTTTAGTAAAAAATAATATTTAATATGATTTTTCTTCCCATAGTAACCAAATTTGACTTTCCATGATTTAGGATGATTATGTATAATACTCAAATAGAAAGGATAATTTTAGAATACATAAAAAAACATTCTTTTTTAAAATATAAATTTGTAAACTATCACTACATTCACTAGTTTTATTGTGTGATCTACCAACACCTTGTCTTAGAAGGATTCCCATTTTAGTAGTTGTATCATATTTTATAGAAATAAGATCATATCTTTCACCCTTGAATATATGATTATCTTAGATATCAAAGCCCAATAGAGAAAGGATTTTATTCAACTCTATTGGGATTACTTGGCATCATTTATTTTACAATTTCATACATATAATTGTATCTACAACACTCTTTAAGAGTGTCCTTCAACACCTAAGATGTAACTGAAAATTAAGTTATAATTTAGATTCCTCGGGAAACTTGGTATTATTTTTATATGCATTCATGTAGAAGGTGGAGCATAATGGTGGCGATTATGATTGACATTAAACTCATTGCACTTTCCCAAAATATGATTGACTTTGAACTCGCTTATTGCACTTTCCCAAATAGGCACTGAGATTGAGGAGTGAATAATCTTTTATGATATATGGGACTAACATGAAATGCTCACAACATGTGCATTACACTTAGCTCATATATGATCAATTAGGGGTGATGATACCAAATATGCCTTTGTAGTTGTAATGTTTACTATTCTAGGTGCCTATTTACTATGCCCATGTGATGTTCATGCAAATTCATTGATGTATTTTCTATTCTTGGAAGATCCTCTTCAATGTTGGCATTGATTTTTTAAATGATACCATGGTTTTTTCCTCTTTCTATGCATATATATTGAGGGTATGGTTTTAGATTATATTGTTTTTTAAGTACATATGTGTTACAACAATACTATCAAAGTGAAGAGAGTATTATTGTGTTGGATGTATCTCATTCTTGATTATTAATACATACTTATCCTCTTTTTCATATATATTTTTTTCAAAAGGATTTTTCTACATAGTTCATGTGTTGGTATGGTTTATTGATTTATGCAATCACTTAAATAATCTTGTAGAAGATTTTATTTTAGTAATTTTCACCTTGTTTCTCAATATTTTTGCATAGAGAGGTATGCCTTTCTATTAAGTGTTGAAGGCTTTTTTAGTTTTAGTGGACACTTTTGCATTGTGTGGTGTTTCAGATTTGAGGTAAGGATTGAAAACCATGGCTTCTACTTCCCATATGGGTATTGATAAATAAAATGGTTTTAAATATGAGGTATGAAAGTTAAGATAAAATATCTCCTTGAGGAATGAGATCAATGGCTTTCTATTTCAAAATAAAATAAGCCATCTAATATGTTTGATGAAGATTAGTAAGAGACACAAGAAACCATTTAGTTGTGTCTTATATATTTTTTCCTCTTGAATTTTTCTTAGGAGACAAATGCATACAAGTTTTGGAAGAGGATAGGTGATATATATCAAAAAAAAATTATTACTAATAATTTATATGTCAAAAGATGGTTATGGGTTAGTGCGGGATCATGGGGGTCCGAATAAGCCATTAAGTGGCAATGAAAGTTCAAAAAAATAGAATTAGGAAACTTGACATAAAAATTTGAATAAGTTATTGACATAATTTTATTTAAATACATAAGAATAGAATTTGTAGAAATTGAATGTACTTTCTAAGATACTAGTCCTTTTTTGGAAAAAAAAAATCTATTAGGTGAAATTTTGAAATTTCAATGTAGTTGTACTAAATTTTCAAGAAAAAAATGAAAAGTAGGTGTATGTTTGACCAACCTAAGCACAAGAAAAAAATAATTATTTTTGAATCTTTCAATATAAGTAGAGGACACACACCTGGATGTGTCATATATTTTTTTGTATTTTTTGCAAGTAAATAATTAGTTATGATTTTTTTATTAGAACTTTTAAAAAATATTAAAATTTGTTTGTCTGACCACCATAACTTGGTAAAAATTTATGAAATTCAACTTTTATTTTTTTTATCCTATAAGATGGAAAGCATATAATTTGTCACATCTTTTGGATTCAAAAAAAGAGAAATCATTTGAGAATTATAGATATTTTCAATCAGCCTATCAATCAGGACTTTAGTCATAATACATGTAGAAAAACAATAATAATTATCTATTAAACTCAAAATAAGGAATATCCTGTATTGGTGGAAAACTAACAATTTTCTCAATAAACCCTTTTAATTTCATGAAACTTGGATAAATAAAAAGTCATCATCCATTTTCTTGTCATATCACCACTTTTTGGACCCTCGTGATCATGCACTCACCCTTATATTCTTTGAAAATAAAAAAATGGTGATTTTATTGCAGATCATTTAATTGATTTTAAGTAAAATTATTCTTATAGATGTTAAATTCACTAGTATAGAAACAACAATAAACTATTGAAAAAACTACTAAAAACTACTTATAAATGACTACAGTTGGTCACATGACCACTAGTAGTTTATTGCCAGTCATATATAACACGACCAGATTGATGACTAAACCATTTTTAGTCATTTATTGGTTGTTTTGATTGATCAATTTGGTAGTATATTTAGTCATCAATTTAGTCATTCATTGTTGTGATCTAGTCACTTATTTAGTCACTTTTTTCCACTGATATATTTAGTTGTTGATTTAGTCATTGATTGTTGTTAACTGATCACTTATTTAGTCATTTTTACTCACTTATTTTTGTGCATTGGTAGTGTATTTTATCATTAATTTTAATCATCATTTTGATCAATATGGTAGTATATTTAGTAATTTTTATTCACTGATTTCACTAGTAATATATCTAGTCATATTTATTCACTATTAACACTGATTTATGTCAATTGGTAGTATGTTTAGTCAATTTAATTATTAATTGATGTCATTTAGTAGTATATTTAGTCATTTTAATTGATTGATATTTAAGGATTTAAGCATAAAACACAAAAATACACATCAATCATCAATTGCACACAAAAATAAGATAACCATTGAGAAGGAAAAATCGGTGAACTTTACTAATAAAATAAAGTTTTTCTAGTTATATCTTAGAAATAGAGTATTACAATTGTTATTTTAAGTCACAAGATTGAAAATCTAAATTAAAATATTGTAGAGAAATGACTGCAAGAAATAAACTTCTCCAAAATACTTCTGCAATGATGGAAACACATGCTTGAAGCCCTAGTTCAATGCGAGCACATGCCCCTAATTTCATCTTTTAAAACTTCTACAACATGGGAAATCTTCTTGGAGCAAGTTGTAACATGTAGAATCCAAGGAGAGTGTTGATCATGTCCCATATATGAAGCTCTCTCCTTCAATGCAGTCAACAATAACCCAACTAGAATATATCCTCCTTTATATGCAACATGCCATCTGATATGAGCAACGTCTTCCTTTTCTACCATGAATGAAGTTGTTCCTTAATATAATCAACAAAATTAATATTAGTCACAATTTAGAAAGAATAAAAGTGCACTATTTATTGCAAGTTTATGAAAGAAAGTCCAAACACAGTAGAAAGATAAATCAATTAAAAAATTGTAGCCTTGTCAACAAATGTCTTAAACAGAGTGTTCAACATAGGCCTGAAATATGCATATTGAACCCTTGATTTCAGAACCTTGTTCAAAATTTAAGAAAGGTGAAACATTCAGATTGTAGAATGAAGTTGACATATTATAGAATTAAGGCTATCAACACTAACCAGACTAGAATAAAATTATTAATAGAAATTTCTTGGAAACCAAGCCCAAGAATGCCATCAGACTTGGACAACAAAATTTTCAACCCTAGTTCATGTGTTGTCTCAGTATTAAAGACCCGCACCGTTAATAGGGAATGTGTAGGATCATGATAGGCCAAAAAGTGGTGATATGATGGGTATGTGGCTAATGATTTTTTTTACCCAAAATTGATGAAACAAAAGGGTTTTTAAAAGAGATTCTTAGCTTTCCACCAATATAAATTATGATTTACTTTGAATTTAATAAATAATTATTATTCATTTTCTATTTGAATTACGACTAAAGTCTTGATTGATTGAAAAACATCTATAGCTTTCAAACGGTATCACATTTTTTGAATCCAAAACATGGATCACATTCTATGCTTTGCATACTATAAGATTAAAAAATGAATTTCATGATGTTTTGACCAAGTTAAGGTGGTCAACATACAAGTTTTATATTTTTAAAAGTTGTAATAAAAATCATAATTAATTATTTACTTGGAAAAATACAAAAAATATGCATCACATCGGGACATGAGTCCTCTACTTATATCTAAAATCTTATAAAAAAATATTATCATTGTATTGTGGTTAGGGTGGTCAGACAGACACCTACTTCTTATTTTTCCCCTAAAATTTAAGTACTACTGCATTGAAATTTCAAATTTTCAGCAAATAGATTTTAAGAAAAAATAAAATCCTAGTAGTTTAGAAACTACATTCAATTTGCTACAAATTCTATTCTTACATATTTTTGAAATAATATGGATAACTTATTCAAATTTTTATGTCAAGTTGTCTAACTCTGATTTTTTTGAATTGTTCACCACTTAAGGGCCTCTATTTTCCATGATGATCCTACACATACCCATTAAAGAATCCATTTATACATAAATTCCAAATTAACTTTATGAGAAAATATCTTTGATATATCCAACTGGGAAACCTTAACATCCAAAAATTACTAACCTAATGTTTCACAACAATTTTCCCAACTATAACATCATCTTCCCCATTCACTTTACAAGCATTGCCCAATTCAATTTTTGATGGAACAAACACATAAGGCACTTTCTACAATGATAATTTTCAAACTAATGATTGATAACAAAACTTAAGGCATCCATTAAACTTGCAAGAAAACAACTAGTTGAACAAATACATAGAAGCATCACCAAATGGTTCAAAACTCATCGTTAGTATAAGTCCAAAAATTTGATATTCCTACATGCAAGTTATTTAGGTTTATTCTCTTTCAATTCATCAAAATTAGAAAAAAGGGTAGCAAGTCAAGGGATTTGATCGTGGGAAAACTTTGTAGTTAAAAGGGTTTTGTACTATGTCAAACATCATTTTATTAGTTTCAATCCCACCATTTTACCCATGTGATTACCGCCCTATACAATAAGAATCAACTTGTGTTCATTTTATTGTTTTTGATCCCTTCAATCCACCTTTGCAACATCTACATGATGTAAAGATTGACAATGAACAGTTGAAACATATCAGAGGAAATTGAAGGAAAGCCTCTCACAAATTACATAATGATTTAGGTATTGCATGACACATGGAGTTAACCTACAAATGTTGCAATGCCCATTTGACATCTTAAAAGGTTGCAATAATGTTGAAATTCAAAATGGTACAAGGAGAGAGAAAAAATCAATACCTTATCTTTGGCCAATGAAATCAAAGGATCAAGAATGACAAGATGATCTATATCAGTCGCCATAACTATAAACTTTGATGTTATAAAGTATAATGTATTGGTTGTTGCAACACCCTAAACTCATTCAATATTAGCAAAAGAGAAATTGGATATTGATCCACTACCATATTGGATCTCACAGGATTCTCCTTCACAAACAATAAATGATATATATTAATTGTTTAGCAACTTCCTTAATATCCCCATGTAAGTAGACTAAACTGACTGAGGTTGAGGGTTTGAAGTAGAGGACCATCTTCTTGGTATGTGCTTGACTTTGATCATGACTTGTATATTGAATGAAAATAGCAAGCTAGCTGCACTATAAAATCATTGTTAGAAAAATAACCACAAAATCCTCTTTAATTAAAATAATCCTTTTAGATATTTCAAGACAAGATATTTTAGTTTATTTCTAAGAGAGATAATTTCACTATCCAAACAACCATCAATCTATTTACTATATATAATTTCCCAAAATTTAGAATTTGAATGTAATGAAACTAACCATAATTACCAAAGATTTGACACCAAAATGTAGTACAAAATGAATTGTTTGATAGCAAATGTCTTTTTATAAACCAGATATACCCTTGATATATTGATTTAAATAACAAGGAAAGATCAAACTGGAGATAGCAAGATAACATTCATTAATTCACTTCAACAAACAATTGAAATCAGAATTTAGCCACCAATTATAACTTCATTCTATTGGTCTTCAAAAAGATTTTACAATACATTTCAAAATTTTGTCCTGATTGACATGTCAAAAAGTGTCTTGTTAGTTACCCACTTTTAACATAAATAAAAAAGTCTTATTATTGATGTTTACATAAAACTTTAAAAGCAAAGAAAGATGAGAAGTGAAGAAAATTTATCAGATGTTGAATTCCACAACACTTGCAAGATACGAAATTCAATTACTCATCATACGATACTCATGATCATTCAAATCTAGCAAGGTCCTCTCTCCATGATAGTATCTGCAAGGCTTGGTACTTCACTACAAGGCCTATTCTTCTGGGGGAGCTAGATATGTATGCTCCCATTGGTACACTGTGTAATCATGAGGCCATTTGTACTCAATTTTTTGTGTGTTGGCCAAGTGAATCTTCCATCTGTTGTCCAATAAGCCTTTGGTATTTGTGATGAATTTTGAGTACCCAACATCCAGTGCAATTATTCCATCCAAGGTTAAATTGAGGCGGTGAATATTTATATCACCATCCTTATGTATATTAGTGAGGTAGTTGGGAACAATTTTCTAAACTCATTTGTCCAATATTTGGAGCCTTTCAGTTGATCATCATCCCTTAGTAACTTAGGCACAAACCACTGCTTTAGCATGTGAAATGAATCCATTATTTCCTTGATCTTTTGGTCTTCTACAGACATGTATTGAAATTCATTTGTGACCATTCAGACCATTTTCTTAGTAGGCTTTAAAGTTGCGGGGGCCTCAACACTCCTTTGTAAAATTCTACACAAAGTCGTTAAGATGTGATGTATAGGTTGCCATTTCTTAACTAAGGGGTCCAATATAGGTACATGGGCCTTTATTTGATCAATTGATTGTGACAAGGAAACATAACATTCATACATATTTTCCAATTTTTCCACAATTAGTTTAACCCTATGCTTCAAGGTCTATTCCAATAACCTGAGGGTTTCTCTCTTTGCTCTTTCCTTTGTTTCTTCATTACTCTTTTTCAACTTCTCAATTTCTTGTTTTAGCACATTAAGTTGTTCAATAGTGATTTCACCTATATCAGTCTGGATAGCAGGGTGTTGGTATACTATTAATTTTATGCCTTAGGAAGGACCTTCTCCCTTCAACTGTTGTTTCAAGTGTTTAGTATATTTCCTTTAGTGTGCATATTAGCATAGATTCATATGTTTGCTAAAGTGGGGGTAAAATGTATAGTCATAAAATTGCACCCCTCACAATTTCACATACATTCTTACGTCCGCTTTAGTGTCCATTCCCATAGCATTTTTGTAGGCTCATTTTAGCCCCTGCATCAACCTTTTTCCCTCTCAGGATGCTCCAACACCCATTTTCAATAGATACCTTCATGTGTCAGCTTTGCATCAAAATTTGTGCCTTTCCCGTTCACATTGTTTTGTAGCGTGATGCGTCCAGACACTAGTGCACCACAAGAATGTTTGCGCATCACGATAGTATCCTATGATGTTTCAATGTTCAAATGACCATTTTCATGCATGTTTTCCACTTGTCACCTTCTTTGGTCGGTGGTACGTTCTGCTCGAGATGCCCTGAAACAGCTTGGGAAGCTTCTTTTCCTTCTTTAAAGTTGTCTTTTCACCCCATTTGTAACTCTCTTCTACTTCTAGCTTCACTCCTAATTTGTCTTCTAGCTTCTTCTCCTTCTTAGCTTCTTTCTCAAGCATTCTTCCATCTTGCTTACTTGCACAACTCCCTTGTTTGTTTTATATCAGCCTTAAGCTATCAAGCTTTTACAACACTTGTATTCTTGCAACACCCTCTAAAGCACTCTTGGCTCTTGCAGCTCTCTTTGTTCCCTTCTTGGCTTCCTAAGATTTTCTTGCACCTTTGAGCATCTTGGGATTTGTCACATCCCCTATCTATTGCATCTCTATTTTGTGATTCAGGTTCTCCTCCTTGAGTGAGGTTTGATTTTCACCCATACTTGGTGGTGCAGGTTCTACTCCTGAAGTGGGTTTTGCTTTCACCACATGCTTTTTCCATTTTGATTACACTCTCTCTTTCTATCTAGTTGTTCATAAAGGTGGGAACACCAAAACAAGGGTTTGACTAGGGAAAACTCCTATACAACCCCAACACTTTCTCTAGATATCATGCATGTAGGTTTTGAAGGCATTCATGTGTTGGAGGCTTCATCACTTGCATGGTTGTGACCAATTCCTTTCTTCTCCTTATCTTTATCATTTATAGCTCACTTTATTTCAGTTTTATCACTTTCTATCATTTTCCATCATTCTATAATTTCTTAGTAATCTAATTTTTAGCAGTCATTTAGCTATTTTTTGTGATAAATTTTCTTTCTGGTCTGTACGAGATGCCAGCGCGCCGCATTGTCATCTGTATTCTATGTTTCCATCCTTTGGTCAAGAGCTTGACATTTTGTCTAGAGAATCTTTGTGACCCGCTCTTTTTGATTCTAGAACTCTTGTGTTGTTCCTTGAGGTAGTTTAGGGCAGTTCGCCCTATGAGGCTCTTGAATTTAGAGAACTCATGAGTAGCGAATCCCCCCTTCTCTACATTTTTGGTGAACCTAACATTAAGAGGGTATTTTTCAAAAAACTAGGAATTTATTTACCCCTACTTGGTGGGGTCATCACTTTTGACTCGGTGCTCAGAATTCAAAATTGTTTGCACCATTGGAAAGGCCTCCTAGTGAACTAGTTCAATCCCTAAAATAAAAGTACCTTCAACAGTCAAATTTTAGGGACTGATGAAAGTTCCGATCTCAAATTCCACTCCAAAGACCTCCAAAAACACAAATTTCTAGAACATAGAAAATACCAAAAAAATTGTAATGAATTTATTATCTTCTTGTATTAGTTTAGTATCTAATTTTGTTCAAAATGTTAATAATATTCTATTATATGCATGTTATGGTGACTTGGCTTTTCCCATGTCACTTGGTATCTTTGATCCTTCTCACGAAATTCCTTTGGCTTCAGAGGATATTTTGTCACAAGAAGATAAAATCATTGATACCATTCTTAATGCTACTCTACCTTCTCTTCATGCCAATGCACTCTCTTCTAGATATGGTGCATTTGTGAATAATTAACCTTTTATTCATTCTAATGCAATCTCTTTTGGAGATGATGCATTCATGAATGATGAGTCTCTTATACGTTCCAATGCACTCTCTTCTAGAGATGTTGCAATTTTGAATGATGAATTTCTTATATATTCCAATGCACTCTCCTCTAGAGATGATACATTAGCGAATGATGAATCTCCTTCCACATTTGATCTTGTTTGGATCGATGTTGAGAATATGTCTTCAAACAATTATTTTTCTAGTTGTGATGAGTCTGTAAATGTAATTTATGTCTCTGCTTCCCCTCAAAGGCCTAAGAGACTAGTCATTTATGTGACTCCAGCTAGTCCTTCTCCTAAAAGCATTTTCTCTATTAATGGTGTTTCATTTTATAGTGATCCTCCTGATCTTTCTATGGCTCCCTCTTACAGAGCAGTAGCCCATACTTATGAGAATAGAATGAATAAAAAACCAAGTCTTCTTCAAGCTCTTAAACCTACAACTAAAGCACCCAGTGATTATGATCTTGATGAGCAACCTTAGGTTACTCTAGCCAAGATCTCACTGTGGGATTTGCTTCAATCTACTCCGGTTTATTAAGGTATGCTTCAGGGATCCTTGCAAAAGATCCTCTTGCCTTATTTTGCTAGGTCGATAGATGTTGATACATTGATGGTGTATATTTGTGTGGATTCATTGAATATTATGTTTTATCCATAGGAACTCCTACCTTCAGAAGTACAGAAGCAAGAAGACCCTCTAATGATCATAGTTAACATTAATATAATTGGCATTTGGCGTACTCTTGTTGATGCTGGTTTGACGCTCAATGTATGTAGCATTGATCTATTGCCTAAGATTAATATTGATCCATCTTCTCTTAATACTTCTTCTATTGACATTCGTAGTTTTGATAATGTTGGTCGACAAGCCCTAGGCAAGATAGTCTTGCATTTGAGGTTGGGACCCATTACTGTACCCACCCTTGTATATGTTATGTCAGAAAAGTTACCTTATAACCTTCTTCTTAGTAGACTATGGATTCATGCTATGGGTGCAATCCCATCTACCTTGCATAAATCTCTTAAGTTCATTTGTAATAATCGAGTAGTCATAATTAAGGCTGACCTTGATGTTATGCACTTATGTGAGATGGCACCTACTGGTCAGGTTTCGGTTGTGCCTACTCTTATCCCTTTAGTGTCTTCCAATGTGTCGATGTTTACTCTAGTAGTACCTACTACAAAGGATACTTTTGAGATAGATGTCTCTAAGGAAGATCCTTCTAAAGCAAGAAATACTAAGTCTACATCTTCTCAAGAGAACACATGTCTCAGTGATGATTGGAGTTCCTTAGACTTTACAAAATCCTTCATTGAGGAATATAAAGTTGACCCGATCCACTCAGACCTTCCAATAACATCATCCACACCCGCCGTCAAAGATGGTCATTCTTTTGTATCATGGGATAAGGTGAATGAAAATTGTAATGTTATTAGTGTTGATCCTCCTGAGGAAGATGATCATACTTCTATTGAAGAGGTTAATGTTGGTAATCCTATCAAGAAAGATGATGGTGATCTCATAGAGGATTATGATCCCCTCTATAAAAATATTACTCTCCATGTAGATCCTCCATTGTTTGCTACCTTCACATCTTCTTGTGAGCAGTCAAAATTTTCTCCACAAGAGAAGGGGTTGCTTCCTACTCCTCATTCTTTATCTGAGCAAGAGTTTATTTTTTTGTGGCTTCTAAATGCCCACTTAATCACTCTTCCTATCCTACACAAAATAAATCTCATGAACATGATAAAGAAAAACATTCTTTCTGTGCATACCATCGAGTTCTTGGCCATTCCACTAGTGAATGTAAGGCCTTGAAGGATAAAATACAACTTCTTGATTTAGGTGCTATCAAAATTCCATTTGATTGATACACCTTCCTTTTCTTCACGTGACAAGTGATATTGAGGTTTACCTCTATCCTGTATAAGATCCATTGTTCTCTTCCCCTATATGTTGGGGTAGTGATAACTTGTTTTGGAGATGTGTGTCCATTTTAAGGACCCCCTCTCTTCCTTATATCTTTCAAATGAAGTGTCCCTTGAGTCGACCCCTTGCTATCTTGAAGGGTTCCTGAGGGGCCCTCTTTGAAATTTTGTATCTCAAATGAATTCTATGGCATCTAGCTTGGGGACAGACTGACTAGACCTATTTTATATCTTTGCATCTAGCTTGGCGACAACTTGACTAGACCTTTCTTTTCAAATAGTCTGTACCTTGAGTGGAGCCCTCTTCTTTTGAAGGGTTCCTAAGGGACCCCTTTAAAATCTTTCCAATATATCGATGGTTTGTGTAACTGTTCGCTTGCTTGCGTGGCCACTTTTTCTTTGCAAGTGTGCCTGTGAATCCTTTCTAACTTTGCGAAGTCTGCTTTCCTTGGGTTTCTTTCATGTGAGAGATCTTGGGGGATACCTCCCTATTGTTCTATGGGACTATAGGGTGCTTCCTTTGAGCTTCCTCCATGCGAGAGATCTTGGGGGTGGCTCCCCTATAGTTTTGCAAGTCTATAGGATGTTTTCTTTAGGTTTCCTCCATGTGAGAAATCTTGGAGGATACCTCCCTATAGGTCTATTGGTTTGTAGGATGCTTTCTTTGGGTTTCCTCTGTGTGAGTGATCTTATAGGATACCTCCCTAAAGGTCTACGAGTCTGTAGGGTGATTTCTTCAGGTTTCCTTCATGTGAGATATCTTGAAGGACACCTTCCTTGTAGGTTTGTGGGTCTGTAAGGTGCTTTCTCAGCTTCCTTCATGTGAGAGATCTTGGGGGACACTTCCTTGTAGGCTTGTGGGTCTATAAGGAACTTTTTTGGGTATCCTTCATGTGAGATATCTTGGAGGACACCTTCCTTGTAGGTTTGCAGGCCTGTGAGGTGCTTACATTCTAAAATTCTCTTCTCTTCTCAACTTGCATATACCAGATCGAAGATCTGTATCTTCTTCATCTTGAGTATATCCCCTTCCTCTCTTCATTTTAGAATTCTTCTATGTTATTTCTTAATTTGGGGATGACACATAGTACTGACACAACCTTTTACATCGAGGTATCTTTACTTTGTTGACTCAAATCCTTTAGTTTCTTGTGCTCTAAAATTATCATCTGGTGTAGGTTTTTCTTGTCTAACATATTGGTTTTGCAGGTCTTTAGCCTAGGGGCATGCTTCTATGGTATCCTATAGACCTGTAGACCTATAGGGAGGTATCCTATAAGATCTACAGTATCCTTTTGGCATCTGATGTTATTTATGTTTAGTATATTTCCTTTAGCATGCATATTAGCATAGATTCATATGCCTGCTAAAGTAAGGGAAAAATGTATGGTCATAAAATTGCACCCCTCACAATTTCACATACATTCTTGCATCCACTTTAGTGTCCATTCCCCTAGCATTTGTGTAGGCTTGTTTTAGCTCTTGCATCATCATTTTTCCCTCTTAGGATGCTCTAACACCCCTTTCCAATAGCTACCCTCATGTGTCAGCTTTGCATCAAACTTTGTGCCTTTCCCATTTGTGATGTTTTGTAGCATGACGTGTCCAGACACTAGCACACCACGTAGACGTTCGCATGTGGTGCTAGCATCCTATGATGTTTCAATGTTCAAAAAACCATTTTCATACATGTTTTCCACTTGTCACCTTCTTTGGTTGGTGGTAACGGCTCGAGATGCCTTGAAATGGCCCGGGAAGCTTCCTTTCCTTCTTTAAAAGTTTTCTTTTCACCCCATTTTTAACTCTCTTCTACTTCTAGCTTCACTCCTAACTTCTCTTCTAGCCTTTTCTCCTTCTTAGCTTCTTTCTCAAGCATTCTCCCATCCTCCTTGCTTACAAAACTCCCTTGTTTGTTTTACAACAACCTTAATATCTCAAGCTTTTACAACACTCTTGGCTCTTGTAGATCTCTTTGTTCCCTTCTTGGCTTCTTAAGCTTTTCTTGCACCTTTGAGCATCTTAGGATTTTTCACATCCCCTATCTATTGCATCTCTATTTCATGATACAGGTTCTCCTCCTCGAGCAAGGTTCACTTTTATCACCCATACTTAGTGGTGCGGGTTCTACTCCTAAAGTGAATTTTACTTTCACCACAAACTTTTTCCATTTTTGTTACACTCTCTTTCTAGCTGGCTGTTCGTGGAGGTGGGAACACCAAAATGGGGGTTTGACTGAGGAAAACCCCTATATAGCCCCAACACTTTCTCCAGATATCTTGCATGTAGGTTTTGAAGGTGTTCATGTGTTGGAGGCTTCATTGCTTGTGTGGTTGTGAGCACTTCCTTTCTTCTCCTTTATCATTTCTAGTTCACTTTATTTTAGTTTTATCACTTTTTGTCATTTTCCTACATTTTATAATTTCTTAATAACCTGATTGTTAGTAGTCATTTAGCTATTTTCTATTATAAATTCACTTTTTTTTCGTATGAGATGCCAAGACACTTCTAAGATGCTAGTGCATTGCGTTGTTGTCTATATTTTGCGTTGTCATCCTTTGGTTGAGAACTTGCCAAGTTGTCTTGAGAATCTTTGTGACTTTCTTTTTATGATTGTAGAACTCTCATGTTGTTACTTGAGGTAGTTTAGGGTAGTTCACCCCATGAGGCTCTCTGAATGAAGAGAACTCATGAGTAGCAAATCCCCCTTCTCTACAATCTTTAAACACCTTTTTGGATCCTTTTCCTATAGAATTCAGTATCAAATCTAAAATGGATTGTTGTAGGGACCTCTTCTTTGATTTAACAACTATGGACTCTTCCTTTCTACTCACAAGTTGACTTCTTTTGGGTGGCATGATGAAAAATTTACTCAATTTTTTAAGTGTCTACTTGTAGAAGCAAATTCAGTTCTTATAGACTTGTTGTAGAGGGTTTATGTGAACTTACCCAACAAAATAATAGCTACAAAGTTTTCCCACTTAAACTCCCTTTCCTTCGGTACGCTAAGCTTTGTCAATGATTGCCAAAATGTCATCGAGTCCCAAGTAATATTTGTTGCTGAGCTTGGTCACCTCACTATTAATGTCAATTTGTGAAAAATATTTCAAAATATTCCCATATTTTGAGTTTGAATACATGCCATTGATCTTGGGAAATTGAATAGTGTAATCATTTAATGCTTTGATATCTTGTACTTCATTACCACTAGGTCATTTAAAGACTATTGTGGGGTAGCATTATTAGTACTGCCACCCTCCACACACCCCTTTGGACTCCTGCAGGACAACATGTTAATTCTAGCAGTTGAGTGACTGTTCGCTGCCATACCGCTCTATCATATCAAAATTGCTACGACGTAGAGGTAGAAGTACCACCACCCCACTCACACCCCTTTGGACTCCTATGGGATAGTGGGTTAACTCTAATGATTGAGTGATTGTTCACCGCCATACCGTAGTGTCACTGTTTACCCCTTACATGGTTGAGGTTTACTTTAGTTGTTCACATGTTATCACTATAACCCCACGGTATTCATATTTGGTTGTTGTGGTATTATGGTAAGCAATTGTAAATTGACCTATATGTCTTTCCATCCTGCACATACCTCTATTTAATGCTGTGGTAGTGTAGTATTGGATTTTATTATGAATGCAATATTTTAGATATCATTTTATTGAAAAGATTGAACAATTTTCTAATTTTGTAGTCTCTCATTTTTAGTTTTTAGTGTCAGTCAAACCTAAGAGATCATTTCTTTTTTTGTAATGGGGAGGCTTAGTTCACCTAATTTCAATATATCTATATGTATTATTAAATCATAGATGTTCATTATATGTTTGCATCTAGAAAACATATAAGACATAGAAGAAATTATATTCTAACTAAACAAAATTAATTTCAAAATTTCAGCCAAAGTAAGAAAACTAAGAAGAATGATTGAACCTAACTTTAAATGCACTTCAAATGAGTAGTGAACATCTCAGGTTTTGTATACAATGTACCGATAGAATAATGATGATTATATTTAGAAATGTATTAGTAAAACAACAATGAATAAGAATACCTGTACTCAGATCTTTATTACATTCAATAATAAATCACACCATACATATAACCAAAGTTTAGGTGACAAGCTAACCTCTTAAGGTGACAAAACATCATCATAATCATCTACATTGCTAGCAAGATTAGAATCCTAATCATTCATGTCTACATCTGCTTGATTTTCTTCCTTATCCTCATTTGTGACATGTAATGCATTCTCTCTCCCAATCTCTTCATTGGTAATCGAAATGTCTTCTTCAAACACTCCATCATTGTCTTCATCCACTTCTTCAAATGTTTCTTGTGAATTAACATATTTCCCATCAGACATTATATCAAGAACTTCCATGAATTTTAGTTTTGAATGAGATTCTATTTGAATGAAATACGACCATCTTGGGATTCTTACATCATCAAGTAGAAATTATTGGTTAATTTGAAGAGGGGAAACATACGACTCATCCATCTCTAATAAAAATTGTCTTATATTTGCACGTACAAATCCATACTCATCATATTGTACTACAGATGGTCAGATCCACTTACATTTTAATAATATAGGACTATTTTCACCATAGTCCACTAGAATAATTTGTTGGATGAATCCAACATAAAATTTCTTCTCAGTTTCATGAATAAATTCAACACTAATAACACAATCACAATTTATCTTTCCTTTGTCTTTTTCTTTTACTCTTAAATGACTACCATAGGCCCACATTCCACTAAAATGCATAGCCCATAAATATGGAGATTGTGAAAGCTAACTTTCCTTTGTTGTTATATCTTGACCTTCTTCTTTTGCATCATTGACTACATTAGCAATCCATTCTTCAAATTTTGGAAAAGAATCACCTCAAATCAAATCAGCATGATGCCTGTTCCTTTGAAGTCGATGTTGCATCCAAGCTTGATTGTTTTCTTCATATTTTCTACATAGAATATTAATGTACAAATAGTAAGATTGATAATATAAATGTGAAAATGCAATTAAGTAAATAAATTATTGTGTAAAATATTTTTTACCTATGCCACTTATCAAATGAAGATGTGTTTTGAAGAATATAGGCATGTATCACACTTCTTTCTTGATGTGATAGCTTGAAGCAACATCCATTGCCTTCTAATATTTCACCTGCAACTATGTCTTCTTCATCATCATCCCATACATGCTAATTGACATTTTTAAAATCCTTCATATATTCTGTGCAAAATCCCATGGCCTCTTGCACTGAATATCCCTCAGACATGTTGCCTTTTGGTTTTTCCCTATTATGGACATTTTTTTTCAAAACCTTCATATATCATTCTATAGGATACATCCATTTTGTTCTTATCGGGCCACAATGCTTTAGTTCATATTGTAGATGTATCAAAAGATGCATACAAATGTTAAAGATTGTTGGTGGAAATTCCTATTCCAATAGACAAAGGACTTCAACAACCTCCTCCCTCAAACTATCAAACTTCAAAGGATCCAATACATGTAAAGTCATTCTCTTTAATATTAGGCCCAACCTTATAATTTCCAATCTTGGACCCTTTGTAAAACTTAATATATTTACCACAATAGGTAAAATATTCTCCATTATGACATAATAGTCATGGGTCTTGAGGCCTCTTAATCCATTAATGTTAGTTTGGCTTCTAATACTACTACTTCCATATCTAGTAGGGAAGCGAGTCTAAGACATCAACTATAAGAATTGTGCACATTGTTCCTTTGTCCAAACATAAGGAGCACTAGGTTTTCTATATTTTTCATCATCATATTTTTCAACCCAAATATTTTGATAAATCTTTATTTTTCAAAATTCTTCACATGATGAAATTGTTTCAAAAGCACCAAAACGAGTTTCTATAATAGCATAGGCTATATTTTTCTTGGTATGCATAAAGTCAATAGTATACCTAATGGCTATATCCTTAAAGTATGGCAACTTATATAGTATGTACAACTTTTTTACACCACTTTCATTACATGGATCATATCTACTACCAGCAATCCCATCATTTTCAATAAATGACATTCTTTTTTGTCCATTCTCAACAATGTAATCACCTATTATTAGTAATGGTGCTTCATGATTCTCTTCTTGACCATTGAACCGTGTTTTTTGTTGATGATATGGATGATTCATTTTAAGGTAAGCTTGATGTCCATAATAAATACACTTACGCAAACTTATTGAGTTCCTCATAAAATCCTTAAAGTTGTGAGTAGGACATCCATGGTATCTATGAACACTGAGACTAGACAATGTGCCATATGTAGGAAGATCATGAATCATAAACAATAAGTAAGCTCTTAAAGTGAATTTGATTGAATGACCATCCCTTAAAGATTGTATTTCTTCAATTCCTTTCCACAATTCCATTAGCTCATCATATAATGGCTCTAGATAAGGATCAATTGTATCTGAAGTCACACTTTTCTTTCCTGGTATAATCATTGATAACATTAAGAAAAATGGTTTAGTTGCTAACCATGGAGGAAAATTATATTTTATTAAAAACATTGACCAAGTTGACCATTTAGTTCTTTGATCTAAGAATGGGTTCACCCCATCTAGAGCCAAACCCAACCTTATATTATGAGGATCTTGAGAAAAATTAGGCCATCTATTATCAAATTCCATCCACGTCTTACAATTAGGTACATGTCGTTGTTTTCCATCAGTGCTCTTATTTTGGCATGCCATTGCATAAGTTTAGTAGTTTCTCTACACCTATGCATTTGAAGTAATCATGGGATTACTGGAAAGTGGTGAAGAACCTTTCTAGGAACCACAACTGATTTCAACCCTTCTTTATACCTCGCTTCATGACATTTTGGACATTCACTCTCACTTGCAATATTCTTGCGAAATAATGCACAACCATTCACACATGTGTGGATGTTTTCATACCCTAAGCCTAGCTTAGTGATTTTCTTTCTACATTAACTTCATTTTGTTGGCAATTGGGAGTCAAATGGTAACAAAAAACTTAATAATGCCCATAACTCATCTACACTCTCATTTGTCCAACCAAACACCACTTGTAAGTTAAGAATTTGAAGGATTGTTGTCAAACAACTTTACCTACAATTAGCATACAAAGGCTTTGAAGCATCCTCCATCAACTTGTCCCAATCATCGTTTAGACCCTCATTCAATATTCTATCAACTTCAAACCCTTTGTCTAACATTGTTGCCTCTTCATCTATGTTTGGTGCGACTTCATCTATTTTTGTTGCCTCTCCATCTCTCACTCTCTACCATTCTATCATATCTTCATAATAATTGACATTCCAAGGGCGTATACCACTATGTCGTATCTTATCATATGTCGATAAATGTCACTTCTTTTTTTCACCTTTCCACCAAGAAAATAATTACATGTACATGGATATTTGTCCATGTCCTTCTCATTAGCTATTCTCTCATCAAATGCATGGTATTGATCCCTGGTCAACCTTCAACGTTGATCCATATGTAATGTTCTACACATAGCAACAAAAAATTATAGACTAAGAGACAAACTATTTTTTTAATTGGAAGGCATTTCCATAACAATAGAGTTATAGAGAGAAAATAAAATAGAGTTTAACTAATGAATTGTAAAAAATAGATTTTTGTAGTTTATATTCAAATTGTTGATTACATTGCATTTCACATCTTTCAAACTCAAAGCATTACTTCACATTGCATAACTAATAACTAGATGCTGATAGATGACAAAATTTCAATTACAATATAGTTTTTACAAAGTCAAGCTAAGTAGTCATGCAATTAATTAACATTGCATAACTAATAACTAGGAGTAGCTGCCGACTGCATTTGCTTGTCATGGCATTCCATGAGACCAAATTTCTTTGAGGCATTTTTTCAAAAATTTCACTACCTTGTCTATGCTACCACATTTTTCATACATGTCTACCAAAGAATTTTATCAAATAGTTCACTACCTTGTTGCTAAGGCTAAAAGCCTAAAAAAAGTACTTTCAAACAAGCTAAGGATGCTTGGAAAAAATATATCAAAGCATAATGGTAACCACTAACATAGACAAGGTAGTGAACTGGTTGAAAAAATGCCTCAAAGAAATGTGGTCTCATGGTGATGGAATTCCATGACAATCCATAATAATTCGCTTCTCATGGAATTCATCATGGAATTCCATCACCATGAGACCATATTTCTTTGAGGCATTTTTTCCAAAGTTCATTTCCTTTTCTATTCTACCACATTTTTCATACATGTCTACCTATGCATTTTATCAAACAGTTCACTACCTTGCTGCTATGGCTAAAAGCCTAAAATAGGTGATTTCAAAAAATCTATGGATGCTTGGAAAAAATATTTCAAAGCACAATAGTAAGCAACAAGCTATGGTCTCATGGTTTTTTTTGGCACAAAAATCAACATGATTTTATTTGCATTTTTTTGTATATTTTAAAAACACATTTTTTTGGCAATTTTGTTGATTGAAATGGGGAAAATTATTTGTGGTCAGTTTTGTGCACTTTTTAATTGTAGGATTCTCACAGTTAGTGAAAAAGGTAGTGTTCATGAAGGAATGAAAAATATGTGTATAGCCTTTGAATTATACTCGTACTTTACAATGGCATTGAATCATTTAGTAAACCATTTTTCCTTCATAGGGAAACATTTTCTTGTGGAACAGTTGACTGAGATAGCTCTTGTTTCAAATGACCACCCTCTCATGAAATCTCTTTCATATTATAATCTTGCATGATCTTATCATAGTAAAGGTGATTATGACACGACTAGCTGATACTACATGACATCAATCAAGGAAAGCTTGTAACACCCCTCCATTTTGGATGTTTGGATCGGCAGTGTTCTTCTTTGTATGTTCTATTTATGCTGTGACTTTGATACTTGGTTACTTTTGACTGCTAACTATTAAGCGATTTAAACATTATATTTTGATGTGATGGAATTTTGCTCTGATGTTATCATTATGGCATGTTTTGAATTAGCATAGCAGTTATTTAATTAAAAATTCCTTATGCTTTTATTGCATTGTTGATGTTAGAATCGTCAGTTAAAAAGTCTGTATTGGTGAAGGGGATGAGATTGCATCACTCGCTTGCGAGCGCCCTATGATTCTGATATTTCCTCTTCACAGTGTGTTTGATCATATTATGTATATATGCATGTTCGATATACTCATTGTTCGCAGGTTGGCAGGTACATGACATTGACTCCACTTGGTTCATAGGTTTGAGTGTGTCCATTGACCAATGGTAATTGATTGGGAGATAGTAGCTAGGTTTTTCGTGCCAAGTCATCACCCTAGTCATAAGTGTGTCATTAGGTTGTCATCAGGTTTAGTTGTTTTGATATGGTTCATTTCACCTTGAGTATTTATTTAATTTCAAATTTTAAAGGTTATTAAATGGTGGGTGTAGTTAAAATGATGATTAAATGTATTTAGTTGCAATGTTGAAATGTTAATTATTTTATTGATTAATTTGATTTAATTAATAAAATTAGATTTAGTTTATTGATTAATTAGGTTAATGGTGATAAATTAAATGAAATAGTTGTTTTGGCATTATTGTATATTAAGATTCAAATTTAAAATGAAAATGGAAATCATATTGGATATTTAAAGTTAAATTAAAATAAAAAAAATAAAAATGTGTTTTAAATTTCACTTTTGAAATTTTGGATAAAATAAATTCTTTGCAAAACTTTGAAATGCTTTTGTTTAAAAGAAATTTTCAAAAATGCATGAAATTTCAATTTGAAAGTAAAATTGTTTTAAATTTAAAAAGTGGAAATATCTCCAAGTTTTACAATGAATTTAGTGGGTGGGATATTTTTAGGGGTTTGACCAAAAATTTGGGAAAAACTCTATTTTTGAGCAATTTCTATTTCATATAATTTTCAATTTGGAATTTGGGGAGAAAAAAGATTGGCTGTGGCTTTGTTGTTGGATTTGGTTCTTGAAATTTTTGAAGAAGCAAAGTGGATTCCTTGGCTGAGCTGGAATCAAAAACAGGATTTGAAAGCACCATTTTGGAGTTCTTCAAACTTTGGAGGAAAAATCAGGTTCTTCTTTGTTTTTTTTGTTTCATTTTGAAAAGAGTTTAAATCTGGTTATGCTGTTTGAGTTTCAATGGAAAACCCATGTCAATTGGTTCAATACTTTTAAACTTCTGTTGAAATTTTGGAAAGAAAACAAAACAAGAATCAAACAATGGAAAAATAGAAAGAAAACCAAGAGAAATTTGTTTGTCAAACTAAAATTTAAACCCTGTTGTTGTGTTAACAAATTCATTGTTTTATTGCAAAATTTTGTTGTGCATTTGCACAATTTGGCTGAAAAGGAGATTTTGGGTACATATATTTATAAATATACATGTGTATATATATATAAATCCCATTATATATATATATATACAAACACAAGTATATTTATAAATATACTATGCTTTTATTTTTTTCTGGTAAATAAACCCTATTTTTTTGACTGAGTGAAGTTCATATGATGGGGAGTTTATTTTTTTATATTTAGAATGTTAATAAAATAAAAAATTTAATTGTTGTTTGTTTGTGGGGAGGCAGGGGAAGCCAACCCCACCACCGCTTAGCCCCAAGGGAGGAGGACTGTGTGCTCCGCACACAGGCCGGGACCCATGGGGGAGGCGAACTGTGTGCTTAGCAAACAAGCCACCGCCCATGGGGGAGGCAGGTTGTGTGCATAGCACACAGGCCGCCGCCCATGGAGCGGGGCCTGCGCACCCTAATTAGGGCCTAGGTTTGTTTTTAAAATTCGTTTTGTTGTTTTTTTTATTATTGTTTAAATCTCATTTAAATTTGTTTTTATTATTTATTAATATTAGTTTATATTATATATATTTTATAATATGTATATATTATATATTATAAATATATAATATGTTTAGATTATATATATATAGTATATTTTAATTTAAATAAATAATTTCTTTAATTATTTAAATATATATTATACATATATATATATGAAATATATATATTATATATATATATATATGAAATATATATATAATATATATATGTTAATTATTAAGGGATTAATTTTGAATTAGTTGGATTTAATATAGATTATTTTAAGATGTATATTTAAAAGTGGATGTTATAATCAAATGTTGTATTTAAAAGTTGATTTTTTTTTAATAATCAAATGATTTATTTTAAAAGTTGATTTTATAATCAAATGTCTTTATTGAAATTTTTTTTTTGAATATTATGTATAATTGAGGAAAAAGGAATTAAATGACTAGATTTTAAATTCCTTAATATTGCCAATGTGAGTTGATTTATTTTGAGTATGAACGAATAATGCTAATTATTTAAATTGATTTTGTGTACTATACCAGTGCTTGGATTGGGTTTAGGAAACCCTAACATTAGTTTATTGAGTTTCTGGAAATGCTTTTTAAATGATGTTTTCATTCATTTGCGATGTTGGGCAAATGGAGTTATTTGTCTAGTAAGTCTTCCAAAGGAGTTCTCTAGGTTGGAATGTTTCATGTGGTGGTTCGATTTACGAATATCCTTGGGAAATGTGTAGAGTTGTATCATGTTGTCTCATCTGGTTTTCACGAATGGGGATGGTTTGTGCCTCCTTTGGTTTAGGAGTGGCTTATGTGGTATGTGCCTCCTTTGGAAGGAGTGGCTTATGTACTTTTGTTTCCTCCAGTGTTTGGAGTGAGTTTCCTTTGTTCGTTGCCTCCTTGGATTGGAGAGGTCATCTTATTGAGTTTACCCATTAGATTGTGGTTTTGTACCGTGTGTGTTGTCAATAGGAGAGTGGCTCTATGTGGGGGTCCGACACACAGAGGGGCGCCAAGGTAACTCACTTAGGGTATAAGTAAGTGATAACTTAAAAAGAATTAATGAAAAACTCTCAGACTAATTAAGATAATTAATGCCTCTCTCATAACTCATTCGCTTTTACGGTTTGAAATGAGACGAGAAGCACAGTTGGTATGAGGGTCCAGCGGTTGGTAGAGTTGAGCCAGGATAACCCAAGATGGGGGTTTGATTGCCTAAGACAGTTGAGCCAGGGTAACTCATAGTAAATGTTGTGTGACACTCTCTCTATGTCAACCAAAAGTTAGTTTGTTGTACTGCGTAAATGATCCTTGTTCTTTGGAAGCATTGTAACCTTTGTGTTAAGTGTTGTAATTGTATCCCTTTCAGTTCAGTTATGTATTAGCCTGTTTCTTGAGGTAGATGGTCTTGTGTTGGATTCCTTGTTACTATCTCCTAGCATGGGGGGTGAGCCTTCAGGTATGACACGGTTGGGTGGAATGTGCACCTTAATCCGTTGGGTTTCTTCTTGTTCGTGTGGAAGAGATTTCCTATTGGAGAGCTCATGGGATCTAGTTTCTTTCCATGCTTAATTCATTCAGTTGATCTTGTATTTTATTACCCCTCATTTGTTATCGAGGTGGAATTTGTAATATGTAATCATGCTTATTGGATTTATCTCATTCTGGGAATGAGTGTTGTAATCTTATTGTAAATTTATTGTTATCTAAAAATAAGTGGTATCTCTTATTCTTTGATGTATTTTATCATGTTTGGAATGTATGCATTCTCAATGCTTTAAGGGATTAAATGCTATGTTTTCATTTCATGTTTCTTGTTTGGGTTTCAAAGTAAAATCAATCTTGTAACCTTAGGGGTTGTTGGCAATTGGTTAGTGAACTTGCATGTTAATTTTTCTTAAACAAAAAAAAAAAATTAGTTCGTTTGTGTAGTAATTTGCAACTTCCCCTAGGGTTACATGGCGGGACATTACAAAAATCAACATGATTTTATTTGCATTTTTTTGTAGGTTTTAAACACATTTTTTTGGCAATGTTATTGATTGAAATGGGGAAAAATATTTGTGGTCAGTTTTGTGCACTTTTAATTGTAGGATTCTCACAGTTAGTGAAAAAGGTAGTGTTCATGAAGGAATGAAAAAGATGTGTATAGCCTTTGAATTATACTCATACTTTGCAATGACATTGAATCATTTAGTAAACTATTTTTCCTTCATATGGAAACATTTTCTTGTGGAATAGTTGACTGAGATAGCTCTTGTTTCAAATGACCACCATCTCATGAAATCTTTCATATTATAATCTTGCATGATCTTATCATAGTAAAGGTGATTATGACACCACTAGCTGATACTACATGACATCAGTCAAGGAAAGCTAGAGACCATAGGGTTTTCTGGATAGATTCAATTGAAGCAGGGAGATCTTAAGAGTTCTCTCTCAAATTTTGAAAAGGTTTTGGAGGTCCACCTTGAGAACTATGAGATCTTAAAAGTTGTAGGCCTTATATATTCTCAGCAAAGGTAGGTAGATAAGGCTTTGGAAATTTTAAGAAAGGAAACTTGCATAGATCTACATAATTCCCATGCATTTATCAAGATGGGTGAGTTATTAATATCATCATATCCTAGTGTAGCCTTAGATTCTCTTAACACATGAAAGTATCGTCTGAAGAAGATTAGAGAAGAAGTACCCATTCAATTGTTAAACAACATTGGGCTTCTTCATTTTGAGTGTGATAAACTAGAGTTGGCTTAACAAACTTTTATGGAGCCATTAGGAAATGATGTTCTACCTCTACATAAATCTTTGTGGTTAGTTTTGTACATTTTTTACTTGTAGGATTCTTATAGTTAGTGAAAAAGGTAGTGTTCATGAAGGAATGGAAAAGATGCATAGAGCCTTTGAATTATACCTATACTTTGCAATGGCATTGAATCATTTAGAAAACCATTTTTTCTTCACTGCAGGGCAACATTTTCTTGTGGAATAGTTGACTGAGATAACTCTTGTTTCAATTGACCACCCTCTTGTGAAATATCATTCATATTATAATCTTGCATGATCATATCATAGTAAAGGTGATTGTGACACCACTGGTGCTACTACATGACATCATTCAAGGAAAGCCAAAGACCACAAGATTTTGTGGATAGGTTCAATTGAAACTGGAAGATCTCAAGAGTTCTCTCTCAAATTTTGAAAAGGTTTTGTAGGTCCACGCTGAGAACTGTGAGAGCTTAAAAGTTGTAGGCCATATATATGCTCAGAAAGGGAAGGAAAAGAAGGCTTTGAAAATTTTAAGAAAGGAAACTCATATAGATCCACATGATGTCCATGCATTTATCAAGATGGGTGAGTTATTAATATCGCTAGACCCTAGTGTAGCCTTAGATTCTCTTAAGATTCCAAAGTCTCTTTTGAAGAAGAGCAGAGAAGAAGTACCCATTCAATTGTTAAACAACATTGGGGTTCTTTATTTTGAGAGTGATAAACTAAAGTTGGCTCAAAAAAAATTTATGGAGCCATTAGGAAATGATGTTCTACCTCTACATAAATATTTGTGGTCAATTTTATGCATTTTTTACTTGTAGGATTCTCATAGTTAGTGAAAAAGGTATTGTTCATGAAGGAATGGAAAAGATGCATAGAACCTTTGAATTATACCTACACTCTACAATGGTATTGAATAATCATTTAGCAAACCATTTTTTCTTCACTGCAGGGAAACATTTTCTTGTTGAATAGTTGACTGAGACAACTCTTGTTTCAACTAACCACCCTCTCATGAAATATCATTCATATTATAATCTTGCACAATCTTATCATAGTAAAGGTGTTTATGACACCATTGGTCACTACTAAATGACATTAGTCAAGGAAAGCCAGAGGCCACAAGATTTTTTGGATAGGTTCAATTGAAGTTGGGAGATCTTAAGAGTTCTCTCTCAAATTTTGAAAAGGTTTTGGAGGTCAACCTTGAGAATGGTGAGAGCTTAAAAGCTCTAGGCCATATATATGGTTATAAAGGGATGGAAAAAAAGACATTAGAAATTTTAAGAAAGGAAACTCGCATAGATTCACCTGATGCTCATGCATTTATCAAGATGGGTGAGTTATTAATATCATTAGAACCCAGTGCAACCTTAGATTCTCTTAAGACACCAAAGTCTCTTTTGAAGAAGAGTAGAGAAGAAGTACCCATTCAATTGTTGAACAACATTGGAGTTCTTCATTTTTAGTGTGATGAACTAGAGTTGGCTCAACAAACTTTTATGGAGGCATTAGGAAATGGCATTTGGATTGAATTCATAAATAAAAGCCCCAATGCTAATTTTGTAGTTTTTCCTGTGCTCTTTAAGGATATGAAATTCTTTCATCAACTAGAAGAAGGTGGTATTTCACTTGAGTTACCATGGGATAAAGTCACAACACTATTTAATCTTTCTAGGTTGTTTGAATGGTTACATGATACTGAAAAAGAAAATCTTTTATACAGGATAATATTGTTAAGTTTCCTGATTATGTCGATACATATCTACATCTTCCAGCCACGCATTAGACTCAGAATGAGATCCAACCAAGCCTAGAATTGCTTGGGGATGCACTTAAGGTGGATAAAAACTCATCAAATGCTTTATCTATAATTGGAAAACTCGAATTGAAAATAGATGATTAGCTTAAAGCAAAGAAACAATTAAAGTTACAAAAGGTGAATCAGATGCAAATAATTCTTATGTTGACATTTCACTTGGAAATTGGAATTATTTTGTAGCTTTTCGCAATGAGAGGAGGGATCCAAAGGTGGAGGCGCAACATCTTGAGAAGGATAGAGAACTATATTGTAAAGTGTTGGCATAGATACCAGTAAATGTTTATGCTACAATGAGGCAGGCATTGTGCTACCTGAAAGGGGTCAATTTGATATTGAAAAGGAAATTTTTATATAGCTACAAGAATCTACAGTAGGAAACATCTTTGTTTAGATCCCTAATGTGTGGGTAAATATAGCACATGTTTACTTTACACAAGGACATTTTGTGCTTGCAGTGAAAATGTATCAATTTTTTTTGAGGAAATTATAATTTGGCACTGACACCCAAATTTTATTATATTTAGCTCAAGCACATTATGAAGTAGAAAAATGGCAATATTGTAAAAGAAAATTATCAAGATTAGTAGAAAATTATTAAGAGTAGTAGATTGTAATGAGTGTTTCAAATTTTTATTTAATGTAATGAGGGTTTTGAATTACCTCTAAATTTGTTGCAGAGGGCATCCCCAAATCCGATTTTTCTATAGAGGGCCTTGGCGAATTCAAATTCATAGTAGCAAACTCTGAATTTCTTTCCCTTTCCTGCCTTTTCATAAGTATCTAGGTCCTCTCCAAATCCTTATTGCCCATGCAAATAGCTGCTGTAACTAATCAAAATGTCTCATGCCAGGCTAATGAATGAAGTGAGGTCTACAATGAATGAACAAAGTGAGGTCAAGTGAGACAAATGAATCTACAATAAACATGAATAATTCCACTAATACATCGCACCATGAATAAATCGTGCCAATAATTGGTTGAATTGTTTTTTTAAAATTTTGTCTACTTTGGATTTGATGACTAACTCCTTAGTCATTTTTATTTTTGTGACTAAATAAGTTTTTATTCAATGACCAAATTAGTCATTTATTTACTCATATAGTTGAGTTGCAAAAAATGAGTAGAATTTAGTCATTTTTAGTTGTTGTGACTAAAAGTTTTAGTCACCTAGTCATTTATTTGCCAAATTCTACCAGTGATTGGAAGAGGGAGATCAATGCATCTTATTAATTTTATCTTTACTAATAATGGTTTACAATTGAAAAAATCTAATCATTTACATTAGAGGTAGTGATGTGGAGCCAAAAAAGACATTATTATTGATACTCTACTTTAGGAGGATTGAATGAGAAAGTCAAAATCCATTAACTAAACACTTGAAATATTATTTACCATGTGATGGAAAAACCTATGTTTAATAAAACTTAAAAAACAAATACATAACAAAACCAAAACATATTAAAATTATATTCATTGATAAAGGAATACTAAATAAAGGAGTGGCATTTTGATAGGTGTAAAGGAGACTTTATAAGGGTTTAAAACTAGATATCCAGAATCTAAGGTGAAAAACCCTCTTCAATTGGAATCCTTAAAATGGAACTTTTTAAAAATCATTATATTTTCTAAAAATATGTGATTTCATAAAATTCTAAATTGTAAACCTATTATGACAAGAAAAAATCTAATCATTTACATTAGAGGTAGTGATGTGGAGCCAAAAAAGACATTATTATTGATACTCTACTTTAGGAGGAAATGAGAAGAAAATTTAATAAACACTTGAAATATTATTTACATGTATGGGGAAAATCTAAATAAAGGAGGGCCTAAAGGAGATAAGAAGAAATATGGATCAAAGTTTAAAGGACATTCTAAAACCTCAAGGATGAGTAGAGTAAAGTGTTGTAACTATGGAAATGGAGGGCATATGAAGAAGGAATGTAGAAACAATAAAAAGGGTTTAGATTCTTCAATGAAAAAGTATTCCTATGATGTGCCCATTGTTCTACACATTGTTTTTACTATGTTTCATTCACAAGTTAAATTTTAAGCTACTAATGTTATGAGCCATAAAATATTTTCATTTTCACATGAATAAATAGATGCACATTTGAAACATAACCATTCCAAACTTTTCCATTGCATAACATAGAATCCTTTCAATAATTCAAGTAATTATTTCACATCACATGATTTCATGATAATATTTCCCATTTACAAATGCTCAATAAGAATATAGCTACGGGTTTACATACATAGCCTCTTTGAGCTTAATGATAAAGATATATAAATAGAGTACAACAATATAAATGTCCCCAATGTTGGTGCATACCTCTTAGATGTTCCCATCACTTGGTGCATACATTCTAGGTGTCCCCAAAATGGCACTACATCTTCAAATCTAGGTCGCCAACTGTATGAGGGAGAGCATCAATCAAGTGCTTTTCCACCAACCATGGACTTACTGCAACCCCTTGCACATCTACCAAACTTGGTAAGATGGCCCTACCTTCGACAAAGAGATCGGTTTGGTAACCCCATAATCATGACCTTACTAAGCATAGTGTTGTGTCCTACAAATCTAGAGCTACCATACCTTGGTTTCCCTACCTAGTTTGCAAACATGGACTACATTGAACTGACAATGTTAACAATGGCTACTTACACTAATTTGGCCAAAGAATTCAACACCTAGTACTTTGAGTGAGAGTCATCTATCCACCCACTTAAAAGCTTGATTTTTTATTGACCATAACATAACACACATTTACCCTAAGGTGATAACATAACAAAATATTCATCAAGGTAATTCCCTTATCCATGGATTACCCTAACCCTAGGAAAACCCAAGTCTATAATAAATTGATTATCTAGGTTACACCAATTACCGATGGATTTCACTTACCCTAGGTATTACCATACTAACCATACTTAAGTTGACATAATCATAGAAGTACTATAAGATAGCAACATACTCCATCTCATGCATTATCTAAATAGAATTAACAAACTAGTGTGGCTCTAATAGAATTTAATCCAAACATATTCAACAATATATAAATGTAATCCCAATTATAGGGTTCACTACTTGAGACTCAATTAAGAATCAAACATGCATATTCCATTCTAGGAATTAACTAGGTTTATAATAACATGCATACCATGCATCCATAGTTTACTCCAAAGCAAGGAAATAACTAGATCATAAGAATAATCATATCATGCATTCAAACAATCTTTCCAAATGAAGGCATTATAATCAAGTAACCTTTCAAACATAAGAAAAGGAAGAATAGAAATCAACATTCCTAGATATAAGTTCTAACTTGATAATGTTGCTTTCCAAACTTAACCTTCACCTTCACAAATGCTACTTCTCCAAAGAATAACTAGTCTCAAACACTAGCCTCTCACAATTTCTCTCAACAAAACAATTGCAAAATAATAAATCAACACACTAACTCTCAAGATCTCTAACTCACTTGAACATAAAATATCTAAACAGAATAACGACGGAGAAATCAGAATGAGATGAGTAACACATGATAGGAAGAGAACCTCTAGAAATACTAAAATTTGAGAAACCAAAGGCTGCAAACTAGATAGCAATTATTCCACCTTCCTAATTGCATGCAATGACTCAATTGATCTACTCACAAATTTGCAACACATAAAATTCCATAATCTTCTAATGGCTAAGTTGACCTCTTAATGAGAGAAAAAGACTCTTTTACCAAGTCAAGGGAAAACAAAGACAAGCTACATGTTTCCTAATTAGTTTGCAAGTCAACTGACCTCCCATACTTCTACCAACAATTCATTGAATGAGTTTATCATTTATCCAAATGGTGTACCTATACATGATGTGACTTTTAGACTTCTTATTTGTTGCACTCACTTCAAACTTGGTGCCACATATTCATACTTAGTGCCCCAAAAGATATTGTTTCTAAGACTTATTCTCATTTGCTTAAAATATTCATTTAGTCTTATTGCAACCTATAAACTTCCTTTATTCATGCATGGTAACTTAGTCTATATTTGAATTAGTCTCTTCATGCTTTATGCGTAGTCCAAGAACAACAATATAAACACTTACAACACTATAAATATATGTGCTTTACTTCACTTTATTCATTTGTATTTAAAATGTGTTAACAACAATGTTGACTTATGCACATGTTATAATATAGATGCATCACTTTATATTATGCACTAAGATAGATACTTTGCACTATCAAGATATAACATAAACATTACATATATATTATTAATATATATAATCCACATATTATATATATGTGTATATATATTCATATATATTCATATAAATAATCACATTACTTGATTATTAAAATACATCTATTTCCAATGTATATAAGCATATATTAAATAATCACATATATACATATATTAGTATATATGTAGATACATTTCTATAAACGTACTATATACATACATATTAAATATATATTATATATTATATATATTTGTCGACCGAGGATATTAGTGCACACTGATTACACTTGATTCATGAAGATTCAAAGCATATTCATGCCACTAATACCCAATCTTAAACAAGATCATTCAAATGAAAGCTAAGCTAAACATTTATTGAAACTAAACATTATGAACTATGAAAGCATTTAAATGTTCACTCTAATCCATTTGAATCTTATCCTATTTTGGAATTGGTGTTGTGTTGATGTGTAACAATGACCCTTTCCCAATCTCATGATCAATTAGCTTGTTCCAATCAATTCTATTGAAGAGAATCGATGAAATTGTTGCGATATGTGAATGAAAACATGAGAAATGAAGGGTTGAAATCAAAAAATCTAATAAATGGTTAAGGATGGAGGAGATAAGAGGCATGAATCATGGATTCTCATCAACGAATGAGAATGCAAGATGAGATTTAATCAAGGGTTCTCATTCCTTCCAAACAAACAAACTTTTGACCTATTTAAGAGGTTACAGGTTAACTTGCTCAAGAAGCCAAGTGAGAATATTCCATTTTCAAATGATTGGAGGAGAAAGAATATTCTTTGGAATATTCTCATGGGTGAAGAAAATAGATATTTAGTCAATTAAAACTAAATTTAATTTGCAAAGGGGGAATATTCCTTTGCATGTGGGAGGAATTTGGATTAATTAGATAATTGCTAATCAAGCAAGGTTTTAATCATGCAATTAGGGGATTTAGAAGAATGAAGTGATATTCATTAAATTAAATGATTTAATGAATGGGGGAAAGGTGAAACAACATTTAATTAAATAAGAAGACTTGGAGAATTAAATTAAATAGTTTGATTTATCTAATTTAATGAGATGAAATGTTAGCATGAAAGGGGGGAATTAACCTATTAAATGAATTAGGTTTTAATAGATGCAAATGACATAATTAATTAAATAGCTAGGCTAATTCAATTAATTAAGTGAAAAGAGGATGTATTTGAGAGGTAATGATGTTAGTATACCTGATTTGAGTGCATGACAACATTCAAGAAATTTTTCAATGTCTACATTTTGCCCCTCTTTGAAGCAAGGTACTTGCTACTTCAGTTCAAAGATTGATGCTCTTTAGATTAAAAACTATTGCTTAGATCAAAAAACATATATTTTTTAATTTTTAGATGCCCCACTGTTGAAGGATAAAGTCGATTCCCTGCCCCCTCAAGAAATTAGGCATAAATTTTGAATTTTGGGTTGATTTCTCAATAAAGGTGAAAAGCTTCCCTAGGGATCCAAAAAGTGTCTGACATGTAAGAAACATGTCAAAAATGCAAAAAATGATGCAAAATAAGCTCTAGTTTGGAAAAATTGGTGAGAATGATGATAAACTAGGTAGCTTTAAGATTAAATGAGGGAACAAAACCCTAATTGTGATGTAAAAATAAGCCAAGAAGGGTCACTTTCAATTCATTTGTGCATTCACACCTTAAGAAATTCTTGCAAATTAAGCTCTAACCCTCTGATGAAGTGGCAAGATGAGAGCTCCCATGACACATTTCAGACTGGGTTCGAGAGTACTAGTGGTCTCTAAGCTTAGGACCACCGATATGTAACTCAAAACTTGATTTGAAATTTGACTTTTTGATGCACTTATTGCTTTTTTGAATTTTAAACTTTGATGGCATCCCTTTATAGCAATGCTAAAATTAGAATCTGATGAAGGTGCAGCTCGAGACTTAGAAAATAACCCACAAACAAGAGAATAATTTTATTATTCAGAAAATGGAGCTTCTTACATACAGAGGATCTCAAATCCCCAAATTCTACAACACATGCAAGTTACAGAAAGCTACATAATCACCCTTTCGCAATATGTGAGCTTGTCCCAAAAAAGTTACCCAAAAATTAGAAACCTACCCATAAATAGAGCTCCTCTTTAGTTTGGAGCCAAAAGAACATTCAAATTTGAGTTTAGGCGGTTTGGCACCGAAAAATTACAACTTGAAGTTCAAATTTCAAAAGAACATTTGCAATTGTATCTTCTAGAAAGTACGCCAACTTCCTGGGGCCATAACTTTTGATCCGAGACTCTGATTCGTGAACCATTTGAATTGTTGGTAAGGTCTCGAAGTCAACAACATGCTCAAAATTTGCTACACCACTTTTGGCAAGTTTCAAGGCTGATCCGGGAAATCTAAGTGCCTCAAATCTAACTCAGAAGATTTTTAGGTGCAAATTTGGGAAACTAAAACTGCAATATCTTTCAACCCAGGAATAGAAAATAAAAACTGTAAATTGGGAATTTCATTATGACGAAAAGGGTATCCAAAAATGTAAAAACATCTAAAAACTGAGAAACTTAAAATTTAACTATTTTTGGGTGATGCAAGATTTCCCTTACACCACTGGATGCTCCTGCATGAGACACCTAGGGTAATTTGAGAAGTGACCCATCATGTCTCAGATGGTTGAGGAAAACCCAACCAGTCAACTGCTGCCTTAGATAGCCAGGATGAATCTTCCACAGGCCTTCCTCTCCATTTCACCAGATATTTTTCATACTGCCTATTTTTGGTACTCCTTCCCACACGACTATCCAAGATTGCTTCAATCTCCTCCCTTTCTAAAGTAGGTGCTAGAATGCCATACTACCCTATTGCTGGTGCTTCCTCCATTCCACCTTCATGATACTCTGTCAAATCTAAAATGTTCAACATAAGGGAAATGTTGATTCCATCAAGCAACTCTACCTCATATGCATTCCCTGAATCATGCTTCTTCAAAATCTTACAGGGACCAAATTTCTTCATCTTCAATTTGTTATAGGTTCCCACGGGAAACCTTTCTTTCCTCAAGTGGTCCTTTACTTCATCGCCAGTCTGAAACTCCTTATTCCTCCTTTTCTGATCTGCCTTAGCCTTATATTGCATATTCATCTTATTAATGTGTTCTCGTACCTTCTCATGTATATTCTTGATGTGCTCTGTAAAATATTTGGCTTTAACACTTATTTTCTTCTCTTAGTCCATCTTCCTGAATTCTGGAGCTGTTCTAGGGCTACCTCCATACACAATCTGGAACAGTGATCTACTAGTGCTTCTGTTGATAGAATTGTTGTAAGAAAATTCTACCTAGGGTAAGATCAAGTCCCATCCCTTGGGTTTATCTCCTACCAAACATCTTAGTAGGTTACCCAGACTCTTATTAACAACCTCTATTTTCCCATCTATTTGTGGATGGTGTGCAGAACTGAACTTCAACTCTGTCTTCAGCTTCTTCCATAAGGTCCTCTAAAAGTACCCCACAAATTTGGTGTCACGATCTGAAACAATACTCTTTGGAAAACCATGTAGCCTCACCACCTCTTTGAAGAAAAAGTCAGCAATGTGGACTGCATCATGGGTCTTCTGACATGGAATGAAATGTGCCATCTTCGAAAACCTATCAACCACCACAAAGACTAAATCATTCCCTCGTTGTGACCTTGGAAAACCTAGAACAAAGTCCATACTTATATCCTCCCATGGCCTCTCTGGTATAGGTAAGGGCTGATATAAGCTTGTATTCTGGCTCACTCCTTTAGCCATCTGACATACCCTACACCTTTGTACAAACTTCTTCACATCTTGTGACAACAGAGGCCAATAATAATGCTCACTGATAATGGCAATGGTCTTATCCCAACCAAAATGTCCTGCCATTCCTCCACTATGCTTCTCCTTTATCAGGTTCTCCCTCATGGAACTCCTCGGGATACATAATTGACTTCCCTTAAATAACATGCCATCCTGGATTATGAAATCCAGCCACCTTGTCCTGTCCACTGTAACAGGTTTCTTGCAAGCTTTCCAAGCCTCTGTGAAATTAGGATCTTCTGCGTACAGTGTCTTAAGCTCATTGAACCCAACCACTTCAATCTGCATCTTTGTCATCAATGTATGCCTCCTACTTAAGGCATCTGCAACCCTATTTGACATCCCACTCCTATGTTTCAAAATAAAGGTATAACTCTACAGAAACTCTACCCATTTCATATGCCTCTGATTTAATTTTCCCTGACTATTTAGGTACTGCAAGGCCTGATGATCAATATATAGAACAAATTCCTTCGGCAACAAATAATGTCTCCATTTCTTTAATGCTTGAACTATTGCATAAAATTCTGATCATATACAAAATACTTTCTCTTGGCATCATTTAACTTTTCACTGAAATAGGCAATGGGCTTACCTTCTTGGTTCAACACTGCTCCAATGGCACAACCACTGGCATCACAATCCACCTAAGACACCTTGTTGAAATCTGGGAGGGCTACAACAGGTTGCTCTGTTACCTTCTGCTTCAATAGTTCAAAACTCTTTGACACTCCAGTGCTCCACTTGAATTCTTTTCTATCCCCTCTCATTGTTTCAATCAGGGGTCCACAAATACTACTAAAGTTTCTAATGAGCTTTCTATAAAAACTAGCAAAACCATGGAAAGATCTCACCTCGGTAGCAGTTCTTGGGGTAGGCCATTCCAAAATAGCCTTCACCTTCTCTGGGTCTATCTTGAGACCTTCTGCTGAGACAACAAACCCCAAGTACACTAACTCCCTCTTCACAAAACTGCACTTCTTGATTAATAAACAGTTTCTCTTCTCTTAACTTCTCAAAGGCTCTCTGAATATGCATCAATGCTCATCCAACGTCTTACTGAAAATCAAAATATCATCTAAATACACAATAACAAAACTTCCTAGAAATTCTTTTAGTACCTCGTTCATGAGCCGCATGAATGTGCTCGGTGCATTGGTTAGCCCAAAAGGCATGACTAACCACTTGTACAGGCCATCTTTGGTCTTGAAGGCAGTTTTCCATTCATCTCCCTCTTGAATCCGGATCTGGTGATATCCACTCTTCAGATCAATCTTTGTAATCTGAGAGCTCCACTCAAATAGTCCATCGGTCATCCATCCTTGGCAAGGAAATTTGTACTTGATTGTTATCTTGTTTATGGCTTGGGAATCGTACACATCCTCCACTCCCCATCCTTCTTTGGTGCTAGTCTTGTGGGTACTACACATGGACTCAAACTTCCTCGTATCAAACCCTTTCTCAACAACTCTTGAACTTGTCTGTTCAACTCCTCATTTTCTGCTAGAGTCGTTCTATGAGCTGCTTTATTTGGCAAACTGGCTCCAGGAATCAAGTCAATCTGATGACTAATCTTCCTTATTGGTGGTAAACCCTCAAGTACATTATCAAAAACAATATCTTGAAACTCATCCAACATCCCAGAAACTTCTTCTGGAAAATTCTCACTATCCTCCTTACTCACTCTAGGAATCAATGCATAACACACATGCTCATGCTTCATACCGTCTAAATTTTTTCTTCCATCTACATAACAAATTCTAACACTACTGCATACCTTTTCTTCGGTCTCCTTCAGGGGTTTCAACTTGTGACGAACCCCATCCTTTGTTAAGGAATAAGTGTTTGCATGGCCATCATGTATATCTCGCCTATTGAACTGCCACGACCTCCCCTACAACATGTGACATCCATCCATGGGGATAATATCACAGAGTACCTCATTGTGGTAGCTCCCGATCTTGAACTTTACTAGGCACTGCTCATTGACCAAAAATTTGTGGTCTTTCTGCAACTAGGCAATCCGATACGGATGTGGGTGCCTTTCCCTCTTCAGCTTCAACTTTGTGACCATCTCTTCTGACACCAGATTATCGGTGCTCCCACCATCAATAATGACATCACAACATTTTACTTCACACTTGCACCTTGTGCGAAATAGATTCTTCCTCTATTCTGGTTCCTTTTCCTCAGTCACCAAGGCTCTCCTAATCACTAGGGCTTCTCCCCTTTCAGCATCATCTGTATATTCAGATTGGGCCTCCTCATCTGCATGTGCAACCCTTCCATGACCTTTTGGCATTTTGTATGCCCTTCCTTGGTGTTGTGGACATTCATAGGCTCGATGCCCTTCTTCACCACACTGGAAATACGTTCCTTTAAAACCACCTCTTCTAGATCCTTGTCCATATCTCCCTTGTCCTCTACCTATTTGATCACCACTGTTTTGATCACGAGGGCGGTAGAAGTTGTCATTCCTTTGGCTTCGGTTGGTACCCACATCTTCACTTTTCTTTTCATCATCATTTTGGCTTCCTGAAGGTCTTCCACTGCCCCTTCCACTTTGACTTCCTCATCCTTTTTGCTTGCCATCAAATCTTTTATTCAGCTTCTCTTCCACCTTCAGAGCAAACTGATACACATCCTCAATGGTGGTAATTCTGAATAGGCTTAACTCCTCCTGAATTCTTAGTCATAACCCATTAAGATATTGGGCTACCTTCTCCTTATTGGCCTTTGTGTGGCTTGTTCTAATGATTATCTTGTGAAATTCTTTAGTATATTCTTTCACAGATCTGCTTCCTTGCTTCAACCCTTGCAATTTCTTCAACAAATCGACTGGTATGAACTTCTTCTTCAGTTTCTCTACTATGCGATCCCATCTGGTGATATTTCCTTTTCCTCTTCAATTTCTTTCCAACTGGACCTATTTCCACCAAATACTGGCATGGCCCTTCAGCTTCATTTTTGTAAACTTAACCCGATCTATGTTCTCTATTTCTTCATACTCAAAATATTCTTCTAGCTCGTTGATCCAGTCGATCAACTCTTCCGGGTTCAGACTTCCAAAATAACTGGGGACATCTGCTCTAGGTCTTTTCTCGATCTCTGAAATGGCCCTTATTAGACACATTTGGTCTTGATCAATTACTTCTTCTTCCTCTTCTACATTTGAACCTTCTTCCTCTCCTTCATCCTCACTTTCCTCCCTCAGGTTTAACCCTCTTCTCAACTGCTCTTGTAATGCATCAATATGTCTTTGGAGGGCTACCAGTGCATCTCTTTCACTAGCATTTCTGCCACCTCAACCACCTCTGGCACCACCATGCCTACCAAGCATCACTCTTGGAGGCATCTTTCTTGACCTCAACCCACTTTTGGTGCAAACTGCCTCACCATCGACGATCTGTCCACACGCTCAAGAAAACTCGCT